>JAOTRN010000022.1:4499866-4523825 GCA_028566695.1 Bagroides melapterus | reverse complement strand
AGAGAGAGACAGAGAGAGAGACAGAGAGAGAGACAGAGAGAGAGACAGAGAGAGAGACAGAGAGAGACAGAGAGAGACAGAGAGAGAGACTGTGAACCGCTGAACCAGTTTCCATTTGCAGGAACAATAAATCTCGTCCACGCTTCAGCTTTCCTGACAGAAAAAAACCCACACAATACATGAGACAAAAGAAATCTCTGAAGTGATTATTACACTAATGGCCTCCTATGTGAGAAGACAGCCATTCACACACACAAGGGGAGACTTCACAAGCTAATCGACATGTTTAAGAAATGTCCCCTTTTTAAATGTGGCTTTAATTATCTATTGGGTTAGAAGCCCCATGAATAATCAGATCAAAAATACTGAAGGGAAGACAAGTAAACAGATCAGACCTTACAGCCAGAGTTTATTCCAAATGGTCTCCATAAAATAAAATAAAAAATAAAGAAATAAAATAAAAACAAAAAAATAAAAAGCATCACTTTTCAGATCAATCTGTACTTTTTGCCACCCAAAAAAAGTATATATTTATTATTATATATTATATATATCATTCTTGGGATCAATCAGTACTTAAAAAGATAAAAAATAAAAAATAATTTCCTAATACATTTTGCCATTTTTACTATCCTGTAGCCATCTAAGATGCAAGATTAAAATGCCCTAAATATATATGAGTAAATAAATAAATCAGAGCTTTTTCTCCCACCACAAACACAAGCTGTATAAAAGTTTATTACATGTTGTTGCCTCTTGCTTCATACCGTACACACCAAACTAAAAAAAAAACAGACAAATATTTGGCTGCGTCTGAGCAGACAGGTACATAACAAATATCCTCACAGACTTTCTCCAATGAACAGACAAATGGTTTAGACTCAAAAGAGTATGTGTTAATTTAGGCATGAGGTGCATCCATAAACAAATATGGTTTAAAAATCGTGTGAAATAAAACGGCAGAGTGAAACTCGGAACCATGCAATCCACTGTGCGTGTCTTAACAAGCCTACAAGCCTATCTGGTTTACACGTTTTGTGAAACACATCAATACAAAACATATACACACACACACACGCGCACACAAATGGAGGAATGTAGAGAAATACACTTATTCGAGGCAGTTTTACTTCAGGCTTCATTCAGCCATCTTGTAGTAAAGCTGTGTGTAAATGTAAGGAATCAGTGTTAAGTCTGTAACAATCTCATTAACGGGTCTGAACTGATTTGCTTAATTCCACTCGACTATAAACTGTTGTAGAAAGGACATTATTTACATTGACATTATTTCCTATTCAGTGTCTGGTTCCTCTCAAGGTTTCTTCCTTATATCATCTCAGGGAGATTTTCTTCATCACCTTCACCTCAGGCTTGTTCATTAGGCATAATCTGTAAAGCTGCTTTGAGACAATGTCCATTGTCAAAAGAACTAGACAAATAAATCGGAATTACCTGAATTTTTTGATTTATGGGTCTGTTTTTGATGCAAACTCTGGATAGCATCAAGATCCTGAAGCTTATAGCCAGAAAGGTGCACAAATACAATCAGACGCTCCATAACCTAATTGTCTGACTGACTGACACTTATTTCCATGGCAAAATATTTTGAGTGTAAAAAATTTGGGACAAATCATCTTCCAGCACTGGCAGAACAACAGCCTGATACTGGAGATATTGGGCAAACTGGTGTTTCAGGCTTGTGTAGGGCTGTGAGGGCAAATTCAGATACCATCAGAGATTCTGTTCAGCTGTCGTGTTGTGTATAACACCACAGACACATGCCTCCATGAAAACAGTTTAAATCTCATGATACCTGTAAGGATAGGAGTGTGGATAATGAATTATACTAATTTCTTGGATTAAAAGCTTACATTAGAGCATGATGTTGGCTCATCAGTGATTAATAAAACGTGAAACATGACAGAACAAGAGACAGGATAACGCAGACATGGAATACTTTCCAGATCTTGGACTTGATGTTGCTGCTGATGAAGGTTCGGTACATTCCGGTACTCGTTTTGGACATTTTTATCATTGGGGACTTCTCACCATGGCTTACTGTTCACAAAATACCTCCTTTATAGCGCACTCAGATAATGTCATTTTAAATGGTTCATAATAAAAAAGTGAACTTGTAGTGAAATCTCAGAAGTATTCTACAGTAGTACTGCCCAGGAAGTATTATATTCCTTATCTTATTACATCTCTCCTGTTACAATCCAACACTGTTTCCTTTGCTTTTTAGACTACACAACCCCACTGGCAGCCATTGAAGTATTTTTTACCTTTGTTACGTACTCAAGGAGACAGAAAGCTTTATCCAATCAAACATGAAGCAGACTTGGACCTCGAGACAGGATTTAATCGATGACTACATACACTGCTAACAGTTTTCTATTTTTCTTGTTTTTATTTATTTATTTTTTTACCGATGTCTGAATAGGAATTTACAACAGTAGCACAAGAACGTGACTGTATACTTCACACACAAGACAATAAAGTTGAAAGTCAAGCGTACCGAACACAACCGTTCCTACAAATCGGAGTATAGTACATGTGTATTAGAGTGACGTGTATTAGAGTGGTGTCAGTTCATACACACCAAAACGTTGAGATCGCTTAGATGCACGTCCTGAATCGTAATACTGTATTGATTTACTGTCTGTTTCAGGTGACGCATAAAATGTGGTCGCTTCTGATGGGCTGCACACTTAATTGCTCAATCAATCCTCAATTGATTTTGGACACAGCCTTGCTTATTTCGGCTCAAAGATACAGTTATAGAATTAGAAAAAGAATACAATACAACACGATGATTACTGGGAAGTAAAAACGACGGGGTGGTGAGACGAGTAGTAAAGATTTGGAACTTTGTGGAATGTAGACCAAACAAGTTAGTGATCATTTACATGATACCAGCTACAGAAAAACCTCACCATATTAACAATTACACGCTTTTGAATCCATTTAGATAGAATTCCCAACATCCCTGTTTAATGTGCTGCTATAGAAACAATAAAAATTTTGAGGGCATTAATATAAACCTGGTCATATTCAGCTCCTTTTAACCAATCAGAAGCCATCTCACTGAGCAACAAAAAAATGCTTCATTTCTATTTGTTTTTAATATTACATTCCTCAGGAGTTGTAGCTTAGCTTCCTTAATTCTACATAGAACCTTTTTTTTAACAGTGTACTTCTATGGATCGATAGACCTTAGAAACTTCTAGAATGGTGACTGTTTCTTGAATACACACACACACAACCGTATAATAAAATGTGTGTTCTTCTGCTCCAACACACCCATTGTAACCTGATGAAGTGTTAGATTAACTGATAAGTTGAGGTAGAGGAGGAAATAACAGAAATGTAAAATCCATAAACATTCAAACCCATAACATGTAAGTATTGACCTATGACCTGATTTTCATTGTCATACAATTATACCAACAATTTAATCACTTTATAATATAAATGCCCGCTGCATTTACATCTGTCCATACCAACTGTACCGCACTTTACCCTGTATAGCACAATTACATTTTTTCTATCCTCAATAGACACGTCTATTGTACTGACTCACACCTGTGTGTAACGTCTACACGTGTTGAGTTCTGAATAAGTCAAAAGCTTTCCTTACACCATGCCCTGGTTTATATTCACTGTGCAGTGCAAATGTTTGAAAGCCAACAAGATTTTGAGTGCCTTAAGCTGCTTTTCAAAACGATTTCAGCAATATTTTAAGCTTTCTACTTGCAATACTAATCCAATCCCTAAAAGATTTGTATAGATTTTCTAAGAGACCATGTGATAAAATCATCTCAGTTTCAGGCTATGTGGCTAAGATTCAAGAGGTTTATTGTCATGTGTACAGTGAAAACACAATGGTTTAGACCACACAATGAAAATAATCATCCTGTGATGAAAGAAATATGGCATCCTAACTTCTGCTGAAATCATGAATCAGGAGCATTATTTAAAGTGGGCTTGAGTTAACAGGGTAATAGGGACATATTTAATCAGTGTATTTGCAGTTGTTTACGTTTACGTCATTGTTGCATGCATAATCCTATGCTCTCTTCCTATTGGTGGATGAGTATTGTAGCAGAATACACTGACATTGGAATATAAAATCGTGCAAACTTTTGCATTCTGCTCTCTCTCTTCTAATTGTGCTTGCTTCAGTTTTCGGGCTATAGGAATGAGAAAACCTTCTTATGGCCATTTTCTGCTTATTTTTTTGTACATTTAAACAGTAGATAAACTCTACAAGCTGTGCAAACAGGGAATGTAAATATCTAGACTTGGTGGTATGGTGAGAAAGATACATTTAATTAACCGTTTCAAGGAAACACAAACGAGTAGTTTGGTAGGCATATAGAGTGTCTCTAAGGAAACTTAGACTAGACAATAGCGCCAGCCGTAGAAAATTCTGCAGAAGGAACCAATATTTTCCATAAACTCTCTTGGAAGGTTCAAACATTATTTCACGATGTCTGTTAAGAAAGCTGGAGAAGCTAAAGCGTTGCTAAATTCACTTTTACTTGTGTAACCTCTTAAAGTGACACCATGACACTACAATACTAAATAGTATGTTAAGTGTGTTAAAGTAGTACGCGATGATTGGAGGAAAGTTGTGGCTTTATCAAACTAGTTAGTACATTAGTATGCTGTTTGGGACGAGGCCCTTATCAGTCAGACTTACCGATAATCACACACAGAACATCCACGAGGATAAAGATCTTCCTTTTCTTTAAGTCCATCATGTTGAACCCCTTTGTGTGTGTGTGTGTCAGTGTGTGTTAAATTTAGCAGGTAAATACGAGGTCCACGTTGGGAAGACTGCAAACCCGAAGTGCGAGTTCTTCCGGATTCTCTGCTTCTTTGTACCTGTGACGGCACTGATTTCTGCCCAAAGGTGTTCCTCAGGAAAACACGGAACTCTTTACCTACGCAAGAAAAAGTTCGCTTTTTGTCATGAACGCTAGGTGCGAGCAGAAAGTGTGAGGAGGAGAGATGTTAGGGTCCTGCGTTGAGACGGAACTGCGAGGGAAAAACAGCTGAACTTACATACTCTCTCACACACGCGCACCGAGTTAAGCTTCACCTTTCACTGACTGCGCTCAGAAAACTGCACCCGGGTCTACACTCCCTCCTTGTGACGTAACGATCCCTGCCCCGCGCTCGCTCTCTCTCTCTCTCTCTCTCTCTCTCACACACACACACACACACACACACACTTTCCGCAGTTCACATAAATTAAGACATACTTCCACACTTTCTCATCCAAACTTCCTTTTGCTCTCTCTCTCTCTCTCTCTCTCTCTCTCTCTCTCTCTCTCTCTCTCTCTCTCTCCCCCTCTTTCACACACACACACACACACACACACACACACACACACTGGGACTTAATCTACATTTCAGCATAAATGTAATTCATTTCAAGGTATTTAATTACAAACAATAATAAACTGTTCAGATCATTTGCAATACCATCAACAATAATTATTTTAATAATTTAACTAAAGTAATAATGATAGATAGATAGATAGATAGAAAGTGTGTGTAGGTGGGGGGTGGGGGTGTTGCTGCCTTTACACATCCAGGGTGGGGGGATTAATTCCTGCCTTCACAGTGAGTGTGTGGTGTTTGCGTGTCCAAGTGCTTCGGGATCTTCCCCTTCCAGCCAAAAGACATGCACTGTAGGCAGATTGGCATCTCTAAATTGTCTGTAGTGTGTGAATGAGTGTGTGTGTGTGTGTGTGTGTGTGTGTATGAGATTGTGCCCTGCCAAATGTTTTGTTTTTAAAAAATGTTAAAAAGTTTTAAAATTTTAAAAATGAATCAAAGCAGACAAAATATGGTAATATAGTCAATAATAGATAGATAGACAGACAGACAGACAGATAGATAGATAGATAGATAGATAGATAGATAGATAGATAGATAGATAGATAGATAGATATACTTGGCCTTTTTTATCCCCATAAAGACTGAAATATGTGCCATTCTTATGAATACATGTGGTTGGTTCAGACAAGGAAAACACATTTTTTATGTCTAAAATCATATATAGGGAACTGGACTTTTTTTTATTACAGGAATGATTTATGCTCATATCTTCTGCCTCTCAGGCTGCCAGGATCCTGTGTGTTCACTTCACCATTGTCAAAGACAGAGTCAGTATTTGGTCCGTGTGTTTCTCAGTGTTCAGTCACACACTGTGTTCAGATTGTCTGTAGTTATAGGGCTTATTTTAACTGCACTTTACACCATTTGGTGTTTCCCAAGTCAGTAATGCATTGTTGCTGCAGCTGTGCTTTTGATTGATTTGCGAATGAGTGGTGAGAGCACACACAAACACACACACACACACACACACACACACACACACACACACACACACACTAGTCTGATGTTTTCTGGCCATACAGAAATAAACTGATCAACAGCAAAAATTCAACACTGAGATAATTAAGAGACCATTAATCACTGTAAAACACCTCAAAAGCTAATTACTGCAATGCTTGAGTGTTTTAAGCAAAGAAAAGTTCACATGAACGAGTAAAAGGAACATATAAATATTGTGTTTGGGTGAGCTGTTAAACCACACATTTTGGTTTGCTGACTAATAATTTGTCCAAGAAAAGACAGAATTTCATGGAACAGCAGAATTACAGCATTTGCATACTTTATACATTAAATCTGGACTGTTATGACTAAATGTATATTATATAAGAACTACATTTTTTGTAATTACACAAAACTTTTACCTTAGAACGTTTTGGTCTGACAATTGTACACTTATGACTCTCAGTGAGGTCAAAGGAAATGCTTCAATAATATGTACGTACATAGGGATGTGGTAGTCTAGTGGTTAAGGTGTTGGTCTACCAATTGGAAGGTTATGAGTTCAAATCCCTGTTCCACCAAGCTACCACTGCAGTGCCCTTGAGCAAAGCCCTTAACCCTTAATTGCTCAGTTGTATAAAAAAAGAGCTATGAATGTAAGTTGCTCTGGATAAGAGCATCTGGTAAATGTGTGTATATATATGGTTTTGAAATACTAAAGCTGAGTAAGAAAAATATTGTAGCAATAGATAGATAATATGCAGGATTTCTATCGCAACAATTATACATTTTTAACAGTTTTAAAGAACAACACTGAATGTGTAGTTCCTATAGCAAAGAATTGTCACTTTTGGCTGTGTTGTGGCTCTAGTCAGGGCGGATGGATGTGTGTGGGACCCGAGGGCCGCAGCACGTCTGTCCAAACAAAGAAGGACTCTGTCAGGAATTCCAGGCGCAGGAAAAGATGATGAACTTTGCTTTTCCTCACACTTGTTTATCTGCCTTCCTCAGCTCACTCAGTTTCTTTACTCAAACACAAAACCTTTGTTTCCATTCTATGTATTCTCCAGGCATTCTCAGACACCTCTCTTCATGTAAAATAAGACAGAAAATACAAAACAATAACATTGCACTCTTTTGAGATCTTTTATATTCAATTGGAATTTATTAACATTTGTAATTAGACGTGTCTTATGTATTGGAGTCACTAAATATGGTCTTGGTCTCAAAAAAGAGATTGTAGAATAGTTGTTCTTGTCCCGACATGAAGTAAACTCCGCTAGGCAACAAAAGGATTTGATTCTTTTTGTTCTTGATCATGGACTCAATTGACTTGTCTAGTTCTGCTTTCGGACTTTTCTTGAACTCGACACAGGCGGTCATGATTACAGTTCAGCCTACAGCATGCCTTTAAAAAGACTGTTTTCGATATCATAAAGAAGCAACCCTATTTCACTTCACAATAGCAAATTAAAGCAAAAATTGCTGCTAAGATTAAATGTTTTTATGACTCTTTTGATGTCTTGGCATCTTAACATAAAGATATAGGAATATTTGAACGCTGACAGACAGATGTAAATGTAAATGTGTGTCTTGTGGACAGGAAACTGATTCTGTGTTTGCAAGCACAGGAGAAAAACTACATAACACAATAGTTTTTGAACTATAATGCAACTTGGAAGGGATGGCAATTAAAATTGAATTTCAGAGAAAACAGAACAGGACACTCAAAAAGAAAGCAAGCTTGCATAGCGCTAAGGTTATTGTCTTCCATTTCATTTCTCATAGAAAAAAGATATTTTCCAACTGCTCTTTCTGAGTAGTCACTTTCACAGGGACATGGATGTGGTATAAACATTTCTTTTTACTCCAGAGACCATTCATTTCCCACCCAGAACATTTCCCCCAAACCTTTGCCCTGTACATAGGCATCGTTAAAACATTCACATCGAATTGTCCATGGATTTGTTTGCCTGTGTATCCTGTTTGAGCTGTAATGCCATACCACTTGTCACCACTTGGCGGCGATAGTATTCGCATGGCATTATTAAGGCCAAGAAGAAGAAGAATTAAAACCCATTGATGCGTGAAAGTCATACACGTTTCTTATTTTATTTCTTTCTTTGCTAAAGCGAATACTGGAGCAAGATTGGAGCATAAGAATAAAAAAAAAAAACTATTTCCACAATTGTCTTATAGTCTGTAAAAATTATTTATACTGACTACAATTGTTAAGTGTTGTTATGTCGGTCTTTACTTGAGAGCCACAAACAGCCGGAATCACTTAACTTGCGTGTGTGAACATACTTGGCGAATAAAACCTTATTCTGATTCTGATATTTAATGTGCAGTTGTGTTCCAGTGTATTTTATGTCTAAGCCAAAGGCAGCGGTCACCCATCTTGGCAATTGGAGTGACGCATTTAGTGACCCTTCTTATGTAGATTCTTTACAACAGGGGATTTCATTTCTTTCTTTCCTTTTTCTTTCTTTGAAGAAAGTTGTGAAGTAGTGCTAGTGGTCTACCACTGCATACAATCTAGTGTAAAGTTTATGAATTGGATGAAGGCATCCGGCCGGCACAGCTGGCAGCATTTCATTTGTTTACATCAATGTTCTCCACACATAACTGTGGGTTTCATCTCCTTCCCAAAAACATCAGCTAAACAGTCCCAAGGTGAGTGTATCAGATCCACTGACTCAGACCAGGATAAAGAGGGTTACTGAAAGTGTGTGAGTGAGTGTGTGAGTGACTGAGTGAGTAGAACAGATCTTCAGTTTAAATGATACCTGAAGCTTACGCAAAGAATTTCCTAGTCTGAACATCCATGGCAGCTTCATAACTAAATGAAATGTGCGAATGGGCATTTGACTCTTGGCTGTTTTATTTCTCTGAATCAAAAATCAGTGATGACAAATCATATTAATGTTACACTCAATAACAATACATTGCATCTAGTAGTACAGAGTGTTCATGGAAAACTTCACCGAGCTGGTTTGTATTCTTAATTTTTAGGTAGTCTACATTGTATATCAAAAATAAAGAAAGAAATAAATACATAAAAAAAAAAAAAAAACTAGTACTGCACAACAACCTTAATAAACACACAATCATACAAAGTCATATTGTAGCTAAAGATTACATAATTACACAGACACACACACATATATATATATAGCATTTGTAAATTAACCTAATTAAAAAAACTTAAATGAATTAAATAAAACTTTGCAACGTTTATGAAATTCATGTATAATACTTGCTCTTGTATTTAAAGGGTAGTGATTGTGCAATAAATAAATGACAGGTTTCAGTATTTTATGTGCATTCTGAAGGGGCTGTGGTTTTTATGCTGAAGTTTTAACATTGTCAAAGTCATAGACGTGAAAAGAAAGTTAGTTCTTATGCAGATACTGTACCTCAAATGTGCTCACGTGATGACGTCACAGCGCTCTTTAAGTCAATACAGAGAAGCCATCGATTTAATTTTATTTCTTAAATTGTTTTGAGAGCCAAAACTAAATGCACACACAGGAATGTAGCAACAAGCTTGAACAAGTAACTCTGCTAACAAAGAGCAGACACTTTCACATTCTTTACCTGAAAAAAATAAGACCAGCTCCAGTGATCATAATATTATCATGATGATTAAATAAAGGCAGTGCACTCATTTGTGAGTTTTGATATGCAGACACGTGACACACAAAACACACTGTACAATATGCATAAATTCATATTTACACAAACCTTGGAGTTGTCTCACAAGCAAATAAATAGGTCCACGAGGCTATCTGACTCGCATTTTAGACAAAAAAGTCAATCATAAATATTAAACCTTGGCACAACTCTCAATTCTGATTGGTTGGAAGTTGCTGGTGCATTTTTTTAAACCAGCAGCTCGGACAGTAGAGCCATGTCCAATATATTAATGCCCTCATTCTAGCACATTATTATTATTATTTTTTTATAGTGACATAATTCACCTGGATTTGCAAAGCAGACACTCATATTCACATAAAAGACTAAGAATGAAAAAACAAAATCATGCTTAATGATCCTGAAAGCAGACTTCCTGTTTTCGGCCACAAGAAAAGACATATAACAGGCTGTAGTTTATGACAGAGAGAGAGAGAGAGAGAGAGAGAGACAGAGAGAAAGAGACAGAGACAGAGAGAGAGAGAGACAGCTGCTTATAACATGATCTAACTTGTTACCATTAATAAACAAAAAGTGTCTTTTGTTTATTAATAAAAAAAACAAAACAAAAAGAGTCATTTGTGAGTTTAAAAATGTGAGTTTACAAGATTCTCAAACATGCTCTCACAGTGAAAATGACTAAACCAGACACAACATGTACATGTGTTTCTGAATAGATATTTGATATAAAAAAGACATTTGAGGTAGAAAAAATCTTTTGTTTCAGTCCTTGTTAAGCACAAGCATTTCTACTTGTTTCCATAAATTTCAGAGAATATAAGATCCTTTCTTCCTTCTTTTTTAAATCTGTTTTTCTGCCACTCTCGTTGTGTTCAGAGCGCTTCTGTGACAGCGTTAGTGCAGTTCCTGTCCTTAAAACTGTAAAAGAGGTAGTGGACATTCTTCAGGACTTCAGGACAAGTGGCTTGTATGCTTCCTCTACTTCAAAATCAGGACATGATTTCTGATAGTTAATCTGTAAGTGGTTGTAGATGCAGGACTTTAATCCGGACACAGAATTATTTTCATGGAGGCTATTAGTGAACGCTGTTTCTGAATGGGAAGTCAAGGGAATCGGTAGATAACTCGTAGAGACGTGAACGTAACCGCGAGAGCCCTTTTTCGGCATATGGCTGCTCTGATGGAGAAAGTCAGCTGCTGTGTTCACTGTCACATAATCAGAGTAAGCCGGCGAAGGCTCGGGGATGGGAAGATAACTCGCTGAAACATGGCTGTAGCAACTGGACTCCAGTCTTGAAAAATGGTTACTCACATGGATAAGATTAGTGGAATTCTCCACCGCTGTTCTAAAGTCAATATAGGAATCAGCAACTGGGAGATAACTGGTAGAAACATGCGTGTAGCAATAAGTCTTTAAATTGGACATGGTGCTCCTTTTATAGAAAACATCATCCGGGTCCAGTGTGTCCACTCTGAGACAGGACTTGGACAATGGTGCACAGTTACAAGATACACGGTTTGCAGAAGGAGACTCTAATCTTTCGTAACTTGAATCTAATCTTTGCACAATGCTGCTTTCACAGAAAACGGAATCCACTGGAGTTTTTCCAAGGTCAGGAACTTCTGGACAACTAGAAGATACAATGTGACAGCACTGTGGAGTTTCCATGAAGGCCTTCTGATAACTGGGGTCAGTGGTCAGTTCTTCAGCAAGGTCTTGAGCATTTGGTTCGCTGAATGTTTGCTCAGCTACTCGTAAAACTTGTTTACACACTTGTTTTTGACTTGTTTCTTGGCTGAAAACCTGTAATTTGCGCTCCAGAAGATGGTGGGGAACGTGATGGCCTGTCGGTACTCCTCCCATGCAGATGGGTTCAAAGAGAGAGAGAGAGTCCCAAGATGGTTGTTTATGCTAGAGGAGAGAGAGAGAGAGAGAGAGAATTGGTGTTAATTTGTCACTATTGTTTGTCCAATCCATTTTCTGTAGCTCATATCCTACACAGGGTGAATCAGGACATAAGGTAATGGTCGCATTGGACAGCGTCTCATCCGATCACACACACACACACTCTACAACATTCACACACTGCACACAATAGAGAGATATAAAACTGCCTACAACTCATGTCTTTAGACTGGAGAAGGAAACCCGGAGAAAACCTCTGAAGCAGAGGAAGAACATGCAAACCCCACACAGGACACAATCCAACCCCCAACTCCAGAGGTGCAAGGTAAACATACTAACCACTAAGCCAACATGTCCCCTATATCCTTATCCTTGTGTAATAAATCGAATTACTTATCAGTTACTGTGAGAGATTATAATATCTATAGGTTTGTATGTTTAACTGCTTTGGAGCAAAACCACATGATAAAGGCACACAAAGAGACAAAAATGCTTTTATGTATGTTACACAACTGAGATTGAAACGATGGACAAATCATTCCAGATTCAGAGAACGTGTTCAAATGATTCATGTTCTCTCAGCTCTTAGCAGATGCCCATGTCCTGTCCAGTTTAGGTTAAATTGTTTAAACTTAGTATCTGCTCTTACCTGATGTGGAGAGACAGGAAGCCAGGTGGACAGGCTGCTCTTCGATGGGTCAGGGACGACTGGACAGAGAAACTGCTGAATCCTGATAGAAAAACAACACGGAGTTCTTAATAAACTGAAGCACGTTTCCTTTTGATCCTGCTTATGTACATATTTATTCTTTTGATTTGAGGAAAGTAAAGCAAATTCGAGGTTTAAAAAAAAATCTGCATCAACCTGAAAATAACACCAAAAAATGATAATGTTCATAAAAATGCTTTAAAAAGTGTTTAAAGGAATTCATTTAATGGATTAATGGAATTTATTGATTTACCTTTCAGCCTGGCTGAGCAAAATGATTACAATCAACAAACTTCCTACGGTGCACAACACTATGGCCATCACTGGTATGTGAACATGACCTGTATGAACACACACACACACTTTCACAGTGGAGCTGTATAATAATGAAGATATATGATATAAATATTAATATAAATGAGAGATATTGCATTTTTATTCTGACTGAAATCACAACTTGCCTACAGTCACAATGACCCATGAGCTCTCAGCGCCCCCTGCCAGTGTGTGAGCCTTCACACACACCGCATACTGTCCAGGAGAAAGACCATTTAGAGAAAACTGCTCTGTGGTGCCATTTAGCACTCGTGCTGCAAAGTAATAATGGAAAACTAAATTCATTTACACTAATATATAATCATTTAGTCTGAATTAATATTAAAGTTGGCAGTCAGAAACGTTTTCTGCTCAAATCCACTAAAAGGAATCTCAAAACATGTGAGTCTGTCTAAAAATAGATCATTTATTAACGAATATTTAAAATCTACAGATAGCTATCCGCTATGATTTCTGGCATAAATGTACTTCTACTTATAAAAACTGAAGATGAAAACTGAAGACTGAAGAACTGAAAAACTGAAGAACAGTCTGAAGATGCCAAAATGCTGTAAAGTTCATTGGAAAATAATATAGCATGATGTACATGCAAATATACAAATAGAGTAAAAGAAGAATGCTTACATTTCACTTTGCCATTGTATTTATACATGACAGTGTAGTTTTGGATGAATCCACGCAGTTTCTCCAGAGGAACAGGCTTCCACTTCAGAGTCACATCACTGCTTGTTGTCTGTAGCACTTCCAGCTTCGGTCCAGCAGAGGGCGCTGACAAACACACAGCGCAATTAACCTCAGGTCAGATTGGATATGTTTTCTGTTTGTTTGTTTTTTGTTTTGTTAAAGCAAGAAGGTAATTTTAATTTAATATTTTAATATTTAATTAATTACATTTAATATTTAACAGCAAATAAGACACTAAACCATACACGCCTGAAACAGAAAAGACATGTTTTCTCTAAAAACAATTATAAAAGTAAAGTTTTGAGTGAGAAATATCGGACCACAGTCTTTGAACTTAAAGACAATCGTTTGGATTTGTCATTTTATTGCAAAATAATCTAATCTAGTTTGCATAGAATTTGGAGCACTTTAGTTAAAAAAAATCATTAAAATATCAGCTCTGTACCCTATTAACAGTAATTTGGTAACTATGGGCACTTTGACCTTATTTTAGTACCACATTTCACACACTGTCTAAATGTTTTTCCTCATATGCGCTTAAGATAGTTACTTTTACCTGAGTAAATATTTCCATAAGAATTTGAAATTTTACTTGACTACAGATTTCGGATACTCTACCGCACCTCTGGACCCAGCATCCATTTTGAATGATTTTGCTGCTCATCCTTTTACAACATTATGGCTAAGATGGACATTTTTGGTAAATAAAAATTTTAAACTGTTTAAAAGTCTGTTGGTCCTGATGGGAAACAGTGGATAAAATTAGTCAATTTAATTATTCTTGTTGTTTATTTTTTGCTTTACATCTTCGTCTGCAATTCGTTCTGCAGTCTGACATTTATTTAGTTTTTCACTTCCGCCCCCTAGTGGACATGCAGACGCCTACAACGATCAGCCGTAACATTAAATCCACCTGCCTCATACCGTACAGCTGTGAAAACAGCTCTGATCCTTTGATACTCTGTGTGTTCTGATTACTTTTTATCAGAGCCATCAGTAACTTTTTTAAACCTTTTTTTTGTCTTGGGAGTCCATGACCCTGTTACTGCTTCACCTGTCCTCCTTCTTTGGACTTGCATGCATTTTTAATGTTTCATAAACGTCAGTGTTTCAGTATAGACTGCCAGATCAAGCATGATGAGTCACAAATTATACAGTTTTATTTAGAATATAGTTAATTATATAGTATTATATTTTTTTTTTTCACCTTTCACTCTCAAAGACATGACATACTATTTCTTAACCTCGTATATCCTGTGTAAGTGCTGTGCATGTCTGTACGAACCTCCTTGTCTGGTAAAGGTGACAACAAATCTTGCAGTTCCGACTGTTTTCTTATGAAGAACGCGAACTGAAACATTATACGGGACCTCGGGATAGATTCCTTCTAAAAACACACGTATACAAACAAATAATTTTCACCGTTTTTCAACTTCATATAAAGACAATTCAAAATCAAATGTATATTGCAGTGAATTACACACCTGTAATAATAAAGCTTGTTTCAAAGCCATTCAAGATTTTCCAGTGCAAACCAACCACTGAGGTGTCTGGTATTGGAAACCACTCAACCACAAAGCTGGACTCTGATTGGTTCACCAGCGCTTTCCATTCCACCTTCAGCTGGAAGTCATCCAAAGCATTGACGCTGATGCTTTCAGGGGGTCGGAGCTCTGTTTTGAAGATATTTATCATGCTTCTTAAAAACTTGGCTTGGAAATACATTCAGTGGTTCAATGATTCATGCCAATTTTGTGCCACAACTTTTATGAGTCATTACTTAGCAAAATATCCCTATGGTAAAAAATGCTTCAATAAAAATGCTGCCATAATTGCAGTAGTTCTTCAGTGCATAGCTAACTATCCTGCTGGCTGGGGACCAGGTGTTGGTGTTGGTTAGATAAACAGTGCTTCCCGAATGTCAAGCATTGTGCTGAACTTTCATTAAGTTGAAGGATTTGTTTGCGTTGGCATGTTTAAATGAAGCAAAAGTATTGAAAGTTGCTTTGAATACTTCGAATACGTCGGAATTTTGATATAAAGCTCGGACGAATAGACATAAAAGACAATGTGCTTGGATGAACAGAATCATTTCTCAGTAATAAAAGTATTACGATTATGATTATGATGATGTGATGATGTGATCAATAAAATGTTGTAAATTTGAAGGAACACTATACAATATATAACACTATACACTATACAATATATAACACTTTACACTATACAATATACCACTCTTATTTCAAAAGCATAAACAAACACAAAAACTACACCGTCTGTAGAAAACCCTAAATTCCCAAGAGTGTTGCTATTTATTAAGATCACTGTACATTTCACTGTTTTATCAGAGTGTAAATGTTTCCTCAGCATCATTCACAGATATTGTTCTTAGCCAGTGTAAGTATTGTTCTTCTCCAGCCAATTTACATTAAATTGACTTTTCCTCATGTCACCTGTGTTCGCACACATTATTTTTAGTTCACCTCTATGTGTCTGAGCCACTTGAGCAACTGACCCAGAATAATGCTTGTACACCGTGACTTGCTTGTTTGTTTGTTTTTTACATAAGTGACACAAAAGAAGAAATTTAAGTAAAAGTCACCTGACTGAAATGTCAATTTCAAATATAAGACAATTTTCAAAAAAAAAAAACAATAAAATTTCAGACTTTTTAAGGACCGGCAGCCTTCCTACTTTTAATACGATTTCTTTATCCATAATTAGCTAGCAGGTAACAGCATTTCTGTTCTAACTTATTACTGATATAAAGACAGCGTGCCTATTACTCACCTGCGTCCTTGTCTCCAGGTATGTGTATGTGAGCTGATGGTGACGTCCCAGCCGAGTTAGACGCAGTCAGGTTGCAGTTACAGGCGTGAGAAGTGACAGAAAGGACACAAGAAGTTCTGTAAGAATCCAGATGACCGCAGTCCCAGTAGGAAGAGTCCAGCTCGTTCCAGCACGATGCGGCATAGCGCAGGATTATGCCGTTAGCGTGTGGCCACTGGAGGGGCTGAGACAGAAAAGAAGTTAGCAGTACATGGAAAACTTTACTGAAAGACACTCTGATTTGTTACACAGCATAACACTGCTAACACACACACACACACACACACACACAGTATTGCGCTACTGACACTAATTCTGGCTGTAACATAAATTATACGACAGCATATTAATGAACTCTTTCTATTTCATTATCATTCATTACGTTTCCTCACACAGGACAGGCTTCAGAACAGAGGACTCGGTATCCCGGACACATGACAAGCTGATTTTTACTTGTTTTTTTTATTAACTTTAAAAGACAGCATGAAATAGAGGTGGTGTGTGCGTGAGTGTTCAGAGAGGAGATGCTATAAACAACCAAAGGAAGGAGGATCTTGTTTCTCAGGCAACTTTGAATGTAAACAGTTAAAAATCATGATACATTAGACAATAATACATTTTTTGGCAACTAGCTGTGGTATCAGCAGCACAACATACTTTGGGCCATGCTGTTACTTGTCCTAAATTGTTTTTAAAATTCGTCACCATTCACATTTTGGTTTGAATCTATCGAAGTCAAATTCTCAAAGCCAATCAAACTGATTATAATAAATAATTATTCTTTTACTGAATGTGTTATTTTTTCTTCCAAAACACACTGAATAAGGATCTATGCATAAAAACAGGAAAGGAGACAATAAAAGAGGAAGGGATGTGGTCACCGTATTATGAAACAAACCACAGTGTAAAAATGAATAAAAAGAAATCAAGGTGCTCATAAAGAAAGGGTACGTGTAAACATGACTTCACATGACATGCTTATCAAATCTACTCACAATCCCGACTTATACTGAAAGTCTTATATATTTATATTTATATGATATCCTTATGAAAACTACATGTTATTCTTACTGATATAGAAAATGAGTCAAATCTTATTTTTCTACAATCTTCTATAATCTTCACGTGACCAAGCCATGGCACTAAAACCAAGAAAGCTAATCTGTTTTATTTTTCTTTAGAAATGCCGACGATGCAGAAAAAAGGAAGTAAAGACACCCATCTCTTCGGTTTGTGCACCCCGTATAAACCGCAACGCGTGGTGTGGCCTGTTTCCTGATGTCTCACCTAATATTCATGTTTCCTTCAGAAACTGACTGAGCAATAATACTACTGCCAATTATCAAGACAGATTAATGAAATACAACTCTGCACCCGGCCTCATTAAAACACTTATTATATGAGAAGAGAGGTGTTATTATTCATGGGAGGCACTAAAGAGATGAAGCAACTGCACAGGTGATTACGCCTATATAAAATAATCAGCTATCTTATTTACAACGCTCATTATATTGGGTAACAAGAGGGGATAGTTTGATTTAATAGCAAAGAAAAGCGTCTCAACTCTCCTTAAGCGCTACGGTTAGACAGTGTTTTTTTTTTTTAAAGACTTGGACTGTTACACTGCAAAAAAAATGACTTTCTTACTTAGTAGTTTTGTCTCTTTTTTAGTAAAATATCTAAAATCTCTTAAATCACGATGCACTTTCTTGATGAGCAAAATGACGTAAGAAATTTAAAAAATATCAAATTTATGTGAATTTATGCTTAAGACAAGCAAAGAAATCTGCCAATGGGGTAAGAAATTATTTCTTGAATTTTTCTTAAATTTAGAATTTAAGACAAAAGTAAATTTATTTCAAGATTTTTTTTTTCTTACCCCATTGGCAGATTTTTTTGCTTAGACTCTATTTTACTAGACTCAATTTCTTAGGTCATTTTGCTCATCAAGAAAATGCATCTTAATTTAGGAATTTTTAGATATTTGTATAAAAAAGAGAAACTACTAAGTAAGAAAGTAATTTTTTGCAGTGTAGTGATGGCATTTGATTTGTGTCCAAGCGCTCCATCAGTTTTCAAAGCACAACCATGCGTCACTTGTTCATTGCCTCGTCAAGCTACAACACGGCAAAATGGTTTTGAGTGACGGAAGTGGTTTATGAACTTTCCACAACCATCAAAACGCTCAGGAAGCCAAAAATAACACTTGTTAAAAAAAAGCTTGCCATGCTTTTTCGATGCCATTTAAAGAAATCCGTCCCCAATTTTACGACTTCACATAGATTACACACGATTTTAACTTTTTATCATATTAACGCCTACATTTCTCTCGGTTTAATAAACAACAAATACCCAAGGTATACAAACTTCATATATTTCTACGCATTTCTTTCCAAAACCGTGTTACATAATCAGATTTATTAGGATCCCTGCAAAAGATTATCTCAGCAAGTCAATATACACTCGATGTCCACTTTATTAGGAATGAGTGCAGTTGTCTAATCAGTCGGTCGTGTGTGTGGAAAATAAAACATCCTGTGAGCAGAGGGTCTGCAGGCTGAAAGACTTTATAGATGAGAGAGAACAGAGGAGGATGAACAGACTGGTCTGAGCTGACAGGAAGATCGTGGAAGAAATTCAATTAATCAACCGTGATGAGCAGAAAATTGTCTCAGAACGCACGACACGTCAATCGCTGAGCTGGATGAGCTACAACAGGAGACCACATCAGGTTCCTTTGCTGTCAGGAACAAGGATCTGATGCTGTCATGAACACAAGATCACCAAACTGGAGAGATGAAGAATAGAAAGAGCTCATCTGCCAGTAAAAACCATACCAAAGTCACAAATCTCTCACAATTTGTTTTAATGATATCAAGCTTTTTGTTTATGAAATAGAGGTTGAACAAAAAAAATAGCTAGAAAAAACATATAGTCAAAATATATAGAAATATTCTCTTTTCTTATTTATTTGTCATATAATTGCCATATGTACACATTACATCCCATTTTAAACTGGTTTATGTGAATGTTGGTCACACAGTTCCACAATTTCCGCACACAGGTTCTGACCAAATGTGAATGAGTATGAGGTATAATGAGAACTTCTACAGATATATCTGCCTATATGAAAGCTGTGCAGCGATTATAATACAAAATTACCTTCCACAACAAGGTGATACGTCTCTTTTCGCTCCTGTCTACCGGCTGGACGTGTCTCCAAAGCTCCGGGGTGGCTACTGGTGCTGAGAGATCCAAACAAACACACGGCTCGTCGGTATCTCTCTTTAATCCCATACCGCACACCTGGCTTGATTTCTGTATCAGCGTCTATTTGCTCCTCACCTGCTTCCGCTGTGATGGCCTCTGCAAATCCGCTCCAGGAACTCCAGTGATGCTTCGCTCTCAAGTCCTGAGCACGAACCCTGACCATGTATTTCGTTCCTGGATATAAGCCACACATGTTCGTCTGCCAGTCATGAAGAAAAGCAGTCACTTTGGGGAAATGGGCCTGAAATGAACAGCAAGGTTTAGGACTCTTGTAAACACACTGTTTGGTATTTCCTTTATATTTATATACAAAGTAGAAGGCATTAATTAGATGAAGACACAGCAATGAGGGAATTTTAGCTACACGAATATAATCAACAAGATTTATTATGTGCTCGGTTTTTTTTGCTCCGTGACTTATGGGATTGATGTTTTAATTTTTTTTTTTCCAGGTTGGATAAACAAATTATCTACAGCTTGCATAACAAATGTTATTTGATAATTGTGACTCGGGTGAGAATTATAACAGAATAAATACAGCCTTTTTTTAGAAGAAACCTTTGTTTGTCACATATACTGTACATTAGAGATAGTGAAATTGTTTACTTTGAATATCCTAGCTTGTTAGGAGTCAGAGTAACAGGACACTCATGATACAGTGTAACCAGGACAGAGAGATTTATTGGAAAGAGTTTTGATCTGTGCAGCTCAACAGAGCCGGGGCTCGAACCCTCACCCTTCTGATCGCTAGACTCAGAACCTTAGAAGCTGTGTTGTCACTGTTTACTATCAAATCGCAATCCATCAAAAGCGTTCCCTCTTATGTGGCCTGTATATCTGCTAAGAGCAACAATAAGATAAGTGATGAAAGGATAAAACTTCATGTCTACAACTCGACTCTAGCCTGGATTTTAAATCCCTGATATGTACTTTAACTTTCTTGAAGGAGAACTGCACATGTCACATAAAGATGGTGTTTTGTGTCTCCACCACACAGCAAGGACCATAAACATTACATTACATAACAAAAGTGACGCAAAGCAAGTGACATTTCAACACATCAGTTACACAACTCAGTTGCTGAGATTGTGGAGATGTTCTTTAAATGATGCTCTTAAAAAATAAAATAAACAGTTGTGTTCAGATTTAAGTGCACACAGTTAGGAGCCAATACCAAAAACGCACACATCCGTGTTCATAATCTAGAATGTATGAGGATTACAAGCTGAAATTATTATTTTTTATTTATTTTTGTGCAACATAGAAACGGCTGAGGAAATGTTCTGGATTATACAGTGTTGTGTCACTGACTGGCAATTTGTTACAAGCACATTATTTCACCCTGATATAAACCTGTCTGTGAAAATGGCAGGTTTCTGTGATGGAAAAACAATGAAACTAACTTTTTGGGAAAAATGGAGAGGAAAAAAAAAGCTTAATTTAGCATAATTGTGTACACACCTAAATTAAAACTTTGTGGAAGCAACTTCAGGGACCCTTTAGAGCTATAGCTTTATAGCTACAGACAAAAAAGGGCTCATCAGGGTGAAAAGAAACATGGGTAATGTGCTGGGGCTGATGGGTAACGTAGATCAGCACCCCTTTAGCGCTGACGTGTCACACTTTCAGGTTTGATTGCAGCGCTCGGTCGTTTCGGATAAAAGTCTCTCAGTGTTTCACATCTTGACACGCCAATATTTTTCTTGCAAAAACATTTTTGTCGATCTAAAGATGCTATTTAAAAACCCTGTCAAGGTGTGAAAGGTTTTTGCATGTTAAAAAGGAATTCCCCAGAAATTCATCTGAACTCTGAATACACGTAACTACTGATTCACGTTCGTATTTCCTGTTGAACTAATGCCGTGTTCTTACCTGCTGAGGAGTGTGGTAGTCTATCTGTAAAACACGTAGGGTCCTCTCTGAGTGTACATATTCAGATCGTGGCTCTTTCCACTCCAGCTTTAGACAAGTTGCGTTTTTTGGCAGTGTAGCAAGGGCTGTGATTTGCGGTGTGTACATCTTAACTGTGCAAAATGAAAGTGATAAGAGATGAATTAACTTATGTGTTAAATACACTCTCAAATCACGTCTCTTAATGAAATCACACACTGTGGAAAATCTGTAAATGATGGCATCGTGGAATGAAATAACGACCTGTCAATCTTAAAGTCGCTTAAAATTTAAAGATTAATCCAAGATAAGATTAATCTGCATGCATGTGGGCGGATGGGATGCTGATTGTGAAGCTAATATGAATAATGTGTCAGACATGGTGGGAGTAAAAAATTCTATCTCTAATGTATTAACGTGTGCAGATCTCTACAGACGTGTTTTACTAGTCGAACTTGACTGTAACGGTTTTGCTCTGAACAACCAATCAGAGGACGGAAAAATGCTGACGTTATTGTGGACCAGCTAGCTGACCATGTGAGGAGAAAATGAAATCTGATTGGTTAAAGAAACAGTCACATTGTTAATATAGTTTCAGTTCTATCAGTCAGCACTACTGATTCTGAAGAGCCTGGACAGATTAGACTGACATGACATCACATAGAGGCTGAAATCTGATTGGACAAAAAAAATCTAACATCCACATCCACGTACTGGAAGCAGTGCAGCCGAGAGAAACTCTACGAAATAAAGAGAATAGAGTGTCGGGAATAAATTAATATAATTTCATGGAACAAATATTAGAATTTAGGTTGAATGTAGGTCTGCCTAAACACTTCTGATACTCACTAAACACTTCCTGATGGAACACCACTGGTAAAAGTGCAAACAAAAGACAGAAAGTGACATAAAGCATAAAACCAAGGATAAGGAAATCATCTAGGTCAGTAAGAATACGCCTTAATACCTTGATTAATCCCATTAAAGCAGTGAGTTGGTAAACTGGTGGATAAGGAGGAGGTGAACATCAGCACGTCCACACAGAAGCAATGAGACACAGATCCAATTTTCACAGAGCATCGGGTAGACGTGGTATTACAGGAGTCTGTAGAGATTATTTTGTTCATACAGTTGTGCCTGAAATAAAAAACAGAGCTACTTAATAATCTCGGTCATTTATACACTCACTCATTTCTACATTTCTGCAGAAAATAAACATCAGTATCTTTCTCTCTTTATACTTCATTACTTCATTCTGATTGGTCAGAAGGTTGATCATTATTATTTTACCACACACATTTGAATAGTATGATTCTGATGGTTATTAGGTGTGCATCGTTTTTCTATAACAATAACGCAGGTATTGTTTTTATAATAATTCATACACCACAAAGAAGAGTTTATGCTTTTGGGGCTTTCTGATGAAATGACAAACATTTAAGGCAGAGAGAGAAAAAAGAGAATGGCTGATAAGAGAAGGATGTCTTATCATGGCTATAACAAAATTAAGAACAGGAATTATCCTGTCTTTCAGATGTTCCATGATGATGATTCTAACTATAAACCATTGTTGGTGTTTCTTTCATTAATATATTATTATTATTATAAAGTTTAGTAATCATCAGCAAATCTCTGTGGTATAAGCAGAACAACACACTCAATATGACTGACGATATTTGTGGCTTAAATCAACGTACTTGTGTACTTTATAGTTTCTATAGTAACAATTTACACATAACTTATTCCTGTTTTAAACGCTTTTAAACGTTAATCAGATATTAAACTGCGTGTAATCGTTGATTTGTGGCTCCAAGGTTTATATCAGTGCACTTGTTCTAATAGTAATTCTATAGTAACAAAACTTAGTCCTGTTTTAAACTGTGTTGATATAGTTGATGCACTGTGACACTGGAGACTTCTTCTTAAAGAAGACGTCTCCAGTGTCACAGATAAAGTATAAGTTTAAGATTCCAGAGACTTAGGACTGAAGGTGTTAAGGTTTTATAATTAAGGTTATATTTAATGTTACTAGCTACATTTTTTCCTTAACTACAAAAAAGAAAAAAGAGGAACACTAATGAGGGAAAAGCTGTTTCCTGTTATAATGTTAGTGACTTGTTTCTCAGACACCCCAAAAACAAAGTATTAATGAATAAATTATCATCAAGAGCTCATTATTCGTGAATAGAACATTGTAATAAAAATGTTTAGGGTGTCAAAAGAAATAAAACACTGCAGAACACGCAAGGAAAATAGTCTGATTTTGGCATGGGAACAACTCCACTACATTTCAGGATGCATGACACCACAATGTCATTGATTAT
>JAOTRN010000022.1:4461838-4474557 GCA_028566695.1 Bagroides melapterus | reverse complement strand
CAATTAGGATTCAATTTATAAAAGAAAAGTCTTTCTTTTCAGAATTAACCTGACAACTTGCCAGTAATGCTGCAGAAAGCCTTTCAATGCACAATTCAAACAGCCAATTAAGATGTTCTCGGAACTTGTGTCTCCCACAGCACTGATTAGTCTCTCCTGAGTCAATGCTTTTTACTGCAATGCACTTTCGTGCTTTTAATGGCTACCAATGTCCCTCTCTGTGCTCTCTGTATAGTTTATACACCTTAGGGCATGTGGAATAGTGGAAGCAGTTTACCCGTGATGACTCTCTGTGCCTCGAATGGCTCCATGTAGCTGCTGCTGTTTTCTATAGAACCGGACTCCCAGCCAAGATGGGCTCGTGGGTCTGGACGGGCATCGAACGGGTCTGAATAATCGGTGTCCCCCACTGCTGGAGCGGATGGAACAACCTTAGGGAATGAGAGCGGCAAAGGGAGAGATTAAGCACCGTCTGCAGACAAAAGATTGATGGGAGAACAGAAGACTATGGGGGTGGGGGTTAAGCGCTGCCTCGGGGTTGCTGATCAACACAAAAGGTAAAAAGAAAAATGGTGTCCTCGGTCTTGGTACTTCTACTACTGATTACTGCCTTTAAAATACCACAATGTCTAGGAATACAAAGAGTGCAATGGCAGCGTTAAGTACAGCTTACTAACAAAAGAAAAGATAGAAGAGAGATTGATTAGTGTCAAGTGTTTCATACTGATGTGCTGTTCCAGTGTTGACTTTTACATGATTAATGATACTAGGGGTTTACAAGCTCGTTGCGTGCCTAAGCCTTGTTCTGGACCATCATATACAACAGTCAATCTGGTCCTATTTGGGTGATGTTCATGCAGCTCATCAGAGCTCAGGGCCAGATTTTTTTGTTTTTAAATACTTTTCAAATGTGTGCTTGTTTTAACTAGAGTCTACAGTTGCTGCTCACCGAGATCTGCCTTATTTCTGATATCCTTAGAGATTAGATCTCTACATGCCTGACTTTATAACAGTCAGCAAAGATGCTGCATCTGCCTCAAATGAAAAGTTGGAGCTTGGGATTATATCATTTTTTGACCTCTGTGTTCATACTACAAGCATCCAAAGCTCAAGAACATGCTAATTTGCTCAAGGGTATATTCTCTGTAAACTACTGGGTTTTTTTTTAGTTGATGGACTGAGCCATAGGACCTGGTACTAAGACATGATTTCAATATTGGAACAAATAATGCCACAAAAAACTTTATCAACTTTACCAGAGGCATCTGATTAGACATTAAAGATTTTTACTGGAATCTTATATAATCTAATATGTTAAAATTTAGCACTGAATCTTTTCCCCCTTTCAGTATTATTATTTATTTTTTTTAGACATGGAATGAAATACTAAACCCAGCTTTTTGTTTCTGGTCTTTTAAAAAAAAAATTCCATCATCCTGACAAAACCATGTTGCTGGTAGCATCATATTGTCGTGATACTATTCATTAGCAGGGACAGGGAAACAGGTCAGGGCAATTGAGGGTAAGATTGATGGTCGTAAATAAAGAGCAGTCTTATAAGAAAACCTGCTCCAGTCCAAGGACAGCAGTCCTAAGAATAGCTGGAGATGAGGACCTTGTCCTCTTGACCCCTGGAGTAAGAATTGGGGGCGTGATTTCTTTGTTTTTTTAGGAGCAACTTGTCTTGGTTATGCAGATCTTAAAAATTACAATCATTCAGGTCAAATTTCTATTAAATTCATTTACTTGATTAACCAGGACTAATGATTATGACTTGCAGAGCCTTTGGGCTGTCGAGGGGAAAATTCCCTTCTGGGGGTATAGAGATTATTTATCGTTTGTGAAATTAAACACAAATCACTCTCTAAGCCTCAATATATCACTACCCTTTAAACAATAATGACCAAGTAACTCAGTATATTGTTAAACTGTCACTGTGCCACTCCGCCACTAGATACCAGCCAAAGGTCACACATTCAACAGCAAAATAGAAGCCGAGAACTCAAGATAAACACGCCTAGACTAATGCATAATGTTTTTTTCTTGTCTGATCCTTGTATTCACACAGGCGTCATGTCTGGCTGAATGTTTATAAATGCAAACTGCAAAGCCAGTTGAAATATATGTGGAACAAAAACAATTCACTCTTCCCCCTTCCCCCAATTCCCCAAAGAAGACCATGGTGGTGGTAGCATCATGTAGTAGAGATGATTTTCATGAGAATAGACTGAGAAATTGGTCAGGCTTGGGAGCAAGATAAGCCAATTCCAGATCACTCCTAAACAAAACGTTACAGTGTGAGGCCACATTTCCACCACGGGAACTTTTTCAGGAACACTGAAAAGTAATTTCATTTAAATTACTCCATTAGTGTAGGTTTCCATCTGCATATCAAGAATGGCTGGGGTAGAGCTTGCCATACTGGTCACCACATATTTTGCAGAATGACTCTCATCCAAAATGTTTTAGGGGAAGGACCCCCAAGTTTAGCGAACAAAATGATTACTAAACCAGAGGTGGCACAGCATGACACCAAAGGCAAACATTTTCATAGGCAAAAAAAGTTTCCAGTGCTTTGTCACTCACGGCAAGAGGCAAAAAAAAGGGGCATGAAGTGTGAGCTTGCTTTGTGTGTGTTTGGAGCTGGGGAGAACAAAAATGTGGACATGAATGGGGACAGTCATGGCTCTATTGCGGCAGTACAAGTCAGGAACTCGTCCAAGAATCGACTAGTTCTTGTGTAATTAAAATTTGTTTAAAGTGTGCTTAAAGATTCTGCTGTAGCCCATAAAATCACTCTTTATACTAATCTGCACTGAACACTGAAATACACATTTTTGTTAACTTAAGGAATACTTTTGCTAGTACTTGGCCACAGTGGTTATAGCTCTCTACACTGGTTTATGATAAGGTTTACAGGGGATAGACAAACATTAAATGTGTCTCAAGAAGAAATCCCAATTCATAGCATTCTCGATCAAGCAGCCTAGAGAGAACATAAAAGCTCTTATGAAACAATAATTGTCAGGCATACAGCCAGACACATCACAGACTGAGCTACCATGATGAGAGCGAGTATACCGCTGCAGGCTTTTATATCGTATCTGTTACTAAGCACCTGTTCAAGTGCATGACAAATGTAATTTATAAGCTACATTAAGGCCGTGCTTCAACCTTAATAGCTCTAGTGCACAACCATTAGGCTGATGTATACTTTGCCCAGGCTATTTTTCATTGAGGAAACATTCAAAGCACCTCTGCACTGCCCAATTAGCCGCACAAGTTCAGATATAGCCATGTGACAAATAAGAAAATAAGGACATACAGGGACATGAGGCTCCTCGAATGAGACGATGCCCAGTGGGACCTTGCAGCGGTTGAATTCCTGAGATTCCACTTTAATCAGTCTGTGCTTAGGAGAGACGATCTTGACCTCCATGCCATTGGGAAGAATTGTTCCGAATGCTGGAAATGGGTCAGAGGTCCCTGAGCCATTATTTGCTCGGTTTGAGGGTTCATATGGGTCTTCAAAGTCCAGTTCCTTCTGGGCACGGTATGCACGAAGTATCTCGCTCTCTGTGTAATCAGGCTTGGGTGGCTGCGGCGGTCCTTTCCTGCTGCCAAAATTCAAGTAATCTTTCAACCACTTTGCCATGAGTCTGTGCAGAGAGAGAGAGGGGGGGAGAGAGAGAGGGAGAGAGAGAGAGAGAGAGAGATTTTTTCCAGAGAGTTGTCATCATTCTTACAGGTTAATCACTGTGTATTTTGCACAGTTTATTCCATTGTGCATACTTGTGTTGAAATTTCTGGTATATGTCCAGGTAAAGTCTTGTAAAGTCTTGTGTGGCAGAATGAAGGAATAAAACACGACCAGGCGTGCTGTAAATAAATCAAAGATGAGATGGTGTGATGTGAAGCAGAGGGCTGTTACCAGAAAACGATTATTTTCCCAATATTGGCCATGTCCTGAAGTCTTTTATTCTCATACACCACAACAAACTGTCAATACTAACAACTGTTTTTTTTCCTTCTAGTTAGTTCCTCTTAGCACGTATATTAGAGCAGCTATAAACAGTCATTCCTTCAACATCCTCCCTTTCCCCCTCACAAATTTACTTAAATAATCAACAAAAAAATTAGCTTGTCATATTACAGCTTTACCTCACAGGGTTACAAAACACCAACGCTCACTGGTTACACTAGAAAATGAAGCAATGAATAAATATAGAAAATGAATAAACATCTCCTGACCAATCAGAATGGAGCATTCAACAGCGCCGTGGTAAAAAATTTACATAAAACACAGCCTGCAAATTATATGCGCAGGTCAAATCAGAGTAACGAGGCATGTTGTGTAATTCAGTGCAGAACTATAAGCCATGAATTATTTACTTTTTAATAATTAATCTGATCTAAACCAGAACCTGTCTATAAACACTGATTTCTCCTAACAGCAGTATAAGATCCATAAAGACCGACACTATACAGACAGAGTCCTTATTATATTTTTGTTGATCAAAAACAGTACATGCACAGTGCATCAATGGTTAATACCTTTAATGTGTCTGAAACATCGATGTCTCAGAACATCAAACTCCGTCAGTTTGTGCTTGTCTATAAAATAAAACAAGGAACAAGGAAAAACTTAGCAAACTCTATTGACTTAAACCCACGAAGGGCTACGCCTCCACAGCTCAGCCTAACCCTGTGCATTCTTTCCTTATCGCTGTGTGCATGTTTTTTTCCCCCTTTGGAGTTTACTGGATATTTCTTGCTATATTTTTCATGAAGAGTTAAAAAAATATGCATGAGCCAGCTGGCAGAAAGTTTCTGGCGGAGTGTTATTAACGCTGCTAGTCTGCTAGGCTAGCCACACAAGTTATATGTACCTTGACCTGTAATCAATCATGCCCAGAATAATCAACCTTTTCATTCAAAAAAAATGTAATTGTTAAAAATATATCACTCCTGATTTCTCTAACAACAATTATATATCTGTCCAGCAAGCTTGTTAGCAATAACGTTACATTATTCTCACAGGACCCTCCATACTAGCCAGCAACAAGCTAGCAGTGAGCTCTATTCCTCGAAAGAAATACAAAGAAAAACGACGCAAGACAAAATAGGGTTTTAAAAAAACTATGAAAAAAAAAAGAGAATATCTATTTTACAGATAAAATTTTATTCATTAAACAGTTAGTAAGCTCGCTTCCAAAATCTAGCGTGAATCCGCTATTGTGGAAAGCTGTAAGGTAAACCTCCCCCAATCCTACAATTAGACTACCGTTAGATTTGTGATAAAGGCACAAATTCTTCACTTACTTACCAACGCCTGCGCGATGAATAAAAACTATAAATAAAACATTTCTGAGTGAACTCTGATATCCATCTATTCGGAGAAGACGAGCGTCTGCCTTTGGTTTAATGAGTAACACGTTATGGCAGGCAGCTGCTTAAATCCAATAGGCAGGGACTTGTAGGAAAGCCCACAGGCTCGCTTTTGTTCTGAACTGTATGCCATCTGATAAAATATTCATCACGTTTTCCCAATTTTATGAGTTTTATGACTTGTTCGTTCCCTTTATGGCTAAGAAAATAAATGGTATGCGGTCGGGAGGATATTTAAAGTTCCTTAAAGATGCCACACTTTTAATGACTATAATTTAACATAGTCGAGGACTAAAAGGATCTGAGTGAATCTAAGTACTAGCACTAGTCTTTTATAGCTATCAATATTTTTAAGTAAAATTCATATTCAGTTGAATAAACCTCCTACGTTCTCAGAAAAAAAAATGGCACCTTTCTTTTGTCCCTGGGTTAAGTCCAACAAGTGGACACCTTTTGTACCTTTAATGTGCCAGAAAACGTTGATATATTAAATTGATTGCATTCATTTGTTCTCTTTATCCTGGTTTTGGTCATTCTTGATAGACAGTCTATACCAGAAACACTAGGCTTAAGGTGAAAATACACCCTAGATACAAACAGTTGGCACCTACAAGCATTTTAGCATGCCGAATCGACCCCCCATGCATGTTTCTGGGAGGTGGGATTAAATTGGAGATCCAAGAAAAAACCCACAGAGAGAACATGGTAAGTTATGTCAAATAAATCATAATGGATTTTAAAATTTATATAGCAGAACGGAACCATAATCTTGTTGTGCAATACACAGATCAAATAAAATATGTTATGCAACAAAGACAACAGACTGATCTGTTATTAACCTTTGAGACATGGGATATTCCACAAAGGACGGTGCTGTGTCAGGAGCGAAAAGCATAAGGTGATAAGTGATGACATTTTGTGGGCGGGGACTACCTAGAGTCTTTGTCATGAATTATTAAAATGAACATTTATTCACAGGTCAGTCACTTTAATCCAAAGTGACTTACAATATATGCATACAGCTGAGCAGGTCAGGGGTCATGACCTTGCTCAAAGCTCCATGGGATCACTGGGATTTGAACGCTGATCAATATATCAGGAAGGTCTTCCATGTGTTCAACCCATTTATATTTACTGCGCAGAAGCTGAAATATAGGCTAAAAATGATCTATACTTTAATATCACAAATCAATCAAAATGCACAAAATCTAAACAGTCAGTCATATATTTTTCCTCAAATATTATGACGTAGAATTGAATCTCCAAAAGCATCACTGGAGGTCAAACTAAAAACCAGAAGTCTTTGAATGTATTTCTCAAGAAATACACAGTTAACACCGGACATGGTTTCCATCCCCATGATCGGACTAGTCGGAGTTGCTCTCGTCGCTGTCCGAGTACGCCCCCAGCAGGCTGAGAGAGGAACCATTTTGAACTTTAGCTGTTTGGCTGCTGCTTGCAGAGGCAGTGACTTTAGCAGGATTTGTATCTGAATAGTTAAGAGAGAGGGGAAAAAAGGAATTGGGAGGGAGACATTAGCATAAATTAAGTCATTTTCAAATACTTCACAACAGTGTGATGGATGGAGGTATACATATAAAGCAATTGTTTTCAAAGTGTGGCCACCATTATCACAAACCACCATTATCAAAGCTGTCATGTAAATTTGTGAGCTCTTTGTGATTACATGAATTGAATAGATTTTAGTTCAATCTTTGCCATGAGTCTGGTTAGATGTCCGCATACTTTTGACCATATAGTGAATGTGTTAAGACTACATTTTCCCTGTACAAAACGCCAGTTATTAGAGATTAACAGCTATAGGGCCTCCTACTTTTTTTGGAAATAATAATAATAAAAAGAAAAAGAAGAAGATACTAATAATAAAGGCATGAACTGTAGGTGTAACTACAATTTTACTTCCACTATAGTTTTCCCCTCAAGCATTTCATCCATTGACAAACAATACATCTGCTAAACTAAAATAAACAAGAGGTTCTGAAGCCTCTACCAGTTTGAGCTCCAGCTGCAGGCTGTGGTGCTGCAACTGTTGCTGCAGGCTTTTTCCTCACTACAAGGGACCCTACTGCACTTCTTCCTCCTAACCCGCCCACACTCTTTTCCCAGCTCTCCACTTTCTGCCGCTTTACTCCAGACGAAGTGGCACCCTGTGGAGACAGAGGAAAGGTACATAATGACATGAGACAGTAAGAGCGAAATTGAAAGCTGGCTAAAAAAAAAACCACTCAACACAATGGTACTGAAGTGAAAGGTTAAGTCAGCAGGGGGCCAGTAATAAAAAAAAAATGACCAAGCCTGCAGTCATAGGAAAAGAATAATTGGGGTGGTGTGACACGACCAAATATTCTGTAACACCACATCCAGTAGTGTTCTGCCACAGGGGGGTGTGGTTGAGTCGTCGAAAGAAGGCAGGTTGAACCATCAGGTGACGTGTGTGGGTGAGCAGCTAAGCAGGTAGACCAAGAAACATATATACATACACACAAAGAAGGATAAGGGCTCTCCAAAACAGATGGCAGCGTAAGGACAGCTATCATCTATGACCCCTAATGTTGGATAAATTTGGTAAAGAAACGTTTTTCAAACGTTTAATAAGTAGAGATGTTTCCAGGCCATTAATATTATTATGAAAATTCATTTAATGGCTTATGTTATTGGAGTGATAAAATACACATTATCCAGTGAAGAAACAGTGAAAATAACTAGTATATTTGGAAATCAAGTTTTAGCCTGGCCACTGTACCTTGATGTCCATTTCTTTGTCTGTAGTCAGGATGTCTGTTGGTTTCTCAGCTGTGTGTCTTTTCTGCAGCTCTTTTCTATTTTCTTGCTCCTGTTCAGAGTCAGAATCAGAGTCTTTAAGCCGTTTCACCAACACCCTCTCCAGCATTTCTCTAAAGGGGAGACACACACAGAGAAACACATATATTGATGATAGATATCTCAATAACAAGTATCTAAATATATCTAAACAGTTTATCTATATGGTTATCTTATATATACTTGGCTTCTCTATCATCGTCCTCCTGCTCTTTCTCCTTCTGTCTCTTCTCCAGCTCTCTGTACTGTTGCAGCATGGACTCAAAGTCCACCTGAGCCTGCCGCTGATTCAGATCCTTCAGCTCCTGCAGGTTCTCCAGAACTTCCATCTCCATCTTTGAGTCCCGTGTACGGTTTTCCAAAACCTTGGGAGAACATCAGAGCATTTAGGCAGCTGAAAAATCTTAATTTCTACACATACACATATAACACATTACAGCACAGTTCTATGACACACATCTTTGATTGAAGTATTCAGTCAGAAGAGTGGTATTGTTAGCAGCAGTGACACTCATATCCCTTAACATCGCATCTGGACCACTAAAGAAAAACTAGAAATGATGATGCACACTGCCAGGTGCATTATTCAACATTACCTTCATGGGATTATTTAACTCCTCCTCCTCTCTCTCCCTCTGGACTTTCTTCTCCTCTTCTTCGAGCAATTTCTCGGCTTGAAAGTTTCGTGTTGCACCATGTTCCATAGCATAATCAGTGTTTTCTGGGTCGGTCTGGTTGAGAAGAGAAGACACAGAAAAATATGGTTGTGAGAATAACAAAGGCTATGGTAATAACAGGCCAGATATATAGATGAGAACTGGCACCGTGAACAAATTACCTTAAACGTGATTTCTGCCAGACACCTTGTGCATTTAATATAAAATCGGAAGATGGGCAGCCCCAAATACAGCTCATTCTGTACCGTCTCCTTGCGAGCATTAAACTTCTTCCCTTTGTATATGTATTCTCCACACGTCTTACACCTGAAAGAAACATTTAATATTATAACTACCTCCACACATACACACACTCAACATGACATCACTGCAGCATATTAATGCAGAAATATACAGAAATTTATACATATAACAAGACACCTACCTCATGTTAAACGGGGCCATCAATCTAACCACATACTGACGATCTTTAGGAAGTTTCAGCTTAGGGATTTTGGATGGATCAAAATCCGGGGGATAGTATTTCTAGAACACATATGAAAAATAAAAGTGACGATCTCATTTTAGGTTCAGTTTTCTTTCATGGACATGTTGGGCTATTTTCACTTTGTTTACTACAGTACCCAAAATGCCATTTGACCACTTATTCCCTACTGAGTGTGACTGAAGCAGCAGTCACACTCAGACCTTTGGTCTGTCCACCTCTGACCTGCTCAAGCAGATCAGCCTTCAAAACTTCAACTTTCATGCTGATACCAGCACAATCTTACAGATCACATCATTGTAACTCCACTACCCATACCCCCTGTTACGTCAGCGCGGGACGAAACCTTTAATATTTCACAGGAATATCAACAATACAGGATCAGCTTAAAATTAGAATCACATAGAACGCAGAATCACGAATATCCATAATAAGTGTGTTTCAGGGTGGAGTTTTACTTTGCTAACCAGCTACATATGCTAGCCAGCTGGCCAACTTAATTTATAGTTAACAATAAACATAATACATAAAATAATTCTAGGTTAAGCAAGCAACATAGCGAATTTTTCTACAAAACAAGAAATATAATTTAAGTAACATACGTTTAAGACTTTTCTTTCCGACATCTCTAGTTAACAAGCAGTATTCAGATTCGAACTTGGGCTGCGTTTCAAACCGCCGTCTGATCTCTATTTAACTGTGTTTCAAAGTTTCTAATAATAATATTAATGGAAATAATTTTACGTTCTACAGAGTGTAACAAAAGCTGCAATAAGGAGATTTGGGTTTCAGCCTCACTTCCGTTACGTTCTTACTCGTCTACAGATGATATGATAACGACGTGAACTCTGTCCATTACTGCCACCTGTAGGAGGGGAGAGAAATAATAACGATTCTAATTCAGAATCAGAATAAGAAAAAACCTCTAAGACGCTATAATAATGTTTCATATAATGAAATTTGAAAAATAATGCTTGTCTATTTTAAGTCTTGTTAAAATCTGAAATATTATCGAAGCACGGAAATGTGTTTTAAAACTGGATGTGATATGTTCATATTGCATGAACAGAGCAACTGTAATTGAATATTTTTTAATACACAATATGCACACTTAATGACAGGAGTGTAAAAAAAGCGTAATAAATGCAATGGATGTTTTTGTTTTTTTGTTTATAGCCTACATTATCCATCCCGTGCTCTCTTATAGGTTATAACCTGAAATGGCTGTATGAAGAAGTTTTTATTTGAAACTTCTTCATACAGCCATTGTTTTTGCCAAACTATTTGAGGTTATAACCTACAGCATAAGATAGCACGGGGATGGATAATATAGGGTATACCTATAACAATAATAAAAAAAAAAGATCTGAATGAAAGATTGGAGACGCTGTTGTCTGTGTATAAAGTGTATAAACCCTCTACATTAGCTCAGTGTGCCTCGGTGTCTCAGCGCGCAACTCAACATCCGCGCGCTTTTCCCTCCCACCACACACACACGCACGCACGCACGCACGCACGCGCACCCCTGCAAAATAACATATTCAGAAAAAGTATGCATTTGTTCTTATTGCCACAAATGCGTTCCGGTGCATTTTAAAGCCCGGATACGAATAACGACAAACAAAAAAATAATACGTGAACAAAAAAAATACGCGCTTCACTTTGATGCGTCCATCCGGAGCCCTCGGTGTGGATTTAGTCACTACCCGAGCTGCGAAACGAGTTTTTTTTTTCACTCGACCAGGATCAACACGTTTCAAATCAGTCATTATCCAACATAAATGAATGTGGTTTGGACTTTGGAGGGGCAACGAGATCATGCACAAGCTGAAGAACCGGGACATGAGGATAGCTGAGATAATAAGAGTTTACACGTGAGTTAACTTTCACTCATTTGCTTTATATATATAGCGTAGGCTGAGACTAAATTACACAGACAAGTCTAGGATATTTAAATATGCTATATGTTACAAGGTCTGTGAATTTCACTCTGGTGAAGGGTCAATATAAATGTATTTTATAATTAAAGGTTTGTTTGTTTATTTAGTTTTAAACTTCTCATCCTCTACATTTGCTTGCATAACCTGCATAGATGAGAAATTCACCGATCTCTACACCAATAACATGAAATATGTTTAAAAGATCAAAAGATTAAATACGTAACATGGTTTAACATGTTTTTTTAAACATGGTTTAAAAAAATCCCAAAAAAGAGATATACGTAAAGAGAAATGCGTTTAATTTTTGAGTGCATGTTTTTTATTGTGGTAAAACAATGCCACTGTTGCGCACACGCACATTTTTGGTCCATAAATCCTTACATCTTTGCAATATACTGCACGTCTCTTGTAATATACTGTAAGTGGTTCTGTTAATCTTATACTGTCTGTCCTATTATCTAATACTCATAAACATGTAATACTACATACATATAACATAACCTTAGTGGTGGCAGTGTGTTATCAAACTTTGCCAATCTGGCAACCACATTAACTGTTCTTCATTCCTTAAAGCATGAGCATCACACTGAACACACTCTCTACCCCCAATTAAGATAATCTTATAGGCTTTTTGGGAAACTCAACCATGTCCTCCCTGAGTATGGGGTAGCATAATACCCATCCCAATGGGCATCTATTAGCTCTTGTTGCAGTTCCCATATCTTTGCCGTAATAACATAATGGATCTAAATGAGGTGGTGAGAATACATAATCTAAAAATGCAACTAAATCAATGGACTGTCATCTTAAATCAGTACAATTTCAATCACTGATCACTCAAAATCGGCCATCAGTGTATGGACTCAAGTAATTAATGTGTGAATGAGAACATTTTGAAGATTCATTTGCTAAATGGCTGATAGAATTGTCAGGGCTATTCTCCTCCACCTGCCCCTATGGATTAGCTTCCACTGCATAGTGTGCTTTTCAGCAGAATCTATGACCTCTGTAGAAAACCTCTTACTGCTCGGATTATCTCCTCTTTTAGTTTAGGGACTTCCTTTCATTAATGTGGCTCAGAGTTTGGCAGTGATCAGCAAATTTGTATCAAGGACATGTCACGTGACATAAATCAATAGTGAATATTACCTTCAGCCATCTGGTTGACATTTCTGTAGCGAAACTTTAGTTCAGCTATTGCGCAACTAATATGCATTACGAAGGTGATGTAGAGGGAAAGATAGTACAGATGAAGATAAAGGAATACAGATTAAGGGAAGTGGGACAAACTTCACACACAGCATTCAGAAAACCAGAGAGGGATCAGTAACTAATGCACAAAAATCCTCTAACTAAGCAGGCACTGATTTTCTCAAAATAGAAGGATTT
>JAOTRN010000022.1:4390020-4400051 GCA_028566695.1 Bagroides melapterus | reverse complement strand
CCAAGTTGTTATTACTGTATTATAACAATGCAGATGTGTTATTACTGTGTTATAACTATGCCAAGTTGTTATTACTGCGTTATAACAATGCCAAGTTGTTATTACTGCGTTATAGCAATGCAGACATGTTATTACTGCATTATAGCAATGCAGACGTGTTATTACTGTGTTAAAGCAATGCAGACGTGTTGTTACTGCATTATAACTATGCCAAATAGTTATTACTGCGTTATAACAACACCAAGTTGTTATTACTGTGTTATAACAATGTAGACATGTTATTACTGTGTTATAATAATACCAAGTTGGTATTACTGCCACAAAAAAATAAATAAATAAATAAATCTATGAAAAAAAAACCATACTTTTTGGTACTTAACCTTAGTCCATTTATACCAGAGAAACTGGGAAACTGGTTTTGGCTTTGAATTTCCTTTTTAATATAACTGTTCTGAGCTGACTGCTGTGTATGGACAGTGCTGTTTCTAGGCAATGTGAACCTCCCATCATCCCCACGGCTAATTAGAAAGACAGCGATTTGGATTCCAGTGGTTTGGAGAGCTGGTCATCATGCAAAAGGCCAACCGAAAAGCCATTTCATGCTTGTGTGGTAATGAGCTACATTGATTAGTTCTCACTCAGTTCACTCCAAGGGGAGCATTGCTATCCGATTCGAGCAAACTCTTTTGAGATCGTAAAACTCTACACTAGAACTTATTCTTTCAGCTCAGAAAATTCTTCCAGGAGACCTGCACTACAGCGGGATGTGTCACATCTTACTCTACTCACCCTTCCGACTTCCACTAGGTTAGTAACCATGACAATGGTTGCTGTGTTTTCCTGCCACACCATCCTCCAGAAGTCAATCACTGTCTCCTGCATGGGTCCTGCGTAGAGAATCGACATAATACAGTACAGTAGATCAGTACAGGCTCACGTTCAGATACACACACTGTACCACATACAGGAGCCTTACAGAGCAATCAGAGGGTGGAAATATTTATAGAGGATATAAGAAATATCAATGTTTCTTAAATGTAGGAAGTCAATTATTAGAATTGTTAGGGAAAGTAATATTGCATTACCACCAGGTGCCACTAGGGGGTCTCTAAAGTACGTACACGGTATAATGTATACCACTATGTTATTAGACATCATCTTCGATATAAAGAATTCCGTGCTGCCTTGATTGATACGCATTCGCAATTCTAATCCTTCCATAATTAAAACAGTCTTCAACTGCGATATACTAATAACAGTCCTAACAACCAAATTGTGCATGAAATTAAAAACACAAATTGACTGAGGGAACCAAGCAGCAGAGACTGATGTCCAACTCGGCCGCTTGTGACCATTATGGTTCTTCCGTTTTGAATTAGGAATCTAATTCATTTGAATTAATATTGTTTTTAATCAAGTACCAACGGTAAAAAAAAAAAAAAAAAAAAAAGTCTTGCGACAAATTAATTAGTCTGCAAATCCCAGTGTAAGGGCTGGAGCTAATTCGCATTACCTGCAGCCAGAGGCAAATTACATTCAGCAGAGACTAGCAACAACCTCCTGATCTTCCTCCAGCTCATAAAAATGTCATTACAAAACAGCTGGGCCGAGTGCTGCCACTCCAGGCGAGCACAAGCACAAGCACACTCGCTCACACACACACACACACACACACACACTTACAAACTCAACCGTGCTTGTACACACTGATACTGATGAGGCACCTAAGCATCAGCGTGAACATGCACAAACATATCTGAATTAAGACACACACACACACACACACACACCAAGCTCCTCCTTTCTTCTCCCTCTAACTAATCAGCTTTCTGGATTAAAACAGCATGCGAGTTTGCTTAAACTCAAGGCTTCTTCTGCCAAACTCCCGGCCCCATTCCGCCTCTGACCGCCGGCCTGCAGGGAATTTTGGGATTGATGCCTGGCGTGTTGAGTGACAAACAGGACATCTGCTGTGTAGGATTCGAGTGGTACACTGTAGCCTGTCATACCACACTGACTGAACCTCAAACAACAGTCTCCATCTGAACACATACAGCAATTTGTATTGTTTTCCGAATCCACCGTTCAAGAAAAAAAAAAAAAAAATTCTGATAAAAAAAAAACCTCTATGTATAACATACTGTACCCCTAACATTAATCCCATGTGTTTCCCACATCATAGCTGATAAAATCCAGCCTTGCTCTATCAGATCCTGAGAATCAGAGTTCATATGATCCATTACAGATTTGTAATAAACAATAGGCTATCAATTGATGCTGAAACAGCATCAAGGACACAAATATTTATGCATTTACAGTGCATAATGGATAACAGTGTACCACGTTTGTCCAGACATATTTCACTAATATTTCCTCTAAAATATTCCACTAACATTATTTGATCCATTTTCTTATTTTACTGGAAAATTGGTCTATAAATCTGAGCATCTAGATTTTCCAGGAAACAGGGGAACTGCCTAAAAAGCATCCAAATGGCTCAAGATTGAATTTAAAATATGAGATTCTATGAGCTCAGACTCTGGGGAACAGATCGAACACAGATTAGATATAATCTGATTTCAAGTGTGTTTAAAACTACCCATAAGGCTTTGCTCAAGTGTGCATGAACGGCTCTATGGCTTTTTTATTACAAGGTAAAGAATGACCTTATCTATGTGTGTGTGTGTTTGCGCACACACACACACACACACACACAAAAGAGTTCTTAATTGTTTTACAGAGCCCTGCGCTGCGGTTTGATTTATCCAAACGGACTAAATAATCAAATTAACAGAGCGCAGCGAGTCTGAATGTGGCATTGATTGACTCCTGACAAAGAGAGAAGATGAGAGAGAAAAGAGGGTGAGAACAATTCATTTGAGAAAATAAGTGAAAGATCAGCATCATGTGGGTTGAGCCATTGATTTGTGGAGTCCAGCGATGTGTGCCATACAGAGAGAGAGAGAGAGAGAGAGAAAGAGAGAGAGAGAAAAAGAGAGAGAGAGAGAGAGAGAGAGAGAGAGAGAGAATCTGGGAGACTTAGACACTTTAAAAGTTTGTGAAACTTTTAGTATTTGAAGGCAGGAAGGGAGACAAGGCCAAGGAGACACACACACACACACACACACACACACCCCTTAAACAAAAGCTGATGCAAAGGCCAGGAGCTGGAGCTCCAAACAATGCATTACTTACAAATATTCTGGAAATAACGTGCAACACTCCAGGCCCAATGTGGAGGTTATTAATCAGGGAATTAAAGTCGCCTTATAGTTTAGAAAATATGGTATAGAGTTTTAGTTTTTTGTGGTTAAATTATGGCTATAAAGAAGAAAAAAAACAAAAAGTGTTTTGTTTCACAACGGCCTGTGACACCATCACTTTTCACTAGCGTAGGCTTTGAATGCAGGGTTGCCAGGTCTCACAAAAAAGGTTTTTTTTCCTTTCTCCTTCCCAGGTTTTGCACAGGAAATAAACATAATTAGTCATGCTATTTGTAATACACCGTTTTTTGAAACACTCCTATTCACACACTCTCCCTCTCGCCTAGTAGCTTATTTTTATTGAAGTGGATTAAATGTACCTCCAGTTATTTGCATAGAATAATAATCATTCATAATAATAATAATATTGGTTACAACTTAAACCATCCCCAAAAATCAGCATCACAACCTCATTCCAAAATTAGAACAAACTGCATTCCAGGCTGTCTGAAATAGAAGTGTCTATTTTTTTTTAATCTCCACTGCCATAGTTATTTTTATTTGTACCTGTCAATTATTTTTTTATGGGCTCGGTTTTGCTAAATATAAACAAATTGCCAACAAGCAAAAACAACCGATTCACTTCCTCATGTTAATCTGGATTTTTTTCCAACGTGCTTCAAGCCTGACCGTCTGAATGAAGTTAAAATCCTCGGAACTCTCTACCGTTCTTCTTTAAAGCTTTTGTTTTCTGTTGTCTGCGGATACTTTTGTGAAACTGCTATGTCGAGCGATTCGTTATTGAATATAGAAATTGAGTGAAGGTCAGCAGGTTTTGAGTCATTTACGAAGCAAGGTGAAACCTCGCACGCATTCCAGGAATACTTTACAGGTAGAAAAAAAAAAAAAACAATAAATGCATCCCGGTAAACCTTAGGTGAGCGGTTTTGGCAAAGAGGGGGAAAAAAAAAAGAACTTTTTGCTGAAGTATTAATTTTGTGGCAAAAAAAAGGAGAAAAAAAATGCAAACACTTCCTGTATCAGAAACCCCAGCTGTCAAGAGCTGCTGACAGTCATTCCTGCAAGCAGCATGTCACTTTTCTGAAGTGTGTGGTTTAAAGAGAGATAGATGGTGAAAGAGAATGTGTGTGTGTGTGTGTGTGTGTGTGTGTAGCACCATATAAAATGTGCTGATACCCCTCTATAACCAGCCGAGTGTAAAAATGCTTGATAGACACAACAGCTCATCTTTCTGCTATCATTAATATTACATGCTAGCCACACTCATCCTCCTCTCTCTCTCTCTCTCTCTCTCCCTCCCTCCCGTGGACTATCACACCTCACCTGTAAATGATAAAACTCTAGTAGCAAACCACAATCAGCCATGAGGGAAGGATTTTGAAAGTGAGCGAGATAAAGGTGAGGGAGACTTTTCCTTCTTTCCGCCATCCATCCGTCTAATATCAGTCTGCACAAGCTGCTTTAGAGACCCCCAAACCGCAGCCTAGTGCCAAAGCTGGCATCATTATAGCGCATCTACACAGTCTGAAGAGCAGCTGAATATGTTTGCATGCGTGTGTGACCCTGTGTTATTGATGAGACCTGGGCTCCGGAGGGGATTACAAGAGCAGATGCCGGTTTATCAGAACCTCCTGGACACACACACACACACACTCTAAGCCTCATTAACGCACTCACTTATTCATCAGACACACACACATGCATCCACGCTCCCACACCAAACTCCCGAGCATCGTTAAAGAGCATCATTAAACAGTCGTTCTGGTCATTGTTGCTTCTGTTTTATTTAAAAACAGCTGAAATATGAGGGTAGGAGATTTAATCGTACGATAAAGTCAGACAGAGACCCAGGAAGTTGGTCTCACTTCAAAAAGAAACTGTATTGTATAGAACTAGCACTAGCTACCATAGCTACTCAACATTACTCCACCAATATGAACCAGCAGGTAGACTAGTGATCATTAACTGGCTAGCAGTGCTGACAACAGGTTTCTGAGGAAAGGAGCTAAAGAATCCTCAGAAAGTGACATCAGATGACATCATAGACCCAGCTGATGTCACTCGTGAATCGTCATGAACGACTCCAGAACACTGAGCGTCCCTCTGCTGGTCAGCGTACCTGCGCTCGGGTCGTCTGGGTGTTCAGCCAAAGCTATTTGGAATGCATACTTGAGGAGGACGAGGACGAGGACCTCACGTCTGCAGCCGCCTGTCTATTTAGCAAAACTGTCAAGGTTTTATATATCAAGGTGATGGTCTTTTATCTTAGAGGTCTTTGAACAGAGACAGCAGTCATACATAATATCCTTACAATGGAGATGTGCTCTAAAGCTCAGTGTTTCTCTCAGCACACACACACACACACACACACACATCTGTCCTGTGGCTCAGTCTGTGCAAGGCTTTCCACTTTCTTCTAACTCAAAGAGACAGATACCCCCCCCCCCCCCCCATCACCACCATCACCATCATCACCACCACTACCAACTCCTTCCTTTTTTTTTTTTTTTTCTTTCTCTTTCTCTCTTTTCCTCTCCCTCATGTCAGCTCTGTAGCTGCCAGGTGAGGATGATGATGATCAATAATGTAGAGACTTGAGGTCGAAGAGAATAACAATGTTTTTTTTTTTTTTTTGTTTCTTTCCAGTTCTGATATTATTGGCCACTGTTATAAATGGAAGTGGTTTCAGTATCTGCTTCCTGTGGCCTGAGTTTTATTTATTTTTTTTTTTTTTCCCGTTATCGTTGAGGAGTTCACACGTTGGCTGATTTCAGAAGAACCCAGGATGAATCGCAAGAATGCAGTAGGGATGCAGATAAGAGACGGAACGAGATCGCATGACGGAAGAAGGAGCGGGGAAGACAGTCGAGGACAGACAGACAGAAATGTGGTAGAGGGGACGGACTGAGACGAAGAGAGAAAGAAAAGGTGCTAGAGGCCTGGGGTAGCAGAGAAAAGCCCTCCGGCTGTCAGTGTCTGATCAAACCCAGAGGAGGAAGAAGAGAATCTCAGCTATAGTCCCGACAGTCCTGGAGAGAGAATAAGTGGTGTATGGTAGGAGCGAGAAGAAAAGAGATAAGGAAAAGAGAGAGAGAAGAACAGGGACAGAGCGAGCTGAAGAGGATGGATGAAGTAGCAGGGAAATTATGGGGAACGAAACATTGTAGAGAAGATAAACACATGCAAGACGGAGTACATCAGACTTTATGAATATATGCATGAGGCAGGTGGCTTTACATGCCACAGAGAAAGATGTACAAATCAGTTCCAGATACACAACTGAGCTCCAAAAAAAAGAGACAAAACTGTAAAGAACAGCTGAGTATCCTGTGGAGACGGGCGTCTGGAAGACTTTATTTTGTTTCATGAATGTGAGCGGCTCTACTAGACTGAGGTGCTTTCCTGTGGGCACGTGTGCTGCGAACACTAAACACTGAACAGTCTCTGAGCTCCTTTGACTCGTCTGGGCGGAAATGGACTTGTTGAGCGACTTGTTTCTTTCCAGCATCTTGAAAAAAGACGAGTGGATGTTTTAAATATTTCACAGTAGGTAAACAAGGAATAAAAACACAGAGATTCGTTCCGATTTGAGTCACGTTTAACATTAAAGTATATCTAGGTTAACATCTTGGGTGTAGTAAGATTTGGAATCCCAAATAGACATAAAAATACCTGACCTGCTTTATTTCCCTTCCTGAAGGTCCCAGTGCTAGGAATCATCTGATTTACAGTAAAATATGGGGTGTTTTTTTATTATATATCTATCAAAAAATCAATTTTGTGGTGTTTTTGCACATCACTGAAGCTGAGTATGGGTAGAGTTTGGGGTAAGCGAGCTGCCGCGTTAGGCTGCGATGCTTTGTCGAGCATGTCTTTCATATGCTAGCTCCTCCGCTACGCTGGGCTGAGTGTGTGTTTTAATTGAGACACGGAGGAATGAGGCATGTGATGCTCTAATAAACAGGTACTTATGCAACTCCCCTCTACTCGATGACAGATTGGGAAGCCATTAGAGAATGTGACGTAATTCCAGACACACACACTTTTCGCACGCGGCGGCCCTGCTGCACCTCGAAACGATATGATTTAGACTCTAACTGACTTAACCTGTGAGGTCATCAGGCTTCGCTGGAGCGCCTGCTCTCGCATGCCAGATACGTGGAGTGACAAACATGCAGGCCTTAATTCCTTTATTTATTATTCTGCTCGGCTTGTCTTGGCTCACAGTCAGGCCTGATTAATTATGTTTTCTCTCTCTCTCTCTCTCTCGCTCTCTCACACACACACACACACACACACTCTCACAGAAGCAGCTCTTTAATGGCTACCATGTGTATACAACTAAAAGAGAAATCATACTTCTTGTAAAACTAACACAGTCAGGCTTGAGTTTTAGTTCAGGGATTACATTATTAGTCTAGTCCATGTAATAATCTGCAGTTAACGTCTAGAGCTTGAATGCGATCGATACTTATAATGATCATTAAAATCAGTGTCAGTGTTCTTACTGCTAATGACATGCATGGGGCGTTTGCAAATGGGAACGCGCTTTGAACCACCTGCAACATTCTGGCTAAAAATACTAATCTAAAAAGAGAAACTGATCAAAAATCCACAATGATGCATTGTCAGGAGCCAAAGGGATAACATGTAGCTATGTTCTGAGAGAGAGGGATGACATATGGTCTCTCTTCTGCCATTCATTCACAGGGACAATAGAAAATATTTGGTTTCTTTGGGCATGTATGTGGATGAGGGCAGAAAGCACTTTCCTCCGTCTGTGTGTGTTTGTGTGTGTATGTATATGTGTGTGTCACCCCGTGACAGCATAAAACATCCGTTCAAAACAAGATTTGATGCTGATGTTTGCACTGACCTCATTGTTTGGTTAACAATTTTACGTTTCTGAAAAACATGCTAATTGTTGATGACCCCTGAACCAGGTGTAAAGAATGTTTAAGGGACAGTAGCAAATATTCAGAAATATTCGTTTTCTATAGCAGATCGTATTCTGTGTCATATCGCTTATCTTACGGCAGAATAGAGAATTAGAAATTAGCTAGATGAATATTCACTCTGAATTAGCCAGAAACAGAATTCTTAAAGATGACTGGAGAGGGAAATGCAAGTCGGTGGTGCTAGTCATAAATAGCACAAGTATGAAAGAAAAGTTTACATATTTTAGTTAAATTTTTCAGACCCAGACCATACAGTGGTTGGATTGCCACGTATGTAGATTGCAGCTTGCATCCACGTGCTGATGAGGCAAAACAAAACCCGCATAGCACTATTCTATAAACGCAGAAGCAAACAGATAGAGAAATAATCAAAAATTCTCACCTTGTGTAGCAATGTAGTGATTTGGCCTGTGGTAGCCCTGTAATTAAAGAAAAACACAGAAGAGCTTTAATCGAATGCTTAAATCTGTAATGATGTGCGCTTTAGGACAGAGGGTGTGTCCTCGTTCATGTCGTTAACAAGTCTGTTGGACACTTCGGATCAGTGTTTATTAAAGAGTAAATGTACAGCAACACTACTGAGAGTGAGACTAGTGAGCGTTAACATGCAGTGTGCAGATAAGCAAGAAAATAAATAGACAAAGTAAACAAAGCTCAGAAAACTACGTAATTTGTCAACAACCCATTAACATTGCAGCACAAACTGTTTATGAAGGACACACACACACACACACACACACACTGGACAAATAAAACTTGAGAGGAATAATGCATATCTCTTGAGAGAAGAGTCCTATCAGAAGGATTATCAGTAATTATATTGTTTTGTGATTATGCTGCTGCTGTGTGTGTGTGTGTGTGTGTGTGTGTGTGTGTGTGAGAGAGAGAGAGAGAGAGAGAGAGAGAGATGTACATGGAAGTACAGCTGCACATATTCACTTTAATCCAAGTCTAACATTTCACTAGATAAGAAAACAGAAAATCTCTCTCTCTCTCTCTCTCTGTCTATCTTCATACTTGAGCTGTGTTTTAATGTCTGTTCTTTCACTCAACACTAAGCACTTGGTTGTTTTTTCTTTTACGTGTTCACTGGTCCCTGAAAGACTGGATTAAAACTACAGCAACAGTCCTTATAAAACACAAGCCCCCCCTCCCCCTTTCCACTTCCCTCTATTCCCCTCCCTTCTTCCTCCCATCTCCTGGTCCCTCGTTGATGAAGTTGCGTTCCGATTCCTGAGCATTCATTACGGAGAGATCTTTCTAAGTAAATGTAAATGACGAACTATGACGGTGACCATTAGAGTAAAAGCATTCAACTTTCGATAACACAAACTCTCCCCTACTCACGCTATAGATCTCTTTTTAACACACTTCCAGGAAGAAAGACAAGGCACGCTACAAAACAAAGCAAATGCAAACGAATGGTCCAGAAGTTGTATAAATGTTGAGTGAGTGTGCCATCAATAAACTTTATTAAGCAGAAGGAGCTGTGAGAGACATGTTAAAAGCCTTTTCTTTCTTCTTTACTGAGGAGAGAAATAAAAAAAAAAAAAAAAAGCTCTATCCGTACGCTGCTCGGCTGAGCCGTGGCTAAGTACCCTGGCAAAGCCTTTTTTCAATAACAACTCTTTTTAATATGTATTTATTCTTATCTATTAAAAGGCTTGGGCTTCATGGAGGCCTGCACTGATTTAGGACACACAGAAGCACATTTTGGGCATGGAGTTTAACGTGTAGCTTAGCGTGTTGTATATACAGGTACTGTATGTGTCAGTTACAGGGCGTCTGATTCTTATCTGACATGAGATTTACAAAAGGATGGCCTAAGATTAAAAAGTAAACAGACATA
>JAOTRN010000022.1:4175044-4186488 GCA_028566695.1 Bagroides melapterus | reverse complement strand
TATTATTATTATCATTACCATCATCCTTATATATTATTATTATTATGCTTATGATTATTATTACCCTTATATATTATTATTATTATTATTATTATTATTATTATTATTATTATTATTATTATTATTATTATTATTACCCTTATACATTATTATTATGGTTCATATTATAATTGTCAAGATATAACAATAAAAATGAAATAAAATAAAAAAAATGAATGAACTAGACATTCAGGTCAGACATGTTGATAAAATGTAAGCTCTTTATTAATACAGTATATAGTATATTGGAGGTGTCAACTGCCAAATCCAATTCCACATCAAATATCATGGTTCCCGACATTTCCATGAACAGTCATAAACCAGAAACTTCGTCGGCAGTTTGCTGTGCCGTTAACTATCGAATGTCACGTATTTCATGCAGTGTCCACTCTGCTCTAGCGCCTGGTCCAGAACCATGTGTACATGGAAGCCAAGAATTGTGAGTTCCTTCTTTCCAGAACTTCCTTCCTGGGATTCACGTTCTCAGCCAATAGCCTACAGATGGAACCGGACCAGATACAGGCAGTGATGGACCGGACATGTCCTGAGACCTGAGGTGGGTCTTCAACATGGATCTCCTGACCCCGCTGCTGTTGACAACCTTGAACTCCATCAATAATTGGGCTTTGCTAACTTTTATAGTAATTGCATCCAGGTCTGTCGTTCCATTGCCACTCCCTTTCACCTGCTCACACCCAACCTGTGAACCTTTGTCTGGACCCATGAATAAAATTCTGTTAATCTGGCACAACCTCAGTTTGTCCGTATTGTTGAAACACAGTGTGTATTGTTCGCTTGTCTTTGAATTGTAATGTTTCACGTTGTTTCATTTACGGTTTCAAAGCAGCGTCATCAGATGTAATTTCTCTGAAAAGAAGACTAGAAAAGATTACAAGAGAAACATTCAACTTTCTCTGTCTGTTCTTCTTATCAGTTATGTTTGTATCTATGTGTAAATTCTAAAACCGGGAGGATGGGAACATGCAGATCGGATTTATTTAAAAACTCAGGTCAAAACTCAGAAGTGATTCCATCAAATCTACGTTCTCCTTTACTTCACTCTCTAACCCTGAAGGTAAGATCTCATAGTACCATTCTTATGGCTTAGTGATTGGATGGAGTTTCAATATACTCATAAAAAAATATTATTTTAGTCATTTACATTTAATATTCTGTATATAGTGACTCTGTCTGTAACAGTCAAATCTGCATTTTTTTTGTAATTATTCTTCATGCTGTAGAATAATGAAGACTCTGTTTGTGACTCTTGTCGTGATTCTTACCTTGATGGTGACCAGAGGTGAGTTTCAGGGCTTCTAAAAGCACTGGTAGTTCTAATGACCAAGTGATTTTAATCTAATCTATATCTTAATTTTTGTAAAACTTCTATTAGCACCATACAAATAAATCTGAGTTTATTTGAATTTATTGAAATCAGAGCATGAGAGCAGCTAGTAAATTATAAAAAGTGGATATAAAATCTGTGCTAATATTTACTGTAGTTTTTGGTCTCCGCTCTGATACAGGTGATTCTTTTGTAATCTGTGCCACCTGTCATCCGAACAACGGCGGCTGGTGTGAAGAATACAGTCAGCTCTGCCTTTTAGAAAATGCCTGTATTACATTTGAGCAGTTGACCTTTCCGTGTATGTCTCCTCTTTTTTTTTTTTTTACATTATTATCATTGTACCACACAGACTGTTAAAATAACATAGCAGCACATTCTCATGCACATACTCACATTCTGCATATCTGTTTGAATATCAAGGCACATATGTGACGTTAGTCATTATCCCCACTATATGGTCCTGAAACACCTCCCAGATCACACCCCACTAAACCATGCCTATACCTGCTTATTAGAACTTATTGCATCTTTTGTATCACGTTGTGTATAGTGTCTTGAACTGACTGCTAAATGTTCTTTATCTCCTTAGATACATATTTCAAGCAATGCCACTTCATGTCATTCTGCAGTCTTCTACATAACAATCCAAATGTGAGAGTCCAATGTTGTGAGAAATCCAACTGCAACACTTTTAACCTGACTTAAAATAAAACATAATTTCTAAGCGTTACTGTTGCTTTTTGTTGTTTTGTCGATCATGTAAACGCCAACATCAGTAATAAATTCTGTTCGCTCTGACTCAAATACAGTTTTGATTTAAATCCTGTACTGAAGAAATACAGTCTTTGTGTCAGCAGCTTTTTTTTTTTTATTTTATCTGGATCATGACAAAAACGGATTTACTCAGTGAACTTGATCAGCTGAATAATTGGTGGATGATGATGTTTCACAAGCATGGAAAAATAAATAAAATGGACCGATTTTCACTGACGTGTGGATGTGTTAAAAAATAAAACAGTTACACGCAGAAGCACGGATTTACTGTAAATATAATAAAAAACTGGTAGAAATCTGTGAGACCAGCTATGAAATTTTACCTGAACTCCCAACTCAGCAGTGTGTACAAAACACCAACGCTAGGTGGGAGTGTCTAACTATGTCCTGAAGAGAGAACCCACTTCTTCTACGTGTCAGGATATTCATATATCCAAAACAAGATCATTTATTTTGAGAAAAAAATCCCAGTATTTGGTACAAGAAAGTACATTTAGTATAGAAAGGTTAAATATACACACGATAAATATACGTTGTTCCTTCATGCACTTATCCAATACACCAGTACGTACTGTAATGCATAGAATCATGCCGATACGGGTCAAGAGCCTCAGTTAATGTTCAGTTTATGAAAAGTATCCCAAATGAGGGGTCAGAAAGATATTGCTTGCGATATGAGTGATAGCACAACAATATAGGAGTCCATATGTTGTATTTTTGCACCATAAGACACCCAATTAAGCTTTTTGTCCTACATTTAAACACGCTTGTGTTGTATTTTATAACTGTATACACATCAGCGCATTGTAAGAGATCAAGTAGACTTTTTTCCTAAATAACATTTCTTCATGGTATTTTTTGTCAAAATAAATTATTTTTCTATGCCTATTTTAAGTGCAGCAGCCATCTCAATAATTGGAGAACATTTAGGCTGCTTTCTAATTAGAGAAATTACTTTTTTTTAATATTTCTCAAGCAGGTGAATAGGTTGTTAGCGGTGCATGTATGAGAATGACGGGTGGTAGAGCAGGGTTAATGTTGTTTCACCAAATTTCCTGATTTTTTTTTTTTTTTGTGAAAAAATAAAAGTAAAGGAACAAATGAACAGAGACATGATACGGACAAAAGGTCTCATTTGTCATCATCCTGTCAGTCAACGCGTCTCACAGGAGAGGCTGCTCGCGCAACTTGCCTAACGTCACGTGACTGTGTAATTCCGCGCTCGTGCTGAATGGAACAGGCGCGCGTCTCTTTCGTTATCCGACTGAACTAAATTTTCCAGATATTTATTCTAGTGTTTTTTCACACTGTAGGCTACTTGAAGGACCGGAACAAATTACCTTGCCAATTACCGGGACATCAATTGAATAGCACGGATCTAGAGACTATTGTGTATGAAAATCCCAGGAGATAAACAGTTTATTATTATATTCACACAATACTCATACATCTGCCATGGTTAAAGTTACAAAGATCACATTTTCCTCATTCTGTTTGTTAACAATGATTGACCTGTATCTGTATTATTTTATGAATTGTACTGTTTTTATTGTTATTTCAACCCTACGGAGCACACAGTGAAATGAGACGACGTTTCAACAGGACCGTGGTGCTACATAGAACAAAAGACAGAGCTACATAGAACAACACAGGGCTAAGGACTTTCACTAAGTCAGTCCAAGCCACATAAAGTGCATCTGTGCAACCTAGTGCAAAAAGTGCAAGAAGAAAGACAGTGCAGACAATACAGAACAAAACACAACAAGACAAAACACAAGACATTACACAAAAGCAGCGCCGACTAGTGAACATACTGTTTGTTCTACAGTACATGCGCATAGAACAGGAATTAACACTAAATGTAAATAGCAGCAGTTTTTATGAGGTGAGGTACGAGTTGTGAGTTGAGTTGTTAATAATAAATAATAAAATAATAAAGTCATAAATGATGACTTATGGAAAAAAATGCTTAAAGCGTAAGCTTGTGGGGAGAAAAAGTGAAATGGTTTATTAATTATGCAATTCTTAAATGCTATTTTTGTAGTCTTATTAAGAATAAACAGTATTGTACTTTCTTTTTACATCCATTTTTGAAAGTACAGGAAAAAAATAGACCTTCAGAACGTCCTGAAACAAACAGAACCCTTGTGTAATAGAGCAGGATCAGAGCCGTACTAAAACACAGGTGTATTGAGTAATCATCTCTTAGTCTTGAAAGGCTATCTTGTTTATATCCGTAATGTTAGCTGAAGGGCATTCCAGTAATCTTTAAACAATCAGACACTTTAGATAGTATTGTGCAACAGAGGAGATTTTAATGGCATGCTTCCTGTACAACAACTTTTTGCTTTTTTCTAATCACTATAAACTCCAGCACTAGTTATAAATGTTCGTACTACTGTATAATCAGAATTGCACTTTCCTTGTGCAATTCTGCAGAACCGAACAATATTTTTCCTGAAAACTTGAATGTGTACTTTCTATAATATTTAACCCAACTCCAAATTCAAATCCATATCTAATTTTCTCATGGATGCAACTTCATAACAACTTGCACAAGTGCACCTAACGTTAGCACAATTTGTTTCTTCATATTGTATATTACTCAACGTATAAAGCAAAGGGAAACTTCTCACTAGAATTCCTAATCATATCACTCACACTTTCAACCCCCGGTGTATTCTTTGTTTGACCTTGAGTATTTCTGTGTGAGTGCTGTGCGATGCATACTGACAGGTCGGGTTTCATAGCACTGAATCTACAGTAGACGTGACTTCCTACAGTACACGTGAAAAATGACCACAATATTATGAGAAAAGAAACATTACACGTTCTCTGTCTATGTCCTAAGGTTTGGAGCTGTTGTTTAAATGTGTGTAAATATTAAATTATAAACTATAGACAGGTAGCGATGATTGTGCAAAGTGTTTTGTAAGACAGAAGGAAGAATATGTTTTTTTATCAGACTGCTTGAAATCATATGACTAATGTTAGCACTAGGATTTGTTGTACATTATTGTGAAATCTTCATTCATGGGGGAAAGTCCATAGCTCTGTGAATAGCAGGAGGGTGGGAACTTTCTATTAGGTTGATATAAAAGAGGGAAAATACAAGAACTAGAACACAGACCTGGTACACAGTCAAAGCTTAGACGTTACTTTATCCTTTATTGCACTCTCCAACACTGAAGGTAAGATCCTATTGAATATCATTCTTTATATGTAGCTGCATGTGCCGAATAGTGATTTTTAAAAAAATAATTAAAGAAAAATATCTCTTTTTACACCACAGAATAATGAAGACTCTGGTTCTGGCTCTGGTTTTTGCCGTGATGCTGATGAGTGGTGAGTATCAACTGGACTCGGTTTACAACAAAATGTGATGTACGGGTGGAAGACGAGGTGCAAGAACTTTGATGAGTGTTGCTGTTATGTAGAAGGAGAATATAATGACTATTAAAATGATATCAGACACAGCTCATTATGCTTGATTGATAAACGAATGAGTGAATGAAAAATACCATATTACTATTACAATACTTTCATGTCTGCAGAAATATTATTGTAAGCTTTTGGTCTCCACTCTGTTACAGGCTCGGCTCTGAAATGCAACAACTGTGTTCCACTCGGCGGTACCAGTTGTACTAACACGATTGAAACCTGTGGCTATAAGAAGGACGCGTGTATCTCTGCGCGATTCACCATCTACCCCTGTACGTCTCCTCTTGTGTTTTTTTATATGATTAGTGATTACCTACGATTCTTAATATAACATAAGAGCAGAGCAGAACTTAGAAAACATGGCACACTCACATAGCTCAGGTCCATGGAGAAAGAGAAATATGTAAATATGGTATAACAGGACACAGGACTCTAATGTGTGCCTCATTAGATATTACACACCTGCCTCATCTCCGAACATCTCCCAGTGCACACCTACATCTTAAAGCATGCTCATTAAATCATGTTGTGGCATAGAGACGTCTAAATATTGCACTGACCGCTAAATATTTTTTATTTCTTTAGATTCCTACTTCAGGAGATGCATCGCAATGTCAGACTGCCTCCTTCTACAGTCCACTCCAAACATTGTAGCCCATTGTTGTCAGAGGGATCTCTGCAATTAGGATAATGCAGAAACATAAACATTCCTATTCTAAAAGCTGATCTCAATATTAATTTTGTTTTCCGTGCTTATCCTTTTCTGTTATATATTCAGAAAGAAACATGCGTTCAGTGCGCTCGGGTCTGTATCCAAGTCTGTTTTAACAAAGCATGGCAATCTTGTACTGATGAAATGTATTTAAAAAAAAAATAAAAAATTTAATTACAAAATTAAATAATAAAATTATTTAAAATAATGAAGCAGAAATTTTAATTAATTGTATTTTTGACAAGGCTGTGAAACAGGAATTTACTTTATTACTGTCTGAGCTACAGTATGTCTCTAATTAATGTATTCACATGATATATAAATTCCATTTTTTCTATACTTTGCTTTACAATTATACCCAAATTTAATATCACATCATTAAGTCGCTACTCATTCTTTACAGAGTCTGTGTTTATCATATTCATACACATGATCGTATCATTTATCTGAAACGGTTCTCGAATCCCAGTCACACATCTAGTATTTAATGACACAGACATAGGTGTGGATTTTTTTTTGTTACTATGAATAGTGTAAATTTAGACAATGGAAAATCTTATACAGAAAGCCAAATCCCCTGTGTGTAGGCCTCACGCAGAGCAGAGGGCTGATCTACAGGAAGAGAAATAAAAGAAAAAGTGAAGTAAGAACTTAAAAATAATGGATCCAAGTGGGAAATCCCAAACAGGTATTTTAAACAGATACTCAAGTGTTCTAGAGGGATATGTCTAGAATCCCATAAGTACGAGACAAATGCAAGTTTTGTTGGAAACTCCACCAATCAGACCCAAATCCAGGACCATATTCCTTTAACATTGGATGCTTAACATGACCTGACTTCAGTATAATACAAAATAAACACAGCAAATGCAACATGCAATAACGACCAACAAAGACAAACACGAAAGGGTAGGTATGTATACACACAGTGACGTATTAGGAACAACGAGAAACAGGTGATAATACTTAAAGGAAAGCACATGACCATAAGGAAGGAAAACCACCTGATAGTACCCCATCTGGTGGTCAGGCCTGGAATTGACCTAGTAGTTCCTAACACACTGGAAAAGTGGACGGAGGATCGTTTTATACATTAATATCAAAGATTATCGCTAGAGAGTGGAAAGGCTCGGGGTGCGGTTTTTGTGTTTGTGTGTAAATTCAGGCTCTGATCTCTTCACTGTCTTCAAATTCAAGCTTAGATATCTTTCTGGAGATTGGCTGAAATTCAGAGCCATTCAGGTTATATTTTTAGACTTCTGGGAGGAAATATTGTACCGTAATGTCTTGTAGGGAATGTCTAATCGAAAATGCTGCATATAAGAAACATATTTACCTCAGGATATAGCTTCTTCACTAAAAATACACATAATTACAGATGTTCAAAACATATTCCAAGTACAATAATGCTAATGGTGAAATATTTCATTGTTGATTTCTTATATTGCCTCTGGGATCAATGAAGTATCGATCTGTCTACATTCTACTATGTGAAAATCCTGCTGGAACCTCAAGACATTCCACTAGGAGGCGCCATCAGACCAAATGACCACAGATTTACAAAAAAGTCTCGATAAATGACTGAGGAATTCAAATAAAAATCAGTACCCATGAAATTTGACCTTTGAGATCACACTAGCTCTGACTGATCTGATATTTAGATACCTTTGTATGGGCCCTTAGAATCGTCCTAACTTTCCCCCACTTAGCGGCGCCCCTGTTTGGCATTATTGTTGAAGTATAAAAAAAATCACCACATTGAACCGACTAGCCCTATAATCTTTGGGAATTATATCACCATTATAACCAAACCTCAAGCATATAATACTTAAAATAATGATAAAGTGTCCTTGGTACTAGCTCAGAGAATCCTGCTATTGAACCGCCCAGTATGATTAATGGTGCTACGCAAACCTACTCCAAAGGTCTTATTACTGAAACTCTAAATATGGCTGATGCTGCCACATCAAACCTTATCAAAGGTTTAACGCAAGTGTCAGACTACTTTTAAGATTTTGTCGTGTTAAACCTGACACAAGCACACAAGCACACTGGACCCTGGCTCCATACACACAGGTTCAAATCCTACTCACGGCTGATGTTTTTAATTAGTCCTGGACTTTACAGTGCCTCAGTTACTTCTGTATCTTTCTTTAAGCTTTTGGGCAAGTACTTTCATACACCTTCTAAACACGTTGTAATATGATATATAGCAAGAACAAACAAAATAGCATGACAGTAAAGGCGACCTTTCCTGGTGTAATGTTAGCACACTGGACCCAGACTCCGGAGACTAAGTACTTTCTTCAGAGAGGGTGAGATCTGTTGGGAGACACGGGAAGGATCGTTCACTTTTACATTACGATTGCGATTTAAGATGGTTCTCGATAAATTACAGCCAAGAACAAGGCTTTTTTCAACACTCATTTTTGAGAGGCTCCTTTCTTTTCTTTTTTTTTTCTCTTTTCATTTTTGAGAGACTTTTTCTCACCGTTTCTTTTTACAGGGATACAGAAATGGCAAGGTCGCTCAGATTACGCGCCACTGATCGTTACAGCGGGACAACGTTTGATGTGTGAGGGCTCATCTTGGTAGAACTGTACAGTAGCTTTTGATTTGCTGATGGGAAACACACACACACACACACACACACACACAAGTGAACGCTGAATGCGATCTGGATATTCTCAGCTGGATTCTACCTCTGGCATTCCTTTCCTTTAGCCACAGCCTTGTGTTCCTCTTTTTTTCCAGACGGCTGTGTTTACACAGAGAGCAGAACAGCTCTCCCCTCAGAGTAATAGCAGCTCTGCAGGACTCTTCAGCCACTTTTTAAAAAAAAATATCATCAAATATAACATGCATACGTATTTATGCTCAAAATCCTGAGCTTTTCCATGTCTTGTAGCATCATTATCCGGACAGGGAATGGAATTAATCATTGTATCGTATTGTATGTCATAAATCTCCACACAACAAAGCCTATAATATTGATGTGGGGTATGGAAGCAATGTAACCTTGATTGTAAAAAGGTCAGCTGTACATCTCACGATTCTAAACCCACAGCCTGGTGCATTTGTTTGAGGTTGAACTTATGAAATAATGTTTCTAGATGAAAAAAGAAAATGTTTTTGTGTTTAATAGTTCAGTCATCATGGGTCACTGGCCTTATCATTTTGAAAGCTATTTTATGAATACTATCAGACTGCTCTTCTTTCACCACTGCATTATAAAAACGTGTGGAAAAAATTGACAGCCAGAAAAAAATCGTCAAGTATCCCTATTTTCATTAAATTAAATTTGTACTCCACTCTTTTTTTTTTGTTTTTCCACAAAATTCTACAGCTGCAATGTTCAAAGTCTGCACGTGAGAGCGGCAGCACGAACGCACCCCGGACTAACTCCTCATAACAGTCAATTTGATTTTCAAAGACTGCAATGATGGCTTGGCCTCGGCTCGCTACGCCTGCATCGGCCCTCTTTGCATACGATCGGCCTGTTGCCATGGCAGCGGCAGGGAATCAGAGCAAGAGAAATGGAAGCAAACCCTACCAAAGAGGAGCAGGATTGCATGTCTGCACCTGTTACCATGGCGAGGAAGCGGCGGAGGGGAGGTGATGTAGAATCAACGGGCGGAGAAGCTAATTGTGCATCTCTTCATTCAGGGTTTTGTTTCCACGAAGGAGTTTACACACTTGTTAGTTACGCTCACATCCATAAGTAGGAAAACGATTCTCTGTGAATTCAGGAACATACAGGAAACGAGAGAAGGTTAGGGATCACGATGAGGTGCCCCATTCAAATACAGTTCATATCTAGGAGCTTGTATACGTCATCTATACAAACTGTGAAACAGTACAGTGACTGTGGTTTGCGTTTTACAGCCTTTCTGTCGTCAAATACGTTACATAATTATCACCGAATGCAGCACATCCCTGAGGGACCGCGTATACTTTGACAAGTTGGCATGAAAACAAAGGCCAAGCAATTCCTCCTGGAAAAATGCCATTTACCACAAAAGAAGCCTGCTTTCTCTCATTATGGAAAATGTTCCACATTATACAAACTGATGTAGGATATCACATGTAAACCTATTCGTGCCCTGACTCCTTACAGCATATAATTCAGTTATTGTGCTATTGTTAATTATTTAACTTCACTGAAGAATAAAATGTATGGAGGTACAGTAAGAGCGATGGTTTACCCAAATGAACACACTGATGGGAGTTTAATCGAAAAGGTAAACAAATCACAGACATGATAAATCTGTGCTACTGCTACCTGAGATACCGGTGATCATGACCTCTTAAATAATCTCCTGCTTAGATTATTGCACTCTTTTTTTATAAACAATCACTCTGGGATGTGGGGAAAAAAAAAAGAAAAATCCATTATAAGTTTTTTTTTCCAATTCAATTTCTTTGTATTGAGCTTTTAACAAGAGACATTTTTCTCAAAGCAGCTTTATAGAAATATAAAAGCAGAGAGTCAAAAGTTTTAAATTAAATTAATAATCTAGCCCTTACTTTTTAACCTAAGGAACACGCCTGAGGCAACAGTGGAGATGAAGGAAAATCTCCCTGAGATGATATGAGGAAGAAACCTTGAGACGAATCAGGCTCAGAACGGAATCTTATGCTCATTTCCTTTCTCTAACAGTTTAGAGTCAAGTAAGGAATAAATAAGGTATAAAATATGGTGTGGAATTATTGTAAAAAAAAAAAATAGCAACATAGAATTGATTATTTTCCAATAACAACATGATTCAGAAGTGCTGTTTTTTATATATATAAAAAATGAATATAGAACCGATGACTTGAAGCCTGAACTACTGACCAGACCTAGTCACATCCACGCCTGACCCCACTGAGAGTGTAGAATAAACTCACTTTCCTATTGAGCCCATGTGTCATATATCCTCCCTGAGGCCATAAAGTTGATGAAGATAATGAGCAATACAACACCAGTGTTAATGGTTCACTCGGCCAACTAAACAGTGCTTCTAATTGCACCATAGAAGGATTAAATGAGAAATGTATTATCAACAAGTCCTGGAAATTTCCCTTTTAACTCGTCACATTTACGCAGGCTTGAGGAAACCGGAGTACATCCTAATTTTTCACTAGTTA
>JAOTRN010000022.1:4039569-4050165 GCA_028566695.1 Bagroides melapterus | reverse complement strand
TGAAAAGTCTTCTATCTGGATTGTATACTGATAAGATTTGTATTTCGATTGGTGATTGGTGTATTATATGTTAATGTAAAATATGTCCTGGGTGCATTTTTTCATTTTAATATAGAAAAGCCTCTCTGATAATCAACACTCATGAAACAATCAGTATATTCCAGCCTTACCTGTAGTCTACAATACACTAGTAGCTCTAATTGCATTCATCGGATATTCGTTCTCACAGAAAAACAAAGTTGAATAGCTACTCTGTACTAGGAAGCTTGTGTCCTCTTTCTCTACAGTGGCTTCACCATCTCCTCCACTTTCACTCATGCTGTACCAGTCTCCCAGGCCTCCCTGTCTCTATAAATAACACCAAGAGGGAGAGGGAGACTGGGGGGTGCAGAGAGAGACAGAGAGTGCGAAAGAGAGAGAGAGAGAGAGAAATTGATGAGGAGAGAGAGAGAGATAGAGAGAGACATCAAACTCAGTGAGGAATAGAAAGAACCAGAGACAGAAAACAGACAAAAGAGAGAGGTAAATTGAGAGAAAGAGAATGGATAGATGGCGAGGACAAAACAGAATGAGAAACGAAGAACTAGAGAGGCAAATTAAATTAAACACACACCAAGAGGAATTGATGGATAGAGAAGCAGACAAAGATGGACACAGAAAGAGAGCAGAGAAAGAGAGAGAGAGAGAGAGAGAGAGAGAGAGAGAGAGAGAGAGACGCAGCATTGCTGCTGATTTTAGCTCAGTGGACACAACGACTTGGGCCCACATTGGCCTTTCCATAGCTCGAGCAGCAGTTCAGTGCTGAGAGAATCGTGTAAACAGGAGGTAAACGAAGACGTTCCTCCTGGTCTGATGGACTGGGAGAGATCTCTGTGCCGGGTGATGCAGGGACACTTGAGTCAACCTGCACCTGCAGCAAGGTTTGCTGCCAGATCATGTGACTAATAGTGGAAAACAACAGTGCAGCTCAGGACGGGTGGGGTTAGTTAATGTATGACCAGAAGGATGAAATGTTCAAAGTGGTCTTTTAATAATGTGGTGGTACAGTGCTAAAGTTGGTTACTGGGTGGGCAGGAAGTCATTCATGTGAATCACTAAAAAAGGTTCGTTAGTTAAGTATTTATTTTCCAGCAGAAAATCAAAGCATGGTGGATGAGCTCGAATTTTGGAAATACCTTCAATCTGTAGCATTTTATATCACAGACCTAACTGCCACCTGTATAACAGCAACCTGATCTAATTCACAAGAAACAGCTTTCTACAGGCTAAGATTAGACTACAAAGCATGCAAGTCAGCTGAGGTGTTGAGCAACGTGTTGAGTATCATTACAGATTAGACTGATAGCTTACAGAAGAGGACGGAGAGACAGTCCAACAAACATTCCACAAGACAAGGTGTCTCAAGGGACACGATCAACTAATCTCTTGAATTTCTGGTCCAAATACCTGACCAAGTCCTGGTCACAAAAACGCACCATCTACACTATATAAAGGACAATTCTGTGTGCTCTCTGAATCAGATTACAATTCTTTTCTGTATGTGTACATATCTACTTTGTTGTGATGTCTTACAGCATAGAAATCTCAATGTGAATTGTGTTTTAGATCAAAGTAAAGTTCAATCATGGTTCTGGAAGATTTGTCGCAGACAGCAGTGGTGTATGCCAGGGTTGCAGCTGCTGGAACCACAGGTACTGCAGTTTGACAAGGTCCAACTCGATGTCTGCATAATATGCGGTCTAACGCCCTTTCCTGAGCTGTCTTCAGAGTATTTTATTGTATTTCTTTAGAACTGAGATTTGAAACTACAAATGTATGAACTAATCAAATCAGATATGCTAAAATATTGCATTTGGCCCACTCCATATAGAGTACCTGCAAAAATATGAATGTAAATCTATTTAGCAATTCAACTATATAATTCCCTGATTATATTTCTAAATGGTTTTTCTATAATAAAAACGAAATTTTAATGCAATTTCTATAGTAGTCTTGTTACTTGATCACATGACAAACTTTGTTGTGAGTGGTTAAATAGGTGGCCATGTGACAATTACTGTGAGATGTAATTGGCTGAATGTTTTCGTTGTCCTTTTCCGTGTCATTCATACATTTAATCTGTCAAATTAACCTACCAGATGTTGTCTGCGACCTAGTAGGAGGAAACAAGACACATGGTTGCTCATCTTTTATTACTTTTATGCTCGAGATCATTACTGATGTTAAATAACCCGTTTATGAGCATGTGTTTTTTTCCCTCCAGACTGCGGCTTTTGCATAATTTAAAGTCACTTTACAGGCTGCTGAATGTAGGATAAATGAGCTGCCTGAAATGTACAGATGATGATAATGCAGAATTGATCTGTGCACACACCCTGCTACCATGCTGAAGCCATCAAGCTAAAGTCCTATTTGGTTAAAGAACCCCGCCCTCCTCAGATACTTCACTAAGACGAGAGTCTAGCTAAATGGAACAATTAATCACGTTTTTTTTTAAATAAAATAAGCATACTAACAAAAACTTAACTGACATAAACAGCAGAGTTGCTAGGTGTTCTCCTTCAAAAATGTTGAACTGGGAACACTGTCTTCTTGTAATGTACCTTGTCCGACAGAGCATCAAATATTTATGCGAGCTCTCCTCGCTATCTGACAACCTTCAATTCAAACCCGATTAGACAAAAGTAGTTAATTAAACATACGCACGTATCATGTTTATGTATTTAAACATACAACTGTGTGGAATGTACCACTGTCTATTTTTTTAACTTGGCTTTTTTAAAGTTACGCCAACGAATTAGCCTACATCAGCACCTGCTAGCTAGCTAGCTAGCAAGCAACATCCACGTCGTCCCTGTAACCCTATCCACTCTAACTAGCTCGTGCTAACGCTAGCGTCAAATGCTAGCTAGTCAATTCGGTGCCAAAAAGGAGCCGGGCACTGAAATGACCAGTATGTAGTTAGATAGAAATATGACCAAGAAATCAAACGAATCATAATTCAGTGTTAGTCTAAGACCAAAATAAATATTTTATCTCGGTTGCTTGTTGTGTAATGTATAAAGCAAGCTATCCGGTGAAGCTAACCGAAGTAAGGTGAGTGTTGGGCAGCAAAGCGACGTCACTCGAGCCCGGGGATCCGCAGTTGCCCGAGTTCCCCTGCCTCAAATATGGCGGCGGATATAGGCAGTGGAAGTGTGAAATCCGTAGCTCACTTAAAAAAAAACATTCTCCCGATCGGGTGTCAGTTACGGGTCGTAAACGCATTTGCCTTACCTTTGAATTTGAGATCAGTCGGGGGATCGAGGACGAGGACCTGCTCCAGCTTGGACATGTTTGCCGGGGGATTTGCAGCGCCGGATCGCCGTTTCCAGAGAGCCACCGAGCGCGAGCGCGGAGAAATCCAAGCCCTCAACACTGACACACACACACACACACACACACACGGGAGCGCGCACGCAGATCCCACACGCCAGAACACGCGTACGACACTGTCGTCAATTAACCGCCTTTGGAGTTAAACAAACTCAATTTATCTGTTTTTAGCTACTTTAAATTCAATAGAGTAATTGCACTAATTATGTACAGTCCGAGGAAGATATTCCGTATAATATTTCGAATAACATTTCGATATAAATAGTGTGTATGACATATGACCTGAAAAAAAGACTGCGGTTCTCCGGTTTTCTCCCACTTCACAAAATCATGCATGTAATTGGATTTGATATTCTCTGTAAAAGATTAGTGATCTGGGTGTGAGCTGGAAATAATCCACCAGAATAAAGCAATATGTGTTGATGAATTAATTCATTTAATTCAACAATATTTTACAACAATATTGTATACACCAGTATGTTTTTCACTTTTTTTTTCTGAGCTTACCTTTTTTTAAACCCTTTATTAGACCCTATTTTTATTTAAAATTTCAGTAATGGTTTGTGGTTGTGGTTTTCACGAGTGTAACAAAATGCTCCATAGCATCGCTGAATCTAAATATTGTGTTATGTGGGCAACGGGCATGGCTATCATCATCAAAGAAATACGCCGATACACACGCCTCATGATGATAAAATGTGACTTTCATTATTATTCATTCATTATTTGTTTTTGTTCGTTTCTTTACACCGAAAGAAGCTTCTAACTGTACAAGGTTTAAGAACCATTTAGGCCATAGTACTTTGTCATTTGTGAGGGATAGAAAGTAGGGCACTATTTCAGACCCACGGCTAGTTCCTTATCATAGAATACTCTTCACTAAACAAAGCTATTTATAGCGCTTCAGGAAGACCAATCCACTGTTCAGTAATAATTAAAACACACAGGCTACAGCCAAAACCACACACTGCTCTTGCCTCCTAGATGTAATTTTGACATTAAGTATATTATGCGGTTTTGGATACAAATGGTTTTGGTGTTATTGCTGACAGAACTTGCATATAAATCTTCCCCTTTTCTTAATATGCTTATTTTATTCAACAGACTACAAACATCAGAGGTTTTGACAGTATACCTTATAGGGAATGCAAATCATAAACAATATAAAGCTTTTATACGAATATATTGTTCATTAGACATTATTATTTTCTTTTGAATGTAGATATCTGCTTCTACATTCATTATCTGAACAGAGTCAAGCCTCTTTTTCATTTTTACAATCCATGATTAGGTTTTTGATGTGACAAAAAAGACAAACAGTCCCTCAGGTCAATTTAAAAACTGTTTTGATCTGAACAGATGGTGTATGTGTTTTTGTTTGTTTGTTTTTTCTTTCACACAAAGAACATGTTGCAGTGGTGCTTTGATCATTGGTCAGCGTAGGCCTTTTCTGCATAGCATGCAGTTTATGCCCTAAGAGCTATCCCAGCACTGTCCCATTGATTTAAGCAAAGAATTGTGGGAATCCTTTCTAAGATGTATGTCACACATGTATACACATTTGTACCAGTTTAGCCAGTTGTTTCTTAGTTACTGAGTTACAAAAGAACTGATACTGGCTTACTATCACTGACTCTTTCCCCTGTTAGCTTTGTTAAGACATAGAAACACCACATTTAGTTAATCCATTTATTATTGTCAGCCTCCATACAAGTCCTTGTAAATGGGTTGTTGCCATAGAAACAATAAAGTATTAGAACAAGTGAATTAATATAGCCCTGTGATTTGAATAACAGTCTGAAGTACTGCCAGAGCTGCTGATATAGAAAATTAATCAACACCTCCTGACCAATCAGATTCCAGTATTTAACAACACTGTAGTATAAACTGTGATTTGCATGTTGAACTACTTTTTGAATTTGTTAATAATGAACAAGATGATGGAGATGAAGGTGATTATTATTATTAATAATAGTAGTTATAATGTTCCTTGTATTATCATCATATTTGTAAATGGTTGCTGGGAAATGGTTTGTAAAAGTATGGCTAAAATTATTTTATTTAATGCATCAGCACACATATTTCTGAACATCTAGGCCCACAAACTACCCTTAATACCATTTTTTCCCCTGCTCTTGTTGACATTCATAGGCTCTTACAACTGGCTAGTTGCCTATGTTCCCACCCTGGATGTCTTGTTTTTCAGCAGTATACAGATTCCTGTGTATTATAACCGTTAATTTAGGGTAATATTGTACTTTTTACTATTTACATATTTAATTTAAACACAATTATAAACACCCATCATGCAAACACAAATACCTTGTGATAAATCTCCTAGACACAATAGCTTCCGGCATTACCTTGGAAAAATAAATTTTTTATTTAACTCTTTGCCCATATTTACTTTATTTTAAAGATGTTAAATAATAATAGTTACATTATTTAAAAAAAAAAGAACTCATATGACATAAAACATTCGGAAAATAAAACTTGAATTAATGGGTATTAGGAGAATTATTAATAAGAATAAATAAACTATTTTTTATCTGCGGTGAAATGTCTCCACCTAGTGAAGTTTCACAGAACAAGCGTTTTAAAAACTATAAATTTCTATATTAGAAAATAAAAGTCCAACCTCTGGGGAAAAGAGAAATAAAAAAAAATTGCTTTTATATTTGTGTTAGGCTTTTTATTTATATAACACGTACCAGTATGAACAGGTCATTCACCATGTTAATGATTAGTCTCTTAATTTTGATTGTCAGCAACTGTGAGGAAGAAGAATCCGCAAATATCAGTTTTCACAGTCAAAATATAGAGAATGTGTAAGCAGCTTTATAGATAACACGCTTTCTAGTGATCCAAGTCCAAAAACTGCAGGAAGCACACCTACAAAGTGCAAGATTACAGACTGCTTTCCTTAATGTAAATCATTCTTCTTTAGATAAGATATTTACACTGCGAAGAACCCCCCCACCCCCACCCACCCCAAAAAAAGCAAAAAAACAATAAATCCAGGATATTGGATGTCATGCCTTTAAGGCTCACAAAACTGAAGTTCCAAATAAAAAAAAAACAAAACAGAGAAATATCTTTTAACTATGTTCATTAGTCATGTTTATTGTCATTCAATGTTTGATGGTGTTCTCTTAACAAACTAGGACGCTCATTTTATTCCTTTCATAGCATATAATCTGGACTTCCCATTTCCTGCTAAAACCTTACTTAAAAACATTAAAACCACAACCAGTCACATCGAACCACAAACAGTACTAAGTGCTCATTTTAGTTCCAAAGCCTGTGGTCGTTTGTAATATAGCACCAGGCCTCATAAGTATTACATACAAAATCACAAAGGTAATCAGGAGTTTTGTCCATTCAGAAAGTGCAAGCTGAGGTGTCTTTTGAAAGGGTAGTACCAGGCAAACGTCTTATCGCACAGAGAGCAGTGAAAAGGCCTTTCTCCGGTATGAACGCGCTGATGGGCCCTTAAGTTGGAGCCATGGGCAAAAGCTCTCCCACACTGGCGGCAGATGAAGGGCTTGCTGCCACTGTGTGCCCTCTCATGGGTGACGAGGTTGCCTCTGAGGGAAAAGCGCTTCCCACACACAGCACATCCATACGGCTTCTCCCCTGTATGAATGCGTTGATGTCTCTTCAGATCAGCACCACTCTGGAAACTCTTAGGACAGAAAGAGCAGGAGAACAGCTTATGCCGCATATCAGCTATTGGCAGGGCCTTCGCTTTTGTTAGCATTGTGGAGCTCTGTCTAAGTGTTGTGGTTTGCATCATGTCCTGTATAGTTCTTCCTCCTGCTTGTTTTGCTTCAGGCTCAATTGTATACTCAACCTCACCGGTCATGCTGAGATGAAATGCAGCGTGTTCAGGGTGAGAAGCATGTATAGTCTGTTGTACCATGGAAGAGCAACCTGGACCGCCACCGCTTACCGGAAAGTTAACCGAAGTCAACGATGGCCAAGACAAAGGCTCGCTGTTCATCATTCCACACGGTGCCAGTTCATTTGTTGTCTTTGTTAAAGGCTCCTCATTCTCCTCAGTCTTTAGAAGCAATCCATTAGTGTTCCCTTCATTACTCCGATGGCCATTTATATGATTAAAGTCTGTCTCGTATTTGTAGTTCGAACCTTCTTCAGGGAGCTGTTTGTTATGGAAATGCACTGAATAATGAGATTGTGGCCAAAGCTCTTCTGCAGTGCCAAACTGATTACTGTTGTCTCCTAAAAACATCACGTGAGAACATATTTAACATACAGAGCTTATCAGTATGAACATTTTCAACAGCAAAAGGTAAAAGGTATAAGCTAACAGAACCCTAATGATAGCAAACTAGCTAACAAATAGGCTAATTTCTTATCCAAAAGCCTTCCTGTTCCTCAGTACTACAGCTAGTCTGTTAGCGAACATGATCTAACCGATAGGATTTTGGAAAGGATTTTAAGTCATACTCTTATATGTTAATAAAAAGGCTAATCCGAAATACATTCCTGTTATTCGCTGCTACACCTAGCCTGTTTGCTAACACTAGCTAACCTGGCTGGATTTCTGAGAGGATTTTTGTCATTTTTAAATCTGTTCACTACCACAGCTAGCCAGTTAACTAATCTGGGAGGTTTTCTGACAAGATTAAAAACAAACACCTCAGTTTAATTCTCTGTTACGTATGTTTTTTTTTTTTGTTTTTTTTTTTACAGAACCGTTCCAAAGTAGTGGTGGAAATGCAAACTACTAACTAATCCCAGAACTGCAAAATTCTTGTTCTGTACACTGTTTTAAACCCTTAATTTCAAGTTTCCTGAACTTTGGTCAAAAAAAAGTCTAACGTCTCAAGCAGTCATCTATATCTCAACTCAACAACTTGTAATACTTACAGATAATTCAGTAGCCTTGTCTTTAAGGATTAGTGAACCTGCATTTACGTGAACGTAGTGTATATGTGAAGGTTCTGTGTGATACTTTGGGATGGTTTACCTACCAGTTGAACGGCTGTGTGCGTTTGTGGATTGCTTATGGTCAGACTGATAGACGTCTGAGACACACTTGGCTGTGGAGACAGGTGGACTCGCACCCTCCACTTTTACAGATGCGGTGTTCAGTCCTCTAATGTCAGGTATAGCTTCAGTGGCTAATGAGTCCATGAGGATTTGGGACTCCTTCAACTGAACTCCACTTTCTGATGCGCAAAACATACTTGTCTGATTTTTACTCCTAGAGTTTGGGAGAGAATTCCTGCTTCCTTGAACCTCATTCTCCTGTAGGTTCTTCACTGGTGCTGGAGCATTTGTTTTCTTATCCTGTTCTTCATTCTGACAATCAGGCACTATGCTGAGGTCATCAAATCTGTTATCTAAGCAAGCAAAAACAAAACAACAATAATTTTATTATTTGGGGTGATCGTATGGGGAATGGATTAAACTGAAAATGGACTGATTTATCAATATAAGGCTTTCAAAATCAACACAGAAAATTCATTGCATTACAAAATGAATCTTCAAGAATCCAAGACATTCAGGATGGATCAGTGTTGCCAACATGATATGGAGACAACTTAGTGCAATTACGAACAAAATTTGACTGCATTCAATCCTGTTCCCCAGCTCACATCACAAGGTGCTGGGTATACAAGTTGAGAAATTAGGTTGATCAATTAAAACCAGAGTCAAGCTCTATCACTTCACGCCATTTTTCCTAACAACCTTTCACTTATCACCATTGTTCCCAATGCCCAATCACTGATCCCCATTTTTCCCAACAATCAATCATTTATCACCATTTTTCCAAATGACCAATAACAATTTTTATCAATTTTATCAAATTTTTAGTAAATGTGAGGCCAAGACTAAAGGCGATTTATTATTATTATTATTATTATTATTATTAATATCATAATCATCATCATCATCATCTATTCTATTATTAATTTATCCTATTTATCTATTATTCAAAAAAGTCTTCCTTTTTCGTCTTTTTTGATATGCCAATGATCATGAGGATAATATTATTATATAATTATTCAGTTCATTACACCATACAGCACATTCTAGAATATTGTTGAGTACACATTATCTGCTTGCTGGTAAACTGACGGATTTTTTTTTTTCTCTCTGAATCTGAAATTCCTTTTAACTGCTGTGATGTGAACTGGGGTTGCATTTGTGCCACCCAAGTGGCCACAACCCTCGGCTAAACCCTAATGAGATTAAATTGCAGACGTTTATTTGGGGAGTGACACCGTGAATGTAAGGGGTGAGTAATGCATTGAGCAGGTCCTAAATGAACGATACCTCCATTTCGCCGATTTGCCTGCGACTCGGATAAAGACACTGCGACCAACGACGGATTATGTGCTTCTCTTTTCAGATCCCGTATTTTCCCTTTCAAGGCTTCGATCTCTTTCTGGCTCCTGCGGATCTCTAACCGCATCTCCACACACTCGGTGTTGATCAGTTTACAGATCTCCGCCACCGCCGTCCGGGTCAGACTCTCCATCACGGAGGAAATCTGAGTCTCCAGAGTCACACACGCCGGCATTTTGTTTGTCTTTAGTATTATCTTTACGAATGTATCCCAGATAAACAAATATCTTGGCCACAAAAATCGGGAGTCCTCTCTCTTTTTTTAACCTGCATCACTCGGTTCTTCCGCTTTACTCAGCTAGCAGATAGGGTTGCCAGGGTAGTAACCAAATATCCCTCATCACCATCACAATAATACAAATAAGTGAGTGCAAAAGGTTGACATGAAACTGATGCGAGATTACCAGTAAAATGTAAAATACATAGTGGTCATTATGCAAACATGCAAATAGTAAAAGAAAAAATGTTTTGCGCTCTATCTAACCCCTCGCCTCCAAATGTATCGGGACCCTGTCTGTCCACTCGGGGATAAAATGTACATATCTAGTTTATAAGTTTTAAAACTTTTAACAATACGATAGGCTCAAAATAAATAGGAAGGAAAATACCTGACACGTAATATATTTTCATCAATGTTACACATAATATATACAGTGCATATTGCATATAGTTGAACAAATTTTTATGGCTGTTTAATTTGTTTAGACGGTCTATGCGATCTGGCAACCCTGTCAAGAGTTACGTTGACGGCCTAAAAAAAATTACCGTAAAATCCCGTGTGTGGACTGGCCCACTGTAATTTCACCTCATAATAATAATCCCAAATGCTGTAAAATTATAAAA
>JAOTRN010000022.1:3942123-3954307 GCA_028566695.1 Bagroides melapterus | reverse complement strand
TGTTGCTGAAATGAGTTGTCTCTCTTGGGTTCTGTCACACAGGGCTTGCCTCGGCCTTCCACCTCAGAACCACATGCAGATCGAGTACAGGATGCAGAAAAGCTTCAAGTTTTGTCAAGACACGAAGGTTCAAAGTGCTGTAGCCACAAAAGGGAAAAACATCATCACCAACATGTATCACTGCATTGAGTGTGGTAGTGCCACTGACCAGAAGAATGTTGACAGATAAAAAAAATATCATCACTCAAAATGTAAAATCCTATCTGGGAAGAACAAATGTGGGTGCAGGTTTTCATTCCAAAAAAGCAGAATTCAGACCCGAGTCTATTACAAGCCAAGATCATCTGAATAGTCAACTGAAGGTGTGTCTCATGCTTGACTGGAATAAAAACCTGCACCCAAATCTGCCCCTTACAGATAAGATTGGACACCTCTGGTATAAGAGAAGACAGAATTACTAACTTTGCTAAAATCCTCAGAGAGGATTAACGATTAAAACATTATATGTTTCTTGCTCTAAACAATACTAACTCTCCTTTGTGAAATGATGCTATACAACTTTATTTTCTAAGCAACTTGAAAGACAGATATTAATATGCTGGGAAGGACTAACCTTTCAAAAAAAAAAAAAAACATTTAAAAAGGCACTTTATTAAAATTGATAATTGTATTAATAGAAAATGTAAAGTTCCATTTAGGTTGTTTTGGTGTGTCTGGTTATACAGAGACAGCTTACACCAGAGTGTACACAAAGAACTCCTTGATGAACTACATTTTTTACCACATTGTACTGTATTATCATTAGTTTGAGGGGATATAATTAGTAGAACTGAAGCAGAATAAATGTAATCAAAGCAAGACCTGTCAAATGTCTGATTTTATTGATCAGCAGAATGCACATGCAAGAAACTGCTGAAAGTATAATAATGTTCATGAAATTTTTATTGACTGCGCTATGCTTTGTCATGCAAAAAAAAAAAAATTTTAGTTTTTTAACCTTCACATTATAACTGGTTCTTAGAGGCACATTTTAATTTTTGAACCAGCACTATGGGAATCACATGACTTTTTACTCTGTATGTGTGTGTACATATGAAGCTAATATGCGATAATGGCCTAAATAAAAATATCCGTTGTAATGAAAGTTTTTCGGTCTATTTAATGTGTTGATTTTTTGCAGAAATTATTTACTTTATTCTCTTTTATGGTACTCTGAAAACTGAATTAACAGAAATTACATTCGAAACAAATCACATGACGAAAAATACAAAACAGCAAATACTCATTAAACAGATTTCATTTGCAATGATGTGGCTTAATCCCAAACGGCTTTATGTTTCAAATTAGTGCACTACATAGGATTCATGAGCCATTATAAACGTATACACTAAGTAGGAAGTGTGGCGGCATTTGGATTGGTGGAGAATGGCACCTGACCTTACCGAAAGCTCAATTGCGCATGTCAGCTGCCGTGTCCATAGCAACACTGTTTCATTACCTGCTGATGTCTAGCATGAATCCGACTAGCTAGCATAAACCGCTGCTCATTTTATCGCGTATTCTTTTCAGCTAAAATGTACTATCGGGTATCTTTTGTTATTAGTCCAGCAATCAATTATAAGCGTTAAAGTTCATTCTAATGGCTGAAAAGAGGCGATCTGGGGTCGCTGCGGACCCCAAATCTGCCAAAGCCGAGAGCGATGAGGATTTTCTGTCTCAGGCCGGAGTGGGCGCGTTGCTCCGGGGCGCGCTGCTGAAACTGGTGGAGGCCCGACCGGAGGATCCGATTGGATTTCTGGCCGAGCATTTCACTAACGAGGCGTCGGAGACTGAGAACGTTGGTGGAGGTGATGGAGGAGACGTAGGAGATGGTGACGGAGGAAGAGATGGAGAAGGAAAATATCAGGACGCCCTGGAGGAGCAGCAGCTGAACAAGGCGCTCTGGAACCTGAGTTTAGCGCATCACTCACAGAGGTGTGGGCTTTTACTAGTTTTTGGGATGATTTTTGTAAAACGCCACCAACTGGTAGTCAGGTGATTAAAAACTCACACGTTCTAGATAAAAAAGATAAGAGGGTTTTAGGTACATTGGAATATTCTTTATGTAAATTCCCACGTGTTTCATCAATGGAAAGAGACAACTATAGAACCAACTCTGATATTTGGATATATACCTCTGTTATTTGGATTGTGGGTCAACTCAGCACAGTGACACTCACATGCGTAAATGGGTGTGTTCCTGTAGGCTACATCTACAAAATTGGTGCGTATAATAAAGTGGAAAAACGCAGTGTTTAAAATTCTTAGGAATCCTGCTGTCTAACATTCTGAAAATAGTTTATCGATCTACTAATATTGTATACTTATGTATTGATCCAAAACGTACATCCAAATCCACAATAACTCTTGAATGGCTGTATAATCAAGGTTTTGACATGGCCGCCCTGGTCCACTTTTTAAAAACCCATGGGTTATCTGAAGAGTCTGACTAGCTAGCATAAATCCAAATAAACCGGAACTCCGGTTGTTTGGATCACAATAAAGGAGGATGCATTATAGACTTCCTCAGATTCCTTGCTCCAAACTTATCAAGAATTATAGGAGAAGAATCAGTGCTTTTATGATGGCAAATGGCAGTTGAGTGTACTAAAGTACTAAATGCAGGAATGGCAATGAATATGACTTACTTTGTAAGCGTTTTTAAATATTAAACATTTATTAAAAGATTAAACATCTTTTATTGCTTTCAGGTCTGCCTTCAACAACAACATCCGCATGGCTTATGATCTGCTTAGTGAATGTGGCACCACCCGGCATGCACCTGGTGGAGTCCAGGGCCGACTCTACACCGAGATGCTGCGGTGTGTGTGTAGTGACAGCGGCCTGTCGGAGACTACGGCGGCCCCGCTCCTGCATCGACTGCAGTGCCGTGATTACGAGGCTGTGCCCTTTGAGCTCTTCCGGCAGGCGGTGATGACGTGTGCAGCGTTCTCCGATTACCTCCACAGAGCACGATGTCTGTATGCTGCCGTGGCTTGCAGTCCTGAGCGTCCGGCAGAGCGGGAATTATGTGAAACTGTCCTCAACGCTCTTCGAGAGGCACTGGACACCTCACATGGGTCTGAAGCCACACGTTACCTAGAGGCCAGTGCCAAGATCTCACCCGCTGAGCTGGCACGGGCCATGTCCAAGACACGAAGTGCCAGCAGGGAGCAGGAAGGGCCGAGTATGGACATGCATGAGTTTGAGGACTCAGCCACAGCACTCTTTATAGCCAGGGTGCGTGTGGTAAACTGATAAAAACTTATATTATTAGGATTGAAATGTTGCCAGTTCCTCATTCTGTTCCTCATGACTTTTGTGACATCATCAAGTTTTGTGTCCTTACACGTCTCACTTTCTGTTTTTAAACACAGTATTCGCTCTGTGTGCTAACTGTGGACATACATTTAACCCGTCTCAGCTTCCTGTAAGTCAAACTCTCATCACATCATCATATTTATTGATGGGAGTGGGAGAGGAATACGGCCAGACAGGTTTGAGCTGACAGAAAAGCTATGATAAATCACTCTATAACTGCTCTCTACAAACACGGGGAGCAGTCAAGAACCCACACATTTCAAACTCGGAGGAACTCATGCGGTTCCACTTCTGTCATCCAAGATCAGGAATCTGAGACTACAGTGTGTAACTTACCAGTCTATCCATTCTCCTCTGACCTGTCTATCAACAAACCCATATCTTTTATATAATATGAATCACCTTCTGATCAGTCCTATGCACAGCTCAACAAAACAGCACTAATGACACTTTATTAAGAACGGTAAATCCATACTTATTTAAACTTAGCTGAATTATATCAATCTGCTCCTGCTAACCCCAGCATGCTATTTTAACCAAGTGGTGTTACTTCTTTTTACCCAGCAGAAGGAACAAACTTCTCAAACCCAAACCTCTGCTGCCTGATCCTGTTCTTGTTACCCGATAAGTAGAAACTTGTTTGAGGTGAAAACAGCCCTGAGCCATTGGAGCGAATTACAGAAGCAGAAGTGATCATGGAAAATTTCTTTAGTAGTTGAATAATTTATTCATTCCTGTATTCATTTTGCTGATGCAGTGATAATGTTTTCATGATATATGACCTTATCAGTAAACGACTCACTTTGAATATAGCTTCAGTTTGAGTTCTTCTTACATGCGGACACTGTTTATGTCAAGCTTTATAGCGAGCTTTTATAATCTTACCCAACCAGTCTGTAATTAAATAGGCATATAAATAGAGTACATTCACATTCAGTACAGTAATTCTACATAAGTATGTACAAATGTGTTGAAATGAGAGAACAGGCATTCTCTCAGCCTAGTTATCTTCTGTTATCTATTGATTTTGCAGTTTTTCTAATGGGAACTGTAATTTAGGGAAGCTGATCTAGATCTGGCTTTAAAGAAAGCACGCTTGTTTTATCACAGAACTATTTTTGGCTACGCCTTTAGCCGTAAGTTAATGTGCCGCTAAGTTTATCAGTACTGCTCTTTTAATAGAACCACTCTGAGACAAGAAGAAATCGATCTGGTTGTGACGCACCAAATTTATTTGCATGAATAAAACTCCATCTTTCTCTTAAGAGGCACAACAGAAACCACAGAATCCTTTTGTCTGGCTCCCTTTGTATCACAAGCGCAGTCATGTGCTGTCTCCACAGACAACAGACAGGAAGTGAGAAGGAGAAGCGGATGCACTAGAGCACACAATCCTAATGAGGATCTGTGTGTAAATAATTCAGCAAGGTGTTTGTTACCAGATCATCCTCACCGCCCTGGTACAAAGGCCAGACTACTGGGTTCGTGTCGATGCAGATTTTTCCAACGGACTGACAATAGTAACAGTAATCCCTTCAGAGTCTTCTGGACGCTGCAACAAGCACGTCTGTCACAGCTCTGTGATGCAAGGCTTCACAACTGACATGCAGTGCTGCACTGGTCGATCGATCTGCCGTAGAGTATCTACATAACTCTGTGGGTTTACATGAGTCTATTTATTATATTTAAATACATGTAGAGTGTTTTCTTTAAGCAACGCATTCAGTGTGTTACAGTATATTTTACAGAAGCTCTTTATGATGAGTAACAAAAAAACAACAACTCCTGTTTGAGATAATAATAGTGAATAGTGAAAACAAATCTAAATCATAATCTTAGGAGTGTGATGTTTGGTACTGTTCGATAGTTTTTGAGTCTGGTTCCTCTCAAGGTTTCTTCCTCTTCCATCACTTGCCACAGTCGCCTCAGTCACCTCAACATTTCTTAATAACATATAAATTATTATTGACATGAATGTAGACATCAAATCAAGCCCCAGTTTAAGCCGCTCGAGCAAGGCCCTTATCCTTCACTTCTCCAGTGGCTGATCCTACACACTGATATGAAATTTCTCTGTGTTGTAATGAAGATGTGACAAAAAAAAATAAAAGGCTTCTATTCCATCTTCATTGCTTGCAGCGTCATAAAAAACAGGAGGCGCAGAGGGACGCAGAACAAGGCCAGACTTGCCACAGCGTTTTGACAGTGTGCAAAGTCAGCAAAGCAAAAACACCGAACAGATCTTGGAAATGTACAGCACTCACTGCAACGGCTGCGGATTTCTTTTAAAAGAAATCAGCTCTTAATCTGTTCACACCTGATGTTTACAGAATGAAAAAATTGAAATTTCAGACACCAAAAGTACTTTTTAGGGAAGGCTTTATTAGAAAAATAAGACAAGTCATATTTATTTGCAAAATGAAACAAACTTAAATTCTTATCTGAAAACTCATGATTTCTAATGCAACTGAATGGAAATATTCCTCAGTGTGATGATGTCATACACTATTAAAAAGAATTTTTTTTCAGAGCACTGCTATGGACAAACTGTGGCTTATGTTGTTTCATTTTCTGTTCCTTAAAGAAAGATACTTTCAGCCTGGCATCCTTTAGCACTTTTCTTATATCATTTTTAACCGTTTTTACCAATATTTCAGTGGCGTCCCTAATAAACACATTTAACTGATTTGTTTTCAAATCGTTCACCTCACAAAGCATGAGATTCAAGGAAAAGGGGCGGAGCTTCTAGACCGTACCAGTTAACGTGTGAGCATTCAATACACTCAAAAAAAATCAATCGTACAATAACCTACTCTGATGTTAAACTGAGGAGCTCCTGTGCACTCGAAAAAAACGTGGCTGATCTGGAAATGGAGCTGAAATAAACATCACAGGATATCATCACAGTGCATTATAGACCATTACAGTACGGACCATTAAATCGTTGTCTCACAAGCCTACTCCGTTGTGTTGGATTTAGATTGTGTCAGTATCCTGAATCTAATATTGAATCTCTCTGGATATTTAATCTATACAAGTATCTCTCCGCATGCATTCAATAAAACGTTGTCAGTAGGCTGGATAATATTTTTTGCCAGAAAAAAAAATATCTGCCGTCCGACCTTAAGTATCTGTAAGCATCTGTGAAAAAGTCTTTCCTTTAAGACAGAATAATTGCTAGTTTTACGTTTACGCAAATAATTAATAGACGAACCTAATGTCTGTTGTTACAGATTAATAACTTAGTAGCTTTGCACTGTGCAGGATTACAATTACAAATTTAAAAAAAAAGGGAAAGGCAAAATTTGGTCAAAATTTATGAATATTAGGATCGATAAAATCATTTATTGCACCCAACAAACCAACCACAAACGAAATGCCACGAACAGTCACACATTAATGACAGGAAGTGGTTCAGTGCAAGTTGCTGTGCGGCACCTCATGCAAAACAGGACTGCAGGGCACACGCAGTTTCAGGAAGTGAAACATACCTGATGCTTTCATGCCCCGACAAAAGATCAAACTGCTTCTGTATACAGCAGTGACCAGTCAAATAAACCTGTGCTACACATGAAGCTAACAGACAACTACTGCTGAAAATGTATATAAAAAAAAAAAGACCTTGATAAAACACACAGCTACTGGCTCATTCTCAGCTCACATTCCGCACAGTACGATAATTAAAAATACACAGTAATAGTAGCTGTTTCATCCTTTACAGGTGACAATAAAATGAAACGTGTTGTGATTCTGAACAGAGAGGAAAATGACAGCAGTGTATCGATTGGTTCAAAATATAAAATGTTCTGCACAAAGCAGACTGAAGCGCAGACTCGCTGAGCGTCGTTAAGGAGGAGGAGGAGGAGGAGGGAGCGCGTTGCTCACCTGGAAGCGTGTCTCGTCTGAAATCCCATACTGCTCCAACGGGTCCTATTGTCAAGAGAAAAAACAAACTGGACTCACCCTTAGGAAACCGTGATATAAATAATCATTATAAATATTATTATTAGTAAATCATATGTTGATAATCACAGAGTTGAAAAACTAAAAACTGGACATTGATTAAAGTTTATTTAAAGAATCAGCTGAAGTCCTTTACCTTGCCAGTCAGTCGATGGATCTCAGATCGGTAGAAGATGAGGTTCTTCCGCATAAACTCATAGCTGTGGAAGAAATGGAGAAACACATGTGGCAAAATGGAAACACTATGTGACCAGAAACAAACAAAAAAATTACAAACCTGGCTTTTATAATAGCGTCCATCCATTCGACACATTGCTCCCGAGAGTTACATTCAAACAGGTACTTCCTTTCTGCCTCATCTAGGAAAGCTGACGAAAGAAAAATTAAAATGCATGGACATTTTTGTGTGTGTGTTTGTGTGTAACAACTAGGGAACAAAGGTTTGTTTACTTAAAAGGGCAAATCAAATACACCTCCCTGCTCATGTACCTGAGTATTTGGAATACAACATTATGTATCTTAAATAATTAATATTATTTTATACCACAATACTGTTGAACGCATGAATATGAATAATGGTCAAAAGGAGTTGATTAATTATCTAGAACAGCAACTCGGACAGAAGGACCGCTTAAAAGATTTATAGCACAGAAATTTTATAAACTGTTTATACACAGATATTTTCTGTTTATAAATGGAATTTAACGAATGACGCTCCATTGTCAAAATCTTATCAAAGCCTGTAATGTTATTTTTTTCCTGACATGATTTTTTTTAAATTGTATGTTAAGTCTTTGACAGTAAATTTAACACTGGTGATGGAAACCACTATTTGTGCAAGCGATAACAGGAAATAACATGTTTCTCAGACGTTCTACAAAATTACACAGATAGAAAATGTATAATGTGTTTTATTAATAAAGAAAATGTCACTGACAAGCTGCTGTGGTATAAGAGGAATAAAACATGTGCTGCTGCTATTGTGAACATCAGTTTCTGAGCCGTGTCTTATCAGTGTTTTCTTGTCATTTGTAGAAAGTAACAATAATGATGCAGAACATTTCACTCACTAATTGAGAAGGTGAGATCATCTTCTCTCTCGACTCTACACTGCTCCAGAAGCAAAGCCCCAATCGGCTGCAAATATACACAATCCTCAGTATTATATCCATTTTTCATGTAAAAATGATATCCTACTGAACTAACACAGGAAGCTTAGATTGTCACCTCCTCCTCATAGGTGCGAAAGTAAAACAGGAAATTCACTATAAGCTTGACCAGTCTCCTCTTCATAACTATGGGGAAGAAACAAACAGTCGCTGTTATTTAAAAAAAAGGCATGAAGTGAAAGCAGAAATACACTGCAAAATGATATAGACAGATGAGATAAACGCGTGTTTTACCGTCGCCTTTCTTCGGTCCCTTCATGCCCAGCTCGGCCGCTCTCTCTGACGGCTGGCGGCTCAGGAACACCAGTTCTTTCTCATTAAACCGCATTGTGAGGTGTTTAGTTCCACCTTTCCTACTGTCTAAATGATTTACACCATCCTGCTGATGTCACCGGTGGTTATATTCAATGTAATGATTTGATTTATCTTAAATCTTTTACTCCGCGACCTCCAGAGATGATCCTTCTTCTCAGCTGGATTATTCCAGTTCATCCATCTTTTGAAACTAACTTGCTCGCTATTCTACTGATTCAATCATCACACATGTTTATTTAAAAACACGGATAATTCATTAGGCTCATAAAACGCTTTTCTTTCGTTTCCTTTTCCCTCGAGCGCTGACAGTCTATACCCGGCACATGGGAAAACTTCCACCCTGCGTTCTCACCAGCCGACCCACGTCTCCTGATTCCATGCCCCACTCAAACCGCGCATGAGCAAGAATTATAGCGCACGCGTAACTGTGGCCTCTACGTCTTCTGTACTGCGCATGCGCAGTATTTTCCACAGCGTACCAAATAAAATAAACATTCTATAATTGTAAGTCTAAACGGCGACAAACTCCAGTAATGCAATAAACAAACACACAATCAAATCGATAAGAAAGACAGAAAGCTAGAACGATATTTTGTTAATTATAAAACAAACAAACAGTGAAATAAATCACTACGAGATGCTTAATATGTAAGTGTTTTTGACAATATCATTTTACTAGTTATGCATGATTAAAACATTATCTTTTTTTGGAAACAGTAAACAAGGTAAAATTTCACTCAACTGATTTGTGTATAAAATGTACCAAAAAGCAATATATTATTGACTAGATATTTCAGTCTTTTAACGGTTTGGTTAAACGTTTTCCTTAAAATGAGAGTTTTAATCAAATAACAATTAAAGAAGAAAAAGAAGAAGCTCACGAGATCAAGGATAAAAAGATCCACAAATCTAGTTATAATTTAATGTGCCGACTCTTCAATAAAGTTTTATTTGTCAAAATAACAGGAACAGGAAACGCGTCATGAAGCGCATGCGCATTCTGCAGGTTACGGCGGTAAGCGCGAGGTGAACGTTGAGGTATATAAAAAAAACTAATAAAAAGCTTATTTAAATATATTTTCTAATTTGCCTATGGAAAGGTTTTTTTATTTTAAATTGTTTGAAATATGTGGTTTTATTTGTAAATAATGTTTATAATGGGGGCTCGGTATGAATAAGTGTTAGCTTGCTGTTTTAGCCTGTTAGCCGATAGCACAGCGTGAATCTAAACGTCTCCTAATTTAACATATAGTGTACTAAAGGTTGCGTGGGATTTTAATAATTTCGCTTTGTATTGCTGCTAGTGTAGTGTGTATTTGTGAATGCGACAAGTTACTTTTTGAGGCAGGTTTTTTAGGCTTACCTGCTTCCCAGCTTAGTTATTTTATTTGATTACTAAACTAACTGTGCTTCTAATAAAACTGAAAATGACTCCAACGCCTTTGTCACACATTTTTCTTATGTCTTTAAAAGCCGATTGTTTATTATTATTTTTTTAAGCTTTAGATAAAACCAAATGTCCAAACATATAATTAAGTTTAATCAAGAATGTGCATTTGTTCATTTAATCTGTGTACAACAGTACAGCCTTGTGTGTATTTATGAGTTATGTGCCATTTTGTGACTTATGTTTTTGTAGGTGAGCGAATTCTGACAGGAAGAAAGGTTTCAGTCTCTGGTGGAAAGTCCATTGCTGTGTAAAGATGGACTTCCAGCACAGAGCCGGTGGGAAGACCGGCAGCGGCGGGGTGGCGTCGGCCTCCGAGAGCAACCGGGACCGTCGAGAACGTCTGCGCCAACTCGCTTTAGAAACCATAGACATCAACAAGGACCCTTACTTCATGAAGAACCATTTGGGCTCTTACGAGTGCAAGTTGTGTCTCACACTGCATAATAATGAGGTATATGACCAGGAAAACAGAATTTGTTCATCTATTTCATTACCTATTGGACCTATATTTACTTGATTCTATTTCTTTAGGGGAGTTATCTGGCTCATACACAGGGAAAGAAGCACCAAACTAATTTGTAAGTGTAAAATTTTGATCTCCAAGCCTGTTTGTTTTACATTGCCTGTGGTGAAAGTAAATTTTTGTGAGTCATTTTAATTATTATTGTATCTCTTCTAGCAACTATAAACATTCAAACCTTTTTAATTAAACTGCTAGTACAAAAAAAAAACAGTTTGTCAGGTTACTGAGTTTTATTAACCTTGTTGTGGCATGTCTGGCATATGAGCCTCTCTTAATGCGTTGTTATGTGATGTGCAGCTGGCTAGTCACTGTTATTGAAAATTAATTGATACAATCTGATCGATTAGACTTGAGAATTCAGCAGCAGTGGTGCAATATATGGATATTGTAATGAATTACACACTTTTCTGATATATTGTGTGCATCGTCAGTACAAAAATATACACGCCTTGTTTCATGTCTTATACATTAGCCTCTCAAATCATTTTGTCCTCTCCTAGAGCACGAAGAGCAGCTAAAGAGGCTAAAGAAGCTCCAGCACAGCCAGCACCTGAAAAAGTAAAAGTGGAAGTGAAGAAGTTTGTAAAGATCGGGCGACCAGGTTACAAAGGTACAAAGCCCAAAATTCTGTAATTGTAATTGATTTAAGTATAAAATGTGTTTGGTGTCTCTTCACAAACGCATTTTGTTTATTCTGTTTATTAATTCTTGCCTCATTTACAGTAACAAAACAAAGGGATGCAGAAACTGGTCAGCAGAGTCTGCTGTTTCAGGTACTATCATTGGTTGTTTATTCTATAGACAACAAAATGTACTAAATTTAAAAACTGTTAAGTGTTAACTAGAAGTGTTATTTCTGTCACTGATGCATGCTGTGCCCCTTCCTCAGATTGACTATCCTGAGATTGCAGAAGGAATTGGACCCAGACACCGCTTCATGTCTGCATACGAGCAACGGATTGAGCCTCCAGACCGTCGCTGGCAGTACCTGCTCCTAGCAGCCGAGCCCTACGAAACCATTGCATTTAAGGTCTATTTTCAGTCACTAGAATTTCTTTTCGTCCATGTTAATTATTAAATGTATTTTATATAGTATAAATGTTGTTAGAAGGCTCACAGCTTGGAATAGAGGTTACTGGGTTAAAATAAAAAGTCTCAAAGGACCATGAAGTCCAAAATCTTGATTGTTTAAAATATAAAATACCAAAACAATAACCAAAACAAACTCCGGTGCACTGGATTTCAGACTGTAACTTTAGCTGGAAATTACCCCAGGTTTTGATTTAATATCAGTTTATATTAATAATGTGTTTATAATAAAACTGCACTGTCAGGTACCAGTCAGCTTTAACAGTAATTCACTGCTAACTAAAGGCTCTTTAAGAAATTTCAGGGGCATGTACA
>JAOTRN010000022.1:3835416-3848011 GCA_028566695.1 Bagroides melapterus | reverse complement strand
AGTTAAACACCTATGGAAGATTCTAGAGTAATCTGTTAGACCCTCTTCAGCACCACCGAATTCAGAAGGAATATATTTCAGAAGAACAATGTTCATGACTCCAGGACAGTGCCAAAGTCTTGTAAATCTATGCCAAGGCACACTGAAAACATGAAGTTAATTTTTCTTTTAATTTCTCACCAAGGCGTGCTGATGTTACAACTTTTGTGCATTTGGAGTCTCTTCAACATCCACACCTTTGATGGCTATTAATTAAAATTAGCATATGCCATTTTTAATGTTGTTCTCTTCATCCTTATTTGAATGTGATATTTTTAAGGGAATGTTTTTTCCAAATCTCCCAGAATTACCTTTTTAACTCTACAATTTATAAGACTGCACTATTAAATTAGTATTTTTAGTACAAATGGCATATAAGTGGGTGAGGAGTTTGCTCAAGGGCTCGAGAATACCTTTGTGTATTCAAGCTACAGCGCAGTATAGAGGAAATGATGAAGCTAAAATGTTTTGTCTGGATGCAGATTACTGCTCATGCATATGTCCATCTGTTGACCTTCACCGCAGGACAAATTTCTTTGCCTTCTGTTGTAGCCATTGCAGTTCAGTTCCCTCCATGTGGTGACTGATAATTAAGTAATGCACTTTACTAATCCAGGCTATATTTAGACAATAACACTTGTGTGTGGAAAAGAAGAACTATGTAAGAGCTAACCCCTGACCCTGCAGATCATGTGATCTTCTTATGTGAGCAAGTTTCACTTAGGAGCCATCATGGAGCAATCAAGTGTCAAACGTCCTGCTGACAGCCACTACCTCTGTCCTGAAATAGCATTTTGAATGCTGTCAGGCCAGAGTCTGGCCATCAGTTGAGGAAAAAGATTGAAAAGTGGCCAATTCCTGCAATGCTGTTATAATTGGAAGGAGCTGAGCCGGCCATCTGTCATACTCTGATCTTAAAGGAGGAACCGACGCTACCGTGTCTGCGCTGGTGGTACTTTGCGATCACATACGTAAGGAATTTTTGGGGATATATGCACATGAAAGTAAGACTGAGTCAGATCTAGGTAGCACTTTATCTTGCTAAGCCTCTATTACTTCTTTACTAGCTCACAGAACCCAATTATCTCCTTTTCACTTTGGCATTATTAGACTTTGTGCCAGGAGCTACATTGACAAAGAAAGGGACGTGTTCTGACTCCGTCTCAGTGCAATGACAGTCTTCCTTTTCTACTCAGTAACAATGTGAGCCTTATCAGCTCTGCTCTTCTGTTTCATTATCCACTCAGCCTTCTGTGTGGAACTTGATGGAGTATTAATTCAAGCTCATCAAAATTTGAGAAATTATGCAGCACAACCAAAAAAGATAAGCTACAGGAATGAGTTTAGGAGTTGTGAAATTCAGAGTAGCTGCAATGTCTTTGAATTCTTTGTTTGCAACTCACTCTCAATAGACCCTAAAGATTACCGCTTGCTAAATATGCAGAATTGGCTGCCATGAGGGAAATCTCAGTTCACTAACACAGTTGGTTTGTGTGATAGCTCTCATTCGTTATTAGCTGTATTCGCTGTCGAACAGCCTTATGTGATGATTTCTTACTCTCTCGACCTGCCTGATACATCCTAATGCTCTATTTCTGCTTGGAGCTGCTGTGACATATTCAGCTGGAATCCCTTTACATATGTACTTCCTCAAATTATTGTCGTCCAAAGAGGCGACACCATCTACATGTGGTCTTTAAGAACAACAACCTCCTAATCAATACTCAATTGACAGACTGTATCTGACTGTAGAAAGATCATTATTCATAATAACACTCTCCGGTGTTTATAATCATTTATAATCAGATCCTCAAGTGTCACCCAAATGAGGATGAGGTTCACTTTTGAGTCTGGTTCCTCTCAAGGTTTCTTCCTCTTCAGTCACCTCAGGCTTGTTCGCTGGGGATAAATACAAACACATATAAATATAAGTCTAAGATTAATTTGATCTTTTGTCTAATATAAACCTGTTGTATATTAAATGTATTGCTCTATATTTTTTATATTCTCCAAAGCTTCTTTGAGACAATGTCCATTGTTAAAAGCTCTATACAAATCAAATTGAATTGAACTGATGTACTGCTGTAATCATAAACACTGCTCTCTTCTCATCTCAAGACACGTATTCACAAAATATCCATACTAAAAATCCTTTTAAAACACTTAGAAAATCCCACTCATCAGTCACCCAGAAGAGATTGAGTTCCCTTTGGAGTCTGGTTCCTTGACTTTTTGCTTTTCACTTCCGGTCAGGGATCTAAATCTACACCTACATCTGGATTTCTATAAATCAGTTTTACGATCATGCTTATTTTTAAACATGCTACACAATTCAAATTCAGTATTTCTGTAACTAAAATCTTGTTATTGAAGCAGCAGAAATAAACATTGTCAACTGTTTGACAGTCTCAGACTTCTGTGGTTTGGTTTTGATGGATTTTCACAGGATTTGTTGCCTCTGCGTAAAGAGCTTAATTCTATCTTCATAAGCCAAATTAGTCAGATCTGTGTCTATGTGCTAGCTTATTAGCCAGTGGTATGTCTAAGTAATCCCATAAAATGTCTTCACAATGAAGAGAATTAGCATAAATTTTAGAAATACTCACAGACAGAGAGAGACAGACTTGTCCAGAGCTGTGGATTTTGTATTTTGTATAATTTTAGAAGTGGACTCTGTAACATTCAGTAAAAATTACTGCCACTTAGCTTGCCATTCTCCTGATGGATATTAGCAGTTAGCTTCTTTAAGCTGATATTAGCTCTGGACATAAAGCATGTCAGAAGGTGCCTTGGTGCTTACTAGAGTAGATCCTGACATTTAAAATGCTTCATAAAACATTAGAGTATTGAGCTAAAGTAATGTAAATTACAGGCTAAAATCCTGCGTTACATTAGCTAATTAGCTAGCATTGATTTGAGCTGCTGAGGATATAATGCTTGCAGTTAGAAATTTATAGCGACTGTGTTTACTTTAACGTTCAGGCTGATGTCATGTTGCATATATCGAGTTTAGAGACAACCTGAAATTAAAACTGACCCTTTCTACCTGGTTAGATTGCATATTAAATCACTTAAAACACAATTTTTCCTGTAATCTATCATAACACCTAGTTCTAAATGTCCTTCTGCTTTTTGAATGCCACCATGTATGTGCCAGCAGTGAATAAAATAATATCCTGTTATCCCATTCTCCATTGTTGAATTTATTACTAGACTATTTATTTGTGGTCGTTTGTCGTAGGACCTAGAGAGGTGGCTCAAGTGGTTTAAGAGGTTGGTTAAGGTTGGGGTTCATGCCCCAGCAACACCAAGATGCCACTGTTGGCCCTGGGCAATATCCTGTCCAAATTTTTGCTTTGACCCTCAACTTACAAAGCTTCCAAATTCCAGGATGCCCTTGAAAGTGCAGAGGTTCATATTTTATCTTCTCAACGGAACAATCACTTTCATTCAGCTGTATATTTGGACATGTTTGGATGTTTTACTGTTTCAGGATTTTTAAGAAATGTGCCATTTTAGCTCTTCACCTCAGTGCAAACTTAGCAAGTGTAACAATTTCACCACAGATTCTGGTTAGCACTGATTGACATTTTCAAACAAACGCTTCTCAATATTCATGAATGTAAATGAAATTAAATATAAGGTTAGGTATAAGGTTAGGTATTGTAATGCTGATTGAAAGTAATGAGATAATCTCCTGAAGTGTTTAAATGGTTTCATTGTCTTTTCGCATGCTAATAAGGACTGTAAATAGGTCATAAGTCAGACGAATTATATATTACATATCCTTCTGTTGCTATTTTTAGCCAGTCTAATCATAGAAGAGGATAAATTTGGCCCCTTTGCACCCTTTTGAAACATCAAATGCCCTCTTGAAGGACATGAATAACGAACTTCACACAAGCTAATGGAGTATCGTAATGGCCTTCAAGATGGCGCAGCAGATTCCCCTCAGGGAAATTAGGAAGGGCACGTCAATGAGAGCGTGTCAAATAATGACTAATGAAACAAGGCCCCGTTTCCTCACCAGTGCACTAACTCTCAGTGTCACTGCACACACCTTGCTTAAAAGAGTTCAAAAGTTACGCTCACGCCAATCCCATACGCACACTGATATACCACAGCTCTCTGTGATAAACAGGATGTTCAGCATGCAGGAGGTTAGAGGATTGTTAACTAATACTAATACTTGTGCCCCATTATCCGTGGATAAATAGTGTGAGTCGTGTGTTCACAGTGAAAATTCCAAGAAGAAGAAGAAGAAGAAGAAGAAGAAGAAGAAGAAGAAGTGCACTTCAGGTACCTGGATGATGCACTCATCGAAATGAAAAAAACAAAGTGTGGGACGTTTCAAGCACTCAACACTTAGCTTTTCTTAAATAGAGGATGAGGGGCGGGGCTATCACTCTGGTGAAAAAGTCTTTACAGAGGCCATGTCGTATAATTTAATTTCAACGGTTGTGATACAGTACATGTGATACAGTAGGCAGTAGAGTGCATAGCGTGTAGCACGTGATTTGGAATGCAGCCCTTATTTTAATTGTAAGTGCTTTTGAGCAATGAAGATCCCTAAAGTAACTAAACCATTAAAATAACTAAAAGCCTCGAGTGAATACAGTTCTATTGTACATCTGAGTATTTATTCTGCGAATTCATCATGCTCCTCTCCGCTGCACATTTGCAGTCTTTACACGGCTCACGAGAGCAGCGGGTAAGCATTCGGGCCACGTACCAATTCAATTCCCTATAGCAACATGCTGTTAGCCCTCTACCCCATCACATTAATAACTCCTAGAGGCTCGGTTAATCATGCCATAGGTCTCGCTGCAGCCTGTCTGATATCAGATTGCTTCACATTAGTCCTGAGTCAGCCTGCATTGACAGTTTCCTTCAAACAGCCAACTGTTACCATTTGTTTTGGCTGTTTTTTTGTTTGTGTGGTAAATCACAATGGAGCATGCTGTTATAGCACAATAATCCAGGACGTGGTGTTGAGATGTGGCCCAACAGGAAGCAGAGTTGGTCCAACCCCAAAGATTATTTTCTAGAAGCATAAAGACCCAAAAGGTTTTATTCCTTTTATACTATGATAATTTGCCGAGGAATACAATGCGTATTACTTAAAGTACAACAGCAGTGACTCGTTTTTAACCCTTTTGACTAGCACACTGGTATTCCTTTCTCCGGGCAAAATGGACATTTTCAATCAGTATAAACAAAGGAATTATTTTATCATCAGTTGCAAGTCTGATACAAAATTAATCAGGACTCATTTGGCTTTCAGTGCGAGAAGTGTGGTTTTTCCCTCTGTTGGATCCTCACACAGAATTTTAATGTTTAAAAATAACACCTTAAATTTTAGCTCCCTATGAATAAGCACTCGGAGTGTCTCAGAGAGTGGAAATGGGTTTGACATCACCATTGACTTTAAAGATACAAACATTTGAGTGGAAAAAAGAGCAGTTTTTCTGTTAATATATTGCCCCTAGTAGGCAAAAAAAAAAAAAACACTACAAATTCCTAAACCACAACAGCCCTTCATACTTGTCACTCATGACACAAGCCAATCAAGGCAACTGTGAGCTCATGTATGCAGAAGAGGGTAAATATTGTTATGCTGTCTTGTTAGTTGCACTTGGCAAAAATTCAAAAGTGATGCTGGGTTAAAAAAAAAAAAAAGCTTCACAGGATCACATCTACCATAGACTTTTTCTGTGAAAAAAAATCTGTGAATGTTCGCGGCTCTTGCCCAAAAGTACCAGAGTTTTTACAAAAGTTTGTGAGACTTACATTGATGCTCATAGAACAAGAGGAACTTCTGCTATTACACACACACACACCTGCACACACATTTTCAGAATCATTTTAATGGACAAAAGGTCCCAATCTCATACAAACACTAATTAATTTAAAGTAGCAATTAAATCGTCTGCACAGTCTCTATTTGGTACAAAAGAACGACTCTGAAATGTGCAATTATTCACATCTTCTCACACGTACATGCCCTAAATCCCTCAGAGACCGAGAATAAACAAGCTGTGGCATTATGGTGGGTTTTCAGACAGCTGCTCAGCCCCTTTTTCTGTGCATCTGCCTGCTCGGGCTCTCACTTTCTGCTCACGCACTGCATGCAGCCTGCTCCTCTGTTAAATATTACTGACAGGTCAGACAATACACACACATAAAAATACATACTGTATCCACACATATGCAGTATATTTATCACAGAATGTCACAGATTAAAAGACATCAGTGGTGTCAGTGCTTCACAATGACTTTGGCAAGCTTTGTGTCTATGCCTTGAAGACATGCGTGGGTCACTGTAACCATCACACACGCACACACACACACACACACACACACACACACAAAGGACATTACATCGCTTCTGTCTAATAGAACTTGGTATGTAAACCTGTGTCTTAAACTGTAACCACTATACCCAGTTCTGTCTGCATGTCTGTGTGAAGCTGAATGTATTCTATAAATCTATTTCTATACCAGTGCATTCGAGCATCCTGAGGTGATGCAAAAGCACTTCCTTTTCGAGTGGAAGTGAAAACTGTCCTCACTTCCACCTCTTCACCCTTCCTATCCAGCTATGACAGTAACAGAAGGGTCGGTTTAGCTCCTCTCAAACTCTAAGGCTATTTCTAAGAACATTTTAGTCACTGTATAAAATTATAAATGCACCTACAATGAGTTCATGCTTCTTTAAGACAAGACAGCTCTACAGTATATTCCCACTGTGCAGGGTGTCACAGTATTGTCATGCCTGGAGAAATGCTCACTTGGTCTTTCCTAATCAAAGGTCTGTATGATTTTTTTTTTTTTTGGAACATCTAAAAGTGGCTATAGTTATTTTGAAATTAATTATAAATTCCCATTTCAGCACTTTTGTGATTTTTTTTTTATCTCTGATAATAAGAGCAATTATAATAATTTTGCTCATTTTTAAAATCCTGATAATTTATTCCATTTACAGTGATGGCTGTTATATTGATTTTGAACGAGAAACCTAAAGAAATCCTACTTACTTTTAATATTATAAAACAAATCTGGTAGCACAGGGGTCCCATGCATTGTCTCCTCTGAATAGCAAGCATGGGAAGCAGAAAAGCTGTGCTTGTTTTAACTTTCTTTAAAACCTCAAGCTTCTGCTGTTTATCTCTTTGAATAAGTTTCATTTTGATTCGAATTTATAACGATAATTTGCAAAGGAATAAATGCGTATTACTTAAAGTACAACCGCAGTTTCGAATTATCTTAAAACCCCTTTGGACTAGTACACTGGAATTTCTTTTCCTCCAGCAGGATGGAAATTTTTAATCAGTGTAAACAAACGAATTATTGTATCTCCAGTCACAAGTCTGATATAAAATTAATCAGGACTCTGTTGGCTCAGTCTGAGTGTTTTTTTTCCTTCCTCTTGAACAAAATTTTAGTGGTTGAAGATAAAACCTTCAGTAAAATGTCTAGGATAGAGATTCTGTAGCTCAGATTATCTGGTTATCACAACTGTGATTATTTACACTCCAAGTTAGTGCAACAAGTGATGGGTAACAAACCCTAAATCGTTTTCACAGAGGTTTGGAAAGGATCTGTAGTGAAGGTGACATTTGTTTAACACTTGTTTGTTGATACTGTCAGGAATAAGTTCTCACAGCCATGGCTCGGGTTCGATTCTCGGGCGAAGAACCGACCCAGTCAGTGAAGGGTTAACTCTCAATGCTATTCCCAAACCTGGATAAAATGGGAGGGTTTGTGTCAAGAAGGACATCTGGTATAAAATCTGTGCCAAATCAAATATGTGGATCAGGTGATCTTCTGTAGTGACCCCAAACAAGGAACAGATGAAGGACAACAACATCTGTCAGGAATAAGTTAGTTACATAAGTCTTCAGCCTGGGCTAGAAAGAAATCAGCCCCAGCCAGCATTTACAGTTCTGTGTATTTTTATTAATTCCACAAAATGGAAAAACAACCCACTGTACATCGCAGTCTATTTATTTTGCAGCAGCTTCGTACTCGACTAGAATTATACTGGACCTAAAATATGTAGAAATAGAAGCGGAAACGATGCCATTTGTAATTTGTTCTCATTTATGAACCTTGAAAAGAGGTGAATGTATCTCGCAGTTTTCTTTATTAATCGTGTGATGTGCAAACACCGCCGAGGATGATCAGAGAAACGAACAGTGGTGCGTGTGTGACTGAAACAGCAGTGTACACAAACGGCATGTGTCTGAGGCAGGGGGCTTTTATCCCGTCGTTGTCCTTCTCTCTCTCTGTCTCTCTCTCTCTCATTATTTGCTGCTTAGTGGGTGTTTGTAATCAGTGTGAGTTTGTATGAGGACAGAAATTAGTCATAGCAAAATGCACATTTCCCCCTAGAGTTACACAACTCATTGCAATAGCAGCAATTAGGAGAAGCACCTTACCTGCACAGTAGAAAAAAAAAATAAACTTACCCTGATTATACACTAACAAAAATATCCAGTGTAATATAAAAATTTAAGTAGTCTAGTTTAATGTGCAAGAAAGTTTTATGGCACAGGAACATTTCCACTCTCATTAGAAGAGCTCCCCAAAATAGCTAACCAGCTAGCTAACGTCTAATAGCTCATATTTGTCAAAGTGTGCTGTCATTGCTGGGATTTCAGCCTAAATTAATATTCTCCTTAGGTGAAAGAGCACAACATGATTTTAAAGCTAATGGTACATGTTTAGCTTGTTAGCACCTACTGTTTTAGGCATTATTTTATATAGTGCTCTTGTTTTTGTTTTGTTTTTTAATCACTGGCTTGACCTGAATTCTAGTTGTCGTGGTTTATCTGTGTTTGGTCTGTTAGCTAAGAAGACAACACAAATCTGATACTAGCAAACTAGCTGGATAATGCTAGTGTGTTAGCTAAAACAAAGCCCAGTTGAAGGGAAAATGATTCTCTGTGAAGTCTGTTTGCAAGCTGTATAAGGCTTAGAGGCCAAGCTATTTACCTCAAAGACAAATAAAAGGAGAAAATGTTCTTTGATATGGTGGCTGAGGTCCTGTGCCAGAAATATGGGGATGAGTTTATAAAGACTGTGAATTAATACAAGTTACTATTACAGGGCAGCTCAGGAACTAGTTGTTCAAGTTGTTTTTTTTCCCTTCCTTAATTCACTTTTAACCAAAGATATTTTATTTAGCAAAGTTTTAAAATGTCTGGGATTGAGATTCGATGGAACGATGGAACGATGATAAATTGAAAAATGATAATTAGTGCCAGGTTGATGATTTATCAAAAAGTTTTGCACAGTTTTGTGTTTAGGGGAACTTTAAAAAAAAATCTCATAGCAAGCAGGAATCTATAACAAAGACGTCATTTGATTTCTGTCTGTTTAGTTTATATAGCAGAAGGTAATGTTTTAATTAATTCCCTCAGGTTTTTCCTGTGGTTTATCTGCAGGTATCCAACTGAAGCATGGTTTGTTCTGTGTTTATCCGAAGCACATCCTTCACTCCTTCATTCCACTCCTTTCCTTGGCATCACAGGTTCCTTGCTCTATTTGTGCTGTGAGTGATGAAGTGGTTCCCAGGTCACGCTTTCCCTTTCTTTTTCGTCCTTTCGGTTGAGGTCAGAGTGGGCATGGTGGTAATGTAAGGTGATGGCTGTGTGCTGGCCCGTGTGATGTTTCCGCACTCACAGTATAAATCACAGTGTAGGGAACTGATCCCAGGGCTGTGCACTTTCTTCATGCATGAGTACATCAGTGCCTGCAGATCCTTTATCCTTCATGGTCATCTGAAAGATACAAGGGCATACACAAGCCAGATGCGTATAACTGACCTGGTTTTAATAACATATAACTAAATGGTCTTTAAACAAGGGAACACGCACGTTGTGGACCTTTTCAACAATTTGTTTGGAATTGAAATCATTAGTCAGAGAAGCCAGCAGGAGGCCAAGTGTAACTGTGAAGATGCTGGTGAAATCCAGCTCATAAGGGTGAATGTGTTCTCAGGACCATCATAGACTCTTGACTACTATAGGGTTTTGGCTAGGATTTATGAAAATGTGGTAAGCCATATGGAATATTGTGTGTACTTTGCCTAAGGGCATGTTGGGGGTTCATTAAATATCTGGGCTGACAACACCAAAGAGCTTTTTTGCCTTTGGCACAAAGCATTATATTTGGAAGAAACCCAATACTGCTCAACACCCTGAGAAAACCTGTATCACAGTGAAGCATGGTGGTGGTAGCATCATGTTGAGCTTTAACCTGACCTGTTTATTTTGTTGTTGTTTTGGGGTATTTTTTATTATTTGATCTTGGTTTTTTCCAGGTTGCTGCACAGTCTATATGATGTACAAGTAATAGAACACTCAAGTTTATATACAAGCAGTTAACTTGGTTGAAAGTGAAGCAAAATGTATGGCAAGCTCCTGAAAAAGTTTGTTTGTTGAGGGCAAGATCCTGCCACTGGACCACCAGGAACCTTCGGTTGCTCCCTGTTCGAGGTCACTACAGCAGATCATCTATTCAACTCCCTTATAACAAAATGGAAAGAAATGTTCCATACAGCCAGGGTAACTCAGTAACCCTTTATTTGAATTAAATAAAGTGTATAGTGTATAGCTTAGCAGCAGGGTCATTTTTAGCTGTTCAGTTTTGTCTGGTTTTTCATCCGTCACAACCTCAGCCTGGCATAAAAAGAGTAATAGAAGAGTAATTGTTTGGAGTTTGACCTACTTAATTGCCAGCTTTCCTCGTAAACTTAACTTGAATCATAGCTTTAGATGCAGGCTGACTTTTTGAATATATCCAATTTCTATATTTGTATGTGGTAAGATATTGTGGGTAAAAAAAAAAAACAGTAGATTGCCTATGCTCCAAATCAGTCAGAGAAGAGATGCTGACACAGAGTAGAGAGCAGAAGAAACCTGAACACCTTTCAACCAGTCAGGCTGTGTCACTGTAAGTAACTGCTGAAATGTATAATGCATTGAAGTATATTACTGTAGGGACTGCAAGAGCCCTTGCACCAACAGTATTACACCTGTCCTTCTTCCTCCCCAACTGCCATCGAAACAGTCACATGCTGGATTCTGAGACACCGGCTGTGTCCTCATTCTGCCACAAGAAATCTCTAAGCCAGTGCTTGGGTTTTGTTCACATGTTTGATGTGACACAATACTCCCACAAAGCTTGCGCATAGGTTTTGTAATGGGTTTTATTGTAGCTTTGATGTGAAAGCATTAACAGGAGCACATAGTTTGTGGAACGTCTCGCTCTTTAAATGAGGTACGCACCACACACAAACAAGACGGAGAGAAAAAAAACAAAGTCAGACTCTTGTGCACGAACCTATTTTTAGTATGGGAACAAATTTCAGAAGGATTTTAAAATAACGTTAACAAATTCCTCCTCCCAAATCTCAAGCCATCTCAGACCATCCATGTTTGCAGAGTATTTTTGTAGCTGAATTATTTTTGGGGCAAACGTGACTCACGGGACTTACGATGACAAATGGAACATATTGTTTTGAATCTTTTACACAAAGGACTTGTTGACATAAGGGGATTATTATTGTACCCATTCCTGTGTTTTTATTTCTAAAAACATTTCGTTTGCATTTACATTCTTCAAAAATCTCAAGTGTGTGTGTGTGTGTGTGTTTTCCACAGTCTCCTGTCTGTTTTTGAGATTATATTATGGGATAGAGGTAGCCAGGAGTATCTGAACACCACACTGCCTGTGTGTCTGACAATCCAGACTATCTGACCAAAAAATCAATGTGTATTTATAACTGTCTGCTACAGCGGTGACAAAGTAAAGGCCGACTTCACTGGGAGCCTGTATTCTGAGCCTTCAAAAGGAGAGTTCCTTTCTCTCTGTCTCTCTGTCTGTCTGTCTGTCTTTCTCTCACTCCCTGGAGGAGGGAGAAATGTTAAATAATGGATCTTGAATAATGAGTGTCTAGAATACATGGCATGTCTGGCATTCTCAGCCTCAGTTAATTTGTAGATGACTGCAGTCAGTTGGCTGTCTTTAGGCAAATTACATTAATCAATATAGATGCACTGAATGTTTAAGCTCTTTCTTTTTTTTTTGGACAAAAATGACCAAATTTACGTAAGTTTATTAGAGATGTGACAATAATGGAATTTTGTTATATATAAAATAGATAATTTTATATATAGAAGTACATTTTAGTTTTAACAGACCAGCCAAAACCCTAGCATTAAAGGCTTCCTTGACATTATATTAGGGCTGGGCATGTTAACTTAAAATTATCACATTAAGGCATTAATTAATTAATGTCCGGCAATTGTTTTATAGTGAGTTTTTTTCGTACTTATTATTATTTTGAAAGTCCATTGCTCACCGGCTCTGAATACACATACAAACAAACCACAGGGTCACAGGAGGGGCGGGATGTTAATTATTACTGGCTTGGGACAGGCGTCATCACGCGTCTCAACCAATGAGAGCATTTGTGGGTGGGGCTAAGACTGTAGTAGCGCTCACACAAACCGGAACAGAAATTAACTATCGCGGACATTAAAATGTA
>JAOTRN010000022.1:3821577-3835316 GCA_028566695.1 Bagroides melapterus | reverse complement strand
TTGTGGGTGGGGCTAAGACTGTAGTAGCGCTCACACAAACCGGAACAGAAATTAACTATCGCGGACATTAAAATGTAGAAAGTTACCGAACTCTTAAATGGACATTTTCATTTTAAATCTCTTCCTGATAATAACCAAAGTTATTTGTAACCACTGCAAAGTTGAATTTTCTCACCGGAGGACTCTATTAATGTTTAAGAGATTTACAAGAAATATTTTAACTGTATTATGTAAAGGGAAAACACCTTATATGTTTTTAGTGTTTGTAAACCAAATGTTAATGTACTTTTGTTCATACAGCAGTACTTATAATAAAATAAAAGTGAGCAATACAGTTCTTTTGAATTCATTATAGAATTTTGGGCATAACAATGCAACTTTAAAAAAAAAAATTGTTGCCCAGCAGTACTTTTTATACTTTCTTATATTGGCAAAACTATCATAAATAATAAAATGTAAACTTACAACATTAAGTTGAAATTATTAGACACCACTATGCATGAATCTCTTGCTGAAACTTTTTATTTATTTATTTATTTTTACACTGCAGTGATTATTTTGTCCTGTGACAAAATTTTATTCAGTTACAATCGTTAAAAAGCAAAGTACGCACTGCAAAAGGGAATAAAAAGACATTCCTACACTTGGTATACAGTTTCTTGTTCCAGTTTTCCCCCTGGTTAGTAATTAATTCAGTTTCAGGCAGGATTTTTAATTACGGCGATCAATTAATCAGAGTTAAAGCTATAGCTTCATCTCTGGATGTCTTCTAAGCCACTGTATTTTTATTTTGCTATTAATAATCCATAAGTCCATCAGAGCAAAGACTGCAAATGCCACCCGCAGGGTGTCCCAGCTTCCCTGCGTGACCATGCAGAGACCACGATGACAGATAGTTGTAATGCAGTCTTAGAGTGCAGCTTAATGCAGAAAGTGGAAATGAGGAACAGAGAACAAATGGATGTGCAGAATTAACGCCCTACAGAATATTAACACGAGCCATAGATGCGCCAAAAGGACGTTGGTCTCTGACAGGCATTCCTTCGCTCACCATAAATACTAGATTTCTCACAGTCCCCTGGAGTGCTGGTGGAGTAAGTGTCAATGACGTACTTGTGAGCTGAAGGCGTGTGAGACACTGTGTTGTGCTCTTTTTTTCCTGTGATGGAGTTAGCTAATGTGTTCGTGTTAGTTTGAAATGACAGAAAGTACCGTGCGAAAACAACAAACTACATCTCAGGCGTTATTTGACACAGCTCAACTGTACCAGTACTCAGTTTAATGTGGAAGTTTGAAGGAGCGTGAATACGTCTCAACCAGTAAGACACTGAATGTGTCAGTTTCTGTCGATGTTCTTTCATTTCCACTGTCTAAGGTGTATGCTAAAATATCGATAGAGAAACAAGCAATGTTCAAGTTCTGTATGTGATAGAAATGTGTACTTTTATTCCAACGGCCTCTAAAGTCTTTTTCAGATCTCACGCTGCTTGATTGGATTTTTTGTGAATTTCTATGGCAGTTAGTTCTTGTCTTTGGATGTTTCTTTTTATTTCTGAAAGATGGCTTAGTCTGTTTAATAGTTGATATACCTTGAAATCGTTTATAAGGGCCTTGAGCTCTATGAAAGCTTATTCTTTTTCATGTCAGACCATGTGGACCATGTGGTTATCATGATTTCCATTGGTTATTAACATGTCTGTTCATAGCAACGTGTTGCGAGTTTGAGCATGTCTCTTAAAATATAAAACTAGAGTTCATCTATTTTTCCCTCACATTTTTTATTTTTTGGAAATTTGGTCACCTGCCAGTTCCCATCCCTTAGCCTGCTTTCCCCTAACAAACAACAGCTATGAACCAGAGAGGGTGAAGGCTAACACATGCTTCCTTCAAGTCAGCCAACACAGAAAGTCAGCCAAATTGCTGCTCATGCTGCATCACAGGGTAGCGTAACACACCCTGAGGAAAGGGCTAGCTTTCCACATGCGGCTCACAGACATCAATGATTGGTTAGTATCACTGTGACTGAGTCCATGATCTCTGCCACTCAGACAGCATGGCCAAATTTTGCTCCCTTTGTTCTGAGCCATGGTAATGTTGTGATAACGAAACCACAATCATGGGAGCCCAGGTGAGGGTGGCAAACGTGTCAGAGCAGACCAGATCAGTACTCCGAGTTTTTTTCATGAGACACATTGAATTTTTGCTCTCAGCTAATTATTAGGCCCTTCATACAGTGTTAAACATATGTTGTAGGATGTAAAATTTTGTAGTTGAATATTTCTAGTGACATTTTGAGACCTTTCCAATTCCTTGGCCCCAAAAGGTGAACTTATTGTTGTTTAATGTACTGACACGACTTGATGTGACTCTGAAGCCCTCTGAGAAGCAGCGAGTGCTGTAGTGAGTGTTAGATTTGGCAATTACATGGAGCACTCGGCTGGCTGGAATCCCTACGAGATTCAGAGCAGGGTGGATCTATGCCGAGTGACTCAACTTTTAAGCGTGTGCCCACAACAGCAGCTAACATTCATTGACTCTCGGTCCTATTGAATACAAATAACTTGATTTGATGGGCTTTAATCTATACACTTAGTAAATTTATTATTTATTTAAAAAAAATCACTTTTGTTTTCCTTTGTTCCCAATTAGTCTATTTTACACTTTTGGTAGATGTGAAAACCTTGTAAAAAGTTTCACAAGGTGTGTGAGCGTAATGTGCTTTGTGCAATATTGAGGTCTTTAGGTATAGGATTTGGTTCCTTGTCTACAATTAAATTGCAATATTGGTGTTACTAAAAATAATTTTTATGTACCTTTCCAGTGTAATTAGGTCCCAAATAAATCACATGACTGTAAAGCCACTGGGCATAAATTAACAGCAGAGCAATATGTCTTCCACTGATTTGCAGTCAGTGAGCATCTTCAAAAGCATATAGGATTAAATTAAAATGAACTCTGCTCGCTTTACAGGTCACAGTAATTCCTGATTTCATAGGAAATCAATATAAGATTTGCTTCTGCTTTTGACAAAAGTTTGATTTTTTTTAACAAAATGCATGGATGGATATAAGTGCCATTGAACATGGCTCTGACTACTGAGATGAGTCTTGTGGTGCTCTTATATGCTTAGCGTAATTGCTGGGATAGAGTAAAAGGTGTTGAGAACCTGTGTGCAATTTGTCAATGGTCCAGTTCCATCTGCTTACACACACCAAGAGATGAGAGCAATAGAAACAGTGTGTTTAGTGTAGAACAATAGCTCTTTTAGCTCCCGTTTTACCCCCAGTTCTGTGTTATCTGCTGTTCAGCTGCTGCAACAAATATATCCTCCTTTTACATAATCAGAAGGTCACACATTATCTACTCAGTTTTAATTTATTCAAAGTGAAATGACGGTCTTAGCAGGCAAGCAGGCGTGGAGCACACAAACACACACATTATGCAGGCTTTATGCAGGTGTTTCAGAAATGTGTTGGGGCATTTGCCTGTCTGCTTGAATTACTCAGTAGGTTTGATAACTTGTGTTTTCTTATGCAAAATCAACCAGTCCTTAATGTTATTCCTAGTTTAATTGAGAAAATTTAGTCCTAAGCATTGATAGTATTATATTAATACTTTTTGTCACAGTATCTATTTATATGCTAATGTCATGTATTTTTCAGGTTGCATGTATGTTGTAATTGCACACCTACCCCACTTTTTCCTGTCTCTCATCTCATGTCTCATTCTTCTCTGATCTCCATAGGCGTGTGGTAGACTGATTTCTCAAGAGTGAGGTGGTGGGGTGCTCATGGCTGCCCTATGGGGCTTGGGCTGGCTGGGTGTGAGCCTCACCCTGTTGGCCCTCGCCCCAGTATGCCAGAGCTGCCCGCCACGCTGTGACTGTGTGGCTCAGCTCCGCTCCGTGTCCTGCCAGCGCAAGCGCCTGTCGGGTGTGCCTGAGGGCATCCCAACGGAAACCCGGCTGCTGGACCTAAGCCGGAACCGGCTACGCTGGGTGTCACCAGGAGATCTGGCACCGTATCCACGGCTGGAAGAAGTGGACCTCAGTGAGAACCTCATCTCCACGCTGGAGCCTAATGCCTTTGCCAGTCTGCAGGTGTTGCGAACACTGCATCTTCGTGGAAACCAGTTAAAGCTGGTGCCTATGGGTGCCTTTGCTCGTCTGTCGAACCTCACTACCCTGGACCTGAGCGAAAACAAGATTGTCATCCTGTTGGATTATACGTTTCAGGACCTGCACAGTCTCAAACACCTTGAGGTTAGAAGGATAATATGGATGAATAGTTCATGATATTTTGAGTTTAAACCCAAAACTAATCTGACATTTAATTTTTATGTCTTTTTCCCACTTTCCAGGTTGGTGACAACGACTTGGTCTATATCTCGCATAAAGCTTTCTCTGGATTGCTAGGTCTGGAAGACTTAACCATAGAAAGATGCAACCTGACTTCAATCTCTGGTCAAACCCTATCCTACTTGCGCAACCTGGTCACCCTTCGATTACGCCACCTCAGCATCTCTACCATCGAAGACCAAAACTTCCGCAAGATGTATGCTTTGCGTGGTCTAGAGATAGACAATTGGCCATACCTTGAATACATCTCCCCCCTTAGTTTCCAGGGTCTAAACTTGACCTGGCTGTACATTACTAACACCAACATTACCGCAGTCCCTTCTGCTTCTTTCCGCAACCTTGTTTACCTGACATCCCTTAACCTCTCCTACAACCCTATATCTGTGTTGGAACCCTGGGCATTCAAGGATCTTATAAGGCTGAAAGAACTACACATGGTCAGCACTAATCTGCAAACTGTGGAGCCTCATGCTCTGGGTGGTTTGAGGCAAATTCGGGTGTTGAACCTCTCCAACAATGAGCTGGTCACACTAGAGGAGAGCTCCTTTCATTCTGTCAACAGCCTTGAAACTTTACGAGTAGATGGAAATCCACTTTCTTGCGACTGCCGGCTTCTCTGGATTCTTCAACGCAGACGCACTCTGAACTTTGATGGGAAAATGCCAATATGTGCTGCTCCACCTGAGGTACAGGGTAATGTTCTGAGCAGCTTTCCGGATTCTGCTTTATTTGACTACTTCACTTGCCAGAAGCCGAAGATTCGCAACCGAAAGCTTCAACAAGTGACAGTGCGAGAGGGTCAGTTGGTGTCCTTCCTGTGCCGTGCTGACGGTGAACCGGCACCTGCCATCATCTGGATCTCACCCCAACGGCGAAAGATCTCCTCAAAAAGCAGCAGCAGGATCACCGTTTTACCTGGTGGAACCTTGGAGATTCGATATGCACAGGTGACTGACAGTGGCACATACATTTGCATCGCCAGTAATGCCGGTGGCAATGACACATACTTTGCCACTCTGACGGTGAAAGGACAACCAGTGGACCCTGCTCTGTTCGCCAACCGTTCTCTGTATGCGGTGGACTTTAATGACACTGGTCTGAATAGCACACGTGTCTTCCTTAAGTTCACACTTGACCTCACCACAATCCTGGTGTCTACAGCCATGGGCTGCATCACCTTCCTGGGTGTAGTACTCTTCTGTTTCCTGCTGTTGTTCGTGTGGAGCCGTGGAAGGGGCCAACGCAAGAACAACTTCACAGTAGAGTACTCATTCAGGAAGACAGAGGGGCCCACTACCAGTTCCACCTCTGGAGGGACCCGCAAGTTCAACATGAAAATGATATGAAACAACGCAGCCAGGGGCCCCCTGGGGGAGGCATAAACACCCAACATAAACACACAGCTCTGACTCGCAGTAATATCAGAAGATGTTTTAGGGACTAATGTGATTAAATTTACCTTGATCTCACTGCCCTTTGAAAAGGTGTTAATGTTTCAATTAAGTCACTTGGATTTGATAAACTAATAAGTTTCCTTTACCTTGTTTGTTTGACCACCAACAAAGGTTAGAGTTAAAATCCATTAATTAAATCCATTAAATATACATTATAGTGGTTCTAAGGAAATGACATGCAAATTGAATTGCAAATTAAAAAAAAATACTGAATGCACAAATAGCATTTGTAATGTTTTTAAGTTAAACACTAGTCATTCTACTGGCCAAACAAATGGCTAAAAGCATTTGAATCATGAGTTTCTGAACTCCAAGCTTGGCTTTCTGTCATGTCTGCGATTAGGTGCTGTGTAAGTTGGGACAAGCACACTGGCCGCAACACTGTGAGTGCACTGCTGCTACTGCCATACAGGTATTCACTTAGCAGCATTGTACTATAGTGGTGAGAGCTAACATGCAGCCAGGACCTCAGGGTCTGGTTAGGAAGCCAAGCCTTGGGTACTGGCTGCACTATTAGTGGTTATATAGTGCCTAAGTCATGCTGGTGGAGGGTTGATATTGGGATTTTTTTCTCATATCCTCTCGACTGCCTGGCCTAGGCACACACACTGATGACCCATAAGCCTTCATGGGGGGAGGCTGCGGGCATCAGGTCCGTTTGATGTCAGACACTTTCTGTACGTACATGTCAACAAATGTACACTTAAGCCATTACCGAGCGACACCTGCACAATACAGTTATAGCTTTATTTGTTTACAACACATAGTACTATGCAGGGAAGATGTAAGACATAACAAACTTTCTTCAACACACTTGAGTTTTCTTGTGTTTGCATTTCAGGGAATGGTAAAATAATGTGACCAGAGCTTGATTTATTTTTCTATTTAGCTACTGTATAGATTTTTGTTTTAGGTAAATGTCATTCATTAGTGAATATGCTAATTGAGAAGAATGTTGTGTTCATGGTTATTGCCTTAGCGTTACCATACACTTTAATTTTAATTATGCTAATTACTGTTTGGTTTTGTTTTGCACGCACTAGCAGTAATAGCATTGAGTGCAATAACAGAGAAACTCTGGCTTACTCTCAGTTGCTTTTTTAGACTTTGTATTGGATAAATAATGTAACATAGGCATGACTCTTCTCACAGTTATACTGAAGCAGTTCTTTTTAAAGATGGCACAGTAAAAAACTCAAAATAAAAATCAGATCCAGACATAAGCATGCTAGATTGATATTGATTGAAGGTGTTGAGAAATTTCAGATTATTTTATATACCATCATAATAGAAAGGCATTGCACACACACATACATATGGAAGAAAGGGTGATTGGTGATATTGTAATCATCATCATCATAATCCCTTTCTTTTTCTGACTTGTTTCTTGGCGGCCAGTGTGCAAAAGTCTCTGCTTCTCTTGCCCAGTCTTCATCCCCCCCATTAATCCCCGTTCCCGAACCCCGACTGGGTCTCAATGAGAGAGGGGTCCCTGGCTGGAGACCATGGATGTAAATGAAAATCATGACACCCATCTAACCCATGTGTATTTGACTGTAGAAGGTATTTCTTCCTTTATGTCTTTAGTTTCTATGTGTTTTGTACTTTTTATTCTTTTTATTATTAATACTTTTTTAATTGCTTGTTGTTCTACAGATATTCATGTTAATGATCTGAAGGATGATCTGTTCTCAATACTACAGTGTTTCGTTGTGGAGCTTTAGTGAGGTAAGAGAGTAATCAATCTCCAGGGTCCCTGGTTCAGTCTTGAGCTTGGGTTACTGTCTGTGGAGTTTTGCATGCTCTCTATGTCACTCCAGCTTCTCAGTTTACCTCCCACCTCCCAAAAACATTAGCTGGTAGGTGGATTCGTTATGCTACATTGTCCCTAGGTGTGTGTGTGTGCGCCCCTCCTCCCAGGTTTATTCCTGCTCAATACCTAGTGTTAGGTATAGGCTCCACCATGACCCTCACCAGGATAAATCAGTTACTGGAAATTAATGAACAAACAAATGGATAAATAAATGACTGAATGAATGAAAGTCTTACATTAGACTAAGGCCCTTCTGCCAAAAGTCAACAACATTTCTGGTGTGAAACTGAAACCAATGACAGTCTTTACTTAAAATGTGGTGTTGAGAACAGATTAACAAACCAGAGCCATGAGTATAAAGCTTCTTCTAGGTAAACTTATTGCTTACTCTTTTGCCGCCTCACCCCATTAGCTTATTTTGTTTATCTGCAACCTAGCTTAATGTTCTCAGACATCATCAGCAGTGCAGTAGGATGGAGTGTTTTCTTCATCAGTACAGTCAATGTTGTCCCTTTGGCCTGTGACTTGTTTCGATGTCGTTCGTTCGCTGGGTGTAAAATCAGATTTGTTTATTAGCTTTTTGTTAGCATTAGCAACTAGCCGTGCAGTCAGTCACTGTGTTTAGGTGTGGTGTGGTGGTGAACGGTGAGAAAGGAGGCTCAGCCGGGGATGTTGGGGACTCCATGCTTTCCCGGCATCAAGTGACCCCTTATATCCCCACCCAGATTTCCTCATTACAAGACCAGCGGCATCCACGGACACACGTAGCAGCTGGAACACTCTGTATCTGTCATGAATACATTGATTTACTGTTTACACTTCAGATTATGGAACGGAGTGTGAAATGCAGACAGATTGGGCATGAGTGCGATCTGTCAAATTGCAGTGTTTCTTAGTAAATGGAACAGCAACGAAGAAAACGTGAGATATTTTTAGCATGCCGAAGACACTCTTCTGAAGTGATGCTGTTTAAAAACCACGTATTATAATCTCATTTATTTAAACTCTAATATCGTGTGGCCACGTGTGAATTTGTTCAGTAGCTACAAACTTAACTTCAAAGCTGCTTGGTCTGTTTAAAAAAATGTAGATTGTAAGGGCAGGAGAAAAGCGTGACGTTTCTGATTGAACAGTATCTTCCTGGCAGTGTTTGACAGTTTTCAGATCTCATCAAATACATTCAGTGGAGCTGCTCCACTTCTGTCACTGCCTCTGTTCTGCCCCCTGATGAGTGTATCAGCTGTATGGATGATAGACAGACAGATACACTCATTTTTTCTTTCTGTCTCTTTTTCTCTCTGTCTCTGAGGACTGAAGCGCTGACACCTGCCTCCCAGACACACACTTTGCAGCAATAATAAAAAAAAAAAAAAATGGATGGATGAGCTTAAAATATTTCCCCACTTGGCTGGAAATCAGAGGAAAGTTGCCTAAGAGAAGTAGATATTAAGCTGATTTTTTTTTTTTATTTCAACTTTGACCTATAAAAGGGCACAGCACTGATACTTCAAATATTAAACCAGATAGTAGTAGCAGTTAATTGTGTGAAGAATCATTTCATCTTATGAATTTTCAATAGACATTTTATGAACATTATGAAAGATTTTTTTTCCTTTGAGCTTTAGAAAGTAGGTCTAACGCTCCCTCGCTCCCTCGCCCCCTCAACAGCCTGCTCTTGTTTGAACTTTCCTTCCTGCATACACAGCCAACAAACCGAAGACCCCTCGGTTTCAGATACTCACTACTTCATGTCGTTTTCTTTGCCCATGCAAAAGATATGTGTTTAGCTAACGTAGTGCCATCATCGCAATACCATGATTAAGGCTAATAACATCATATGTAGGTCTTGAATTTATTTTAGCTGAGAAGAAGAAGAATCATTTTCTGAAACGAACCTGTTTTTACAGCCGGACTTTCGCAATATGTGTCTGGGTGGTGGATGTCTTCAGTTTTTGAAGAGACTCATTTTACTTTAATGTGTATAAAAAACATTTATATTTTGTTGTTTAACGAAATAAATTTCAAAATACAAGCTGTGACAACTACAATGCTAGCTGTGGCTACTGTTTTTACTGGTTTAATATTTAATAACGTGTACAGAAAAGACGTAGCCAAATATACGGACCATACAAATTTGTAACAGGCTTGTACTATATTAAAACTGAGACTCTGCTGCCATCTGCAGGCGACTATATGTAATCGCATTAATACTTTCCCCTTATTATTCTGTATATGAAAATTTACATAAAGCTTATTACCTGCCATATGCTCTAGATTATTTTACACAGAGCAAATTGTGACTGTTAGCTTAAGAAAAAATCCAAATAACAATAACACTGATATATTAAAAAAAAAACGATTAGTAGAAGGTTTAACCCGTTTTGGTTGAATTTTAGGAAAGTGCAACAAAAAGATTAAATATAGGAACGATTTTTATTGTTGTTGTTTTTTTTCTTCAAAGAATAAAAACAGTTACTAAAATCTGTTAAAGATCGACTGTAATTTGGATAGGCCATATTATCTATATTTAAAGTCCCATGGTTTTTAGTGACACACTTGTTGTTAATGATTTGTATTTATGACCAATAAATCTTGTTAAGAGATTAGGAATTATTCTGTTGAAAATTTTCTCTCTTGTGAACTAGCAGATCTGTGTGATCTATGCATGCCTCTCTTTAAAAACTTGCCAAACACACTTGTTCTTGTGTAAACCTTTTTTCGTGTCTTTACAGCGTACTGCGGGGTTGGGTTTTAAAAAAAAAAACATTATCCAGGATTTAAATCCTTATGAATAAGAGCCATATGTGTGTGTGCACAGTTATCTGCTGGTGTGATGTGCTTAAATTAAAAAAAGTACTGACTGATTTTCAGAACTAGGTCTATTATTTGAAAACATTTTTTTTTCTCTTCCATGGATCAATGTGTTTGCTGATATTCAATTCAATTAATTATATATTTATTTATTTATTTAGTTAATTAGATTACAATGTTTTGTTTTTAAACATTTATACTGTATCAATTCTGACACAAATCCAGTGATGACTTTTTTTTTCATGTCAGAAATTTATGATATCTTGCGTTCTGGTTTTTTTCACTCAGACTGAAAATAAAGGGAAAAGAATCCACAGTATCACAGTGCCACAGACAGCTGACATGTAGACAAGAAGCTTCAAACAGAAAAGGTGTTTTAGGTAATGTTTCATGTGATAGATTGATTTAATTTTTTTTTTTTTTTTTTTTTTTTACTGAATTTTTACTCAAGATAGACATGCTCATCTGTTATATATAGATGTGTGTGTGTGTGTGTGTGTCTGAGAGAGAGAGAGAGAGAGAGAGAGAGAGAGAGCGCTTTTGGACAGATCATGGTTTTATCTGTACAACTACTTCATCCAACCCCACGGCAGCTTGTTCTAGTCTTGTTTAACATGTTTTCTAAACATATATGTGTTTTCTACTGTTTTCAAAACAAACAAACAAAAAAAAAAGCACATTGCATTCATAAAAGCATGTTTGTACACCGTGGATCGTCTCTTTGTTGTTTTTTGTCCTGTGTGTTTGTGTGAATGTGCGCTCTCATGACCCCTTCAGGCCGACATGCACATATACACATACTGTACACTCACATTACACCTAATTCAAGTTCACACCTTGTTGACATGGTTGACAAACCTTTTTTTTTTTTTTTTTTTTCACCAGCCGAGGCCATCTTCCCTGCACGACTTCCTTTTCAGGAGAAAGGTGCAAAGCCACCTGTATTTTGGGGGAAACTCATTTCAGGGATATAAAAATGGAAATCAGTAGTCTGAAATGAAAAAAGAGTGAGACATCATTGTATGCCGATTCTCTGGATTAAAGTTATCTTAAGGCATTAACAACATCAATTTATATATACAGAGTTATATCTGTATCTGTATTCAGATTTAAACCCATGGCCTAAACCAAAAGGTTCTTTTTCTTCCTTCCTTCCTGTCTATGTGACAGAAACACCAGAAAAAACTCAAAATAGAAACGTCAGCACTGTCAACATGATGTGTGAATTCTGTCTCTGACAGTTCCTCATCCTCAACTGCATTACTCATGATCATAATTGGTCTAAACTAGAGATGTGAACAGAACTGCTTTTTATTTTGTTTGTTTTTTTTTACTCCTGTTTGTACATTTATTTTTGTTTGCACCCACCTGCTATATTTTCTAACTCATTGACTTGGTTCTTTTCTCAAAATAACTAATAGCCTCATTTAAATCAAAGCAAAACTAGGATGAACGAATATGAATGAAGCACATTTTGGTTAATAAGTAGCATCTTTCTCCTGTGAGCTTTATATATAGTTTTTGTTGTGTCCTGCTAGAGCCTAATCCTAATGTACACTTCTAGTTTCAACTATGCTCTATCTAAAAAAAAAAAAAAAACATATTTTATACATATCTCCATTCCCAATAATGTATTAGGTTACACTGATGTAAAGCAAAACTGAAATTCATGTCTGATTATAGGACTATAGAAACACCTTACAGACTGTACCTTTAATTTCTTTTTCCTGTGCTGAGAAAGTGAAAGTCAGAGATGACGGCTTTTGTTTTCCAATTGCTTCTTTATTTAATTAACCAAAAACACACAATCGATTTATGTATCAATACTAGTCGTTTTAGTTCGTTTATGTTCCGTAACAGTTATTACTCAGTTTTTGCCTTCTTTAAAGGACGCGACACATGAACATAAGGAACTGTACAGGCCCTCTGTACCGAAGAGATCAAGACCGAGAGAACAGATCCGAGGAAATGACAACGCTCTGTGTCTTGTGTATGTGAAAGATTCATCACTGGGTCGTAGGCATGAGTGAAGAGATGGAGAGATAGGTCAGTTTAGATTGTCAGTCCTACAATCTTTGGTTCCCACCGGCACTCTCGTAGTGCAGAAATCATCATGTGTGCAAAGATCATGTGTCTGACCGTCTTACTCGTCTCATCATTCTCTCTAACAGTCTCTCTCTCTCTCTCTCTCTCTCTCTCTCGCTCGCTCGCTCGCTCTCTGTCTGTCGTTTGCTTAATCCTGAAATTTACAATGCCAATTCCAGTGCTGTAACTATTAGGACTCTAAGAGCAAGTTTGAGTCGTGTTAAATTGTGTGTGTGCGTGTGGCCTGAGTTCCAGCGCCACGAACGTGTCATAATTCCTTGCCTACAGTGCCACCTAGTGTGAGAAACAGAGAGAAACCTGATAGGGTGGATGAGCATCGGTGCATGTAGCATAGGCACTTCTTTGAAAAATAAAGCTGGTCCTGTATGGAAAGAGCGTGACGGCTGTGATCGAGTTCCTGTGATAATACACTGTGCTGTGATTGTTCCTCCAGGCATTTAATCCCAATACCCTGAGTGAGAGGTGATGTCAAGTGATGACGATGGACCGATGTAGGGTGTGAACATGAGAGAGAGAGACAGAGAAAAGGGGTGGGGGGTGTTTGCATAGCTCTCTGTGCAAAAATGATTATTCACTCCTCTTTCTCTTCTCCAGAAACCACACACTTTATAGAACACTTGTGAAAAATGACACTGAACTCTACCTTTTGCGTGTCACGGCAGGGAAGCTGCAAAGTATGTCTTTGTAGGTTTAGATACCTCATGTGATCATAATAATATGTATTGAAATGTGGAAAAAAGACATTTTATCTGAAACCAATGGTAAAAAAAAAAAAATTATGGTCATGTATGAAAATATATTCACTGGGTGAAAAAGTAAAACTAAAATGAGTGTGTATATTTATGTGAAAATCATACATGGAAAGAAACTGTGTGAAAACTGCATTGGAAAAATGAATCTTAAAGATCACACATGAAAAAAATGAATCGTGTAAAAAAAAATCACATGTGGAAACAAAAAAATTGTGTAAAAATCAGGGGAATATAAATGAATCGTGTGTAAAAATCACACATGGTAAAGAAATTATGATGTTAAAAATGAATTAAAATAATAAGATTAATGAATCATGTAAAAAATGGAAAGGAATTGTGTAAAGGTTACATGTGATTATAAATGAATCATGTCAAATATGTCTTTAAAGTGTGGAAAAGAAAAGAATCCTGACAAGAAAAACACGTCATGTGAAAAACGTGAAATA
>JAOTRN010000022.1:3777797-3790867 GCA_028566695.1 Bagroides melapterus | reverse complement strand
TCAGTTGCGATCTAAAAAGTAGACTCTCGAGTTTGTTCAGAACTAGTGTGATGTACTTGTCTTTAGAAATTGAACCATTAACACAGTTATTACCTTTAGCCTATAAAGCTAGTCTCATTTTAAACTCCTTAGTTGTGAGGTTGTCCAAGTTCACTCCTCACACATGCTGTAGCTCTTTACTTAATGTTTTATTCCTGTTCATTATAGTTATTGCATTAAAAACCACAATTGACTTCCTTTAGATTGTACAGAAAGTAAGTCCTCTCTTGGGCTTAAAGCCAACTGCATTTGGAATTCTGCACTTTGCCCAATGTCTCCTTCGGAATTTGCATTAATGTTCAAACTGTATTGGGCAGAAAACATGCCGGCAGGAGCATCTTAATGTAAAAAGAAAAAAAAAAAAACAATAATAAAACAGCCCACCCTTTAAATTCACTGGAGCACTGGTTGCTAAGAAACAGAGGGAGAGATGGATTAAGAAGGAATAGTCGATCAATTCTTCAGGGAGGTGTGCGTGTGTTTGTGTGTATGTTTGTGTGTCTGTGTGTGTTTGTGTGAGAGAGTCTATGTTTGCTAAAAATGCTCTCGTGTGCATGTTGTGCAATAAGAAAAAAAATTATGATAAATTAGAGCCAGAAAGTTTTATCCTCTGCATGTGGTGACTAAAGGCCTCCATGTTTATACAGGCTGCAGGATCGTCCTCTTGCTGTAGACTGATTGATTCACGTACATATTGTTATTCTAAACCTACCTGTTCACAGATTTGCTTTTTCTACATAAGACATAAAAAAAACCTCCCATATACAAACACACATGCAGTCACAGACAGGCGCACTCTCACACGCTCACGCGCTCACACACGGCGTTATGCATGTGCATATCGAGAATGAGTATTGATCTCTACTGAGAGTCAGCTCCATTCTTTCATAGCCTGCTGTATCTGATCTCTATTCTTCACACACAATAGTATTTCTGGGCTACAGTAACACTAAATGTCAAACTCCTACCCTCCTTCTTTCAGTCTTTTCCCTGGTTCTCTTTCTCTGTCTCGCTTTTTCTGTGCGTATGCGTTTCAAAGGAGGGTACAGTGCTGGATGAGTTTCTCTGAAAAAGAAGCGAAAGATGGAGTGCAAAATTTATATTAGGACAGAAATAACCACAATCTCTATGGAAACAGAGAGCGAGTGGAGAACCCCTGTGCATGTCCCACTTTGCTCTCTCGTAAATATTTAGACAACGACGTCATTCTGGCTGTTGAATTTTCACAGGTTAAACTAATGACCTACATGGCCATCAGGCTATACCTCCTGTTTACTTTATGGGAATTTCTGGCACACAAAGTCAAATAGCTTGAGATGTAGGAGTGATAAAAGGTGTAGTGTGGGTAGTGCCTGCACTCATTAACCTTTTTTATTGCATTTTATTCACATCCATCTCAAGCAAAGCCATCAGTGCCCAATGTGTATGTGTGTGTGTGTGTGTGTGTGTGTTTAAATGACCTCTATGAGTGAACATTCAAAGCTGGTGCCCTTAGGACATAGGCACCTGGTGAGGTCACAGAATGTCCAGTGAGGTCGTAGGGATTTATTTGATTTTGCCTGGCTGGTCAGCATAGGAAGCACACGTTCCCTCTTATCGCAAAGAAACAAGCCGTATGCAATTAGACACACAGGGCCATCACTGCTGGCATTCACAATGGGGATTAATAGATCTGCTAATACCAGCAGATAAAACATTATGGACCCGCCTGCTCAGCACCTCGGACCAACTGAGAGTCAGCATCCTGATGTAGATGAATAATGCTGGCCAATTAGAACAAAGGTAGGTAAAGACGGACACCACGGAGGAGGCGGGCTCTAGTCGGATGTGGCGAGTCAATTAGAAATACATTGGTGCAGGAGTAATCAAAGACAATGGGAATTGGATTGAGCACAGTTGTCCTTCTTCACGGCCATGTAAACAAAATGCATCCCTTCAAGCGTTCAGTGAACAGATGCATCATCACGTAATATTAGCATCACACCAGTGTCCAACGTGTTGGTAAACAAACACACATGCTTGCAAAACACATGCTTGAAAACCTACAATAATGTATTCATAAAGCAATGAAATATTCCCTCCTATAAGATTTTAAAGATGGCCTAATTCTAACCCTCCAAGCATCTGTATCTCCTCAAATCTCCACTTATAACCGGAAGAGAAATATGGCTGCCTTTTTTTTTTCCACAGGCATATTGATTTTGTGAGGGGGAACAAAGGAAGATGGAGAGGAACAGAAATGCTGGGTGAGGAAAGCATGCCATTTCATCCAGGAAGGGTGCTTCACAATGCACAGAATTGCAAATTAAACTTTTTCTACTCTCAGATATTTCATTTTATTGGCAGATTTCTGTGGAATTTGATTTGAAGGATGCAGAAATGAATCTTCTAATGAACTCAGTCGAATCTGTGTTAATTACACATAGTATGTAGAGACAGAGAAAGAAGCTGATCTCTGTGTTTGGATAAAATGTTTGTGTGCATGAATATTGTGCGATCGTGTGCAAGTATGAGGTGTGTGTTATTTTCTTACAGTATGAGAGTGAGAGTGTTGAGCTTGTGTGTAGGTGATTAGTCTGGCTGGCCAGCGATAGAGAGAGTTGATCAATATGGTATTGATCGCAGCCGGGTAGTGTCAGGGGGATTGGGGGGTGGTGGTGGGAGGGAGGAGGAGAGGGAGGCAGTGGGCTGCAGGTTGACTTTTAAAAATCCTTTACTCTGCAGATGACAAATAATCTTTGGAATTAGAGGGAGCAGGAAAATACTCATACTTCTGGTTGACTCTGATGGCGTTGAAATGGCACGGCTGCAGTCCGCAGCTTTCTCTTCCTGATGGGGGTTTATGTGCTGGGTATTGTGTAAAATAAACGACAAACCCCTCACATACAATTCTTCATTGGGAGGCAGACATGTTATTTTCAACATTCACAAAAACAAAGCAGCGAGGCTGACTCGTGTGCCAGACTGACTGCTTCAATATAGCAGGCCAAAGCCATCAATCACCTATAATGTCTTTTTTAACCCAATAAAATGATGATCCATTACACTCCAGCCATTTGAAATAGCATTTCAGAAAAAAAGGAGCTCGCCTTTTGGGTTGCCAAAAGGGCGTTTGTTTGTCTCTACGAATGAACTTTTGCCCTCAGCGCTCAGACTCATTGCTGAGTTCTTGAGCAAAACACTGTTAGTAATCAGTATCTGCAGTGGATGATGGTTTTCTAAACTGATTGAAGAGCCCTCATTCACCAGAGGAGGCCAAAATGCCAAGAGGAAGCTCGCCTAACAATGGTAGGAAGCCTCATGAGGACTGCAAAGGCATGGTTAATATTATTGATTTAAATCCTTGACTTGGGTGTGAAAATGTCTCCTGTTATAAGGCCAGCATGGCTTGTTTCTTTGTGTGCGATCTCTTGTCCTTGATTAGACACAAGCAACAGCTCTCCAATCTCAGCTGGAATTTTCAGCCAGAAGAATCCAACATGGATGTGAGTATGTGAGTGTAAACATTTTTGCTTTTAAATGTATAAACAGCTGAATAAGCAGTGTTTTATAAGCCAGACTTGATTGAACCCATACAAGAATTTCATCATTTAAAGGATACTCAAATGATGTTTTTTTTTTTTGTCACATCTGGAATTTTGGCTGCATCTGGAAAAAATCCTAGAAAAGAAAACACTTCGAATGGAAGCCTAAGAGCAGTTGTGTATTTATATGATAAGGAATAATGAGATTATAATATACACATTTTAAATGTGACTGAAAATCATAAGCAAAATCGAAACAAAGCTGTCAAACGCTTTATCAGTTCTTATCACACATTCCCACAGAAGCATAAATTCTTCCCTTTTTCAAAATATCACCCAAATTTAGGACAAATTTACTTTATTTAATTTCCCAATATCTTATTCTGTAAAAATAAAAAAAGTGGCTAAAAAGTATGTTTTGTATAAACCTTTATACCACATAATTTTCTAAAACATCGGCTTTCACAATATTTATATCCTCAAGTTTTATATTAATTTTTTATTATTTTTATATTATTTTTATATCGTTCGTGTGTTCTATAGTTTCTATAGTAACACAATACACATGGACTTGTACAAAGGACTCTCCACATTATCAGAGCCTAATAAGAAAAATTACAAAAAGATGTTAATTAACAATAAAACATATCTTCAGTCCCTCTATGATTTTGTGATCACAGAAATTTATTCAACCCCTAGTAAACTCTGGGATATTTAGAGGCGCTTGCAATTTTTCAAAATAACGAAGGCGTTTCGCAGATTTGTTGCTTTCAGCCAAACCTCTTTTCAATTCATGTACATAAAACATGCGTACAGCTGTCATAGAATGTAACTACATATGTGTCTTCATGTGCAAGTGTTTAAAAGACGAATTACGAGCTGCTTCTCTACCTATATCTTCAATTGTTTTATTTGTAACACATTTACCTGTATTATTACACCCTTTCTCAGCGTGAGGAAAAGTGTAAATAATGAATGGAACAGAGAGTTAAATAGAGAGTGCGTCAAAATCCTTGAAGTTTTCTTTGTTTATTTCTAACGGAACGAATTTGTATTTTGTATTGTTGCATGTAAAACGGCTCACCGATCACTCTGAATTGCACGGCCTAGCTGCTAATCTTCCTGGGACATCATCTCCTTTCTGATTCAGACACGTCGCTTTAGGACCCGGGCGTCAATAGTAACTTGATGAGTCGTGTTTCGAAGCTTTAGTTTCATTTTTCACAGTCTTCTTATCCGTAAACAACAGAATCAAAAGCTTCAATTATATTCCGTTCTTAACGAGTGAAAACATTTCCCAGCTCTTAAGATATTGTCGTCAACTCCGGTGAAATTCCAATCAGTTGGAGTGCATTTTTAATGTAGTCAGTGCACTGAATTTAGCTTTACTTCAGCTCTCTCTCTTTACTACAGAATTCTTCTAGCTGCGCTTGGATATTGACAGCTGTACTCCTGATATGCCATTAATTAATAGGTGGATTTCTTATCATATTGATTATTTCTGCTCGACAAAAGGTCATGTGTAAGGTTTCGGGAAACATCTATTAAACTACGTGAAATCACTGCTATTCTATTTGACCATCTTCTTAAAGAATATAATTTCTCTCCTTCTTTATATGGCAGATGCGAGGCTTTTTGTGGAGAGTGAACTGAAAATGCTGAAGAAGGAAAATTGAGTAAATAAACGTGTGCGTCATCAGGACTGTGGGGTCTAAACAAAATATATATAAACAAGAAAAGGAATATTTCTAGGTAGACACCTTATAACCAGCGTGAGTAGGCTTTAGGTGTCCAACATAAAATGTTACAGTTTGCATTTATAGTGCGTGTCCTGGCCATATGCCAGAGGTCATAGGTCATAAGGCAGGAATTTCTGAGTCACATCACTCTGATCATCTCTTTGACCTTCTGTTGCACTTACATTGTAGCCCGAACAAAGCATCGCCTATCTTTTTACCTTTATGACTGATATATTTAATTTTATTTTCTATTACTCCTCTCATGAGGCTTTAAACCTAAAGGCAACTCTGTGTCTCTGGAAATTAATTCGGAGCAACAGAGAGACATTTTTCTTCCCTGAAAGTATTTATCACTTTTTGACAGGAGGATAACGTATGATCATAACTACAGTGTAGTTCTCTAAGCAGTCCACCCATCCGTCCATCCATTTATCCATTTGCCCATCCATCAAGATTCCCCTCCACGGTCTTCCTTTTTCAATATCTTCTTTCTCCCGCTATTCTCGACTCAGATGCCTGGGATGCTGCACGACAAACAGTAAGGAGGCACTTTGTGAAATCAATCACTCTCGCTGGAAAGGAGAACGACCCTCTCACTTTTGTCATCTCTCCCCAAATAGACCTGCAGACCTGAGGTTCAAAGGTCAGGGTCGAAAGAGAAAAGTGGTCAAAAGGTACAACGCTTGTGTAAAATTGTCCAACAGGAGGATTACGTAAGCACTCACTATCGAACTAGATGGCCATGTTTATGATCTGTCACAAGTGGGAAATGGTTTATCAGCGCTTCAAAGGAAGCATTTTACCCAGGGGTCAAGAGGGTTCAAGGAGTATTAACCCTTATTTTAAATAACGGGGTACTTACCTATAAATCACACATGCTCGATATGCGGCCCTAAAATTTTACTGTCAAATCGCTATTTCTCAATTCTGTCACGTTTTCAGGAAGTGCACCATAAAAACAGCGAGAGTCCCCTCAAGTGTACAGGCCCGTTCGCAACATAAGGATCGTATTGATGTTAGCTCACTGACTATGTGAGAAAGATCAAGAATTCAATCATGAATTGCCATAATGAGCTCACAGGCACTCGGAGTGTAGTGCTGAGCTTACTAAGCATATAAACACGACAGTTTAGTCATGAGAGGCTGCTTGAAATTCTCCAATCCACCCCTTCAGCTGTTAGGCTATTGAACATCCTTTTGGTCAGCATCTACTGTTGAATCATACCACAGAACACAAACCATTCAAATTTCATCTTCTAGCATAGGACCACGTAAATGGCATTATTTCTTTTCTTTTTTTTTATTTCTCTTCGCCTCCTTTCTTTGCCCTCGTCCTCCTCCATCTCCGAGCTCTAACACACAGCTCTCTCCAGAGCACGGTCCGCCTTTAAATTAATATATTGATATTGACAAGCCATCTGCCACAGGCATAAATTATTGGAAGGAAGAAGGCTTCAGTCACGTGACTTTTACCATCCATAATGATATACACACCCCCTCAGGGATGGACACTCCACTCACTGTAGGTGCCATTTTGAAATGCGCTTGGCAGGCAGACTGTCTGTGTTTGATGATAGGAAGTCCATGTGTGCAAACATACGCTTAAGGAATCGTGTTAAATGCCTATTAGAAATGAACGCAATCACAATTTACATCCTAGTCTAAAGTTATTATTTCTTATTTTTCTGTCTGATTGTGGAAGGTGTTTGCATTTTGAATGTCTTTGTCTTCTGTCAAGCAACCTTTGGTGTAAGAAACACACTAAATAATTAATGATTTCTTTTCTTATTAAAAATATTCATGTAGAGAAAGAAATCTTCAGAAAGCTCTAAACCTAGATCTTTATGCATGCATTTAAAGAGCATGTGGTGAAATTACAGGTTTCTGCTTTTTTTTTTTTTTTTTCATTTTAGACAGCCTATTCTCTGTAGCTTGGCAAATTGGTCAATGTTCCAATCATTTAGATGAGGCTTCAGCGAGTTAAGAAGATAGCCAATCAGCCAAGTGCCCAGTGCCCTCTGGCCAGTTCTGACCTGCTGACCTCTTCTGATGACCCTTGGGTCAAGGGTCACTTTCTAAGGTCAACAATTGCTGGACCCTGCACCGGACAGAGCTGTCTCCATGGATACACAGCTGCCCCAGGAGACAGTGGGAGTCATGGCAACGACCCTTAGAAGCGCCATTTTGTAGTGTTTTACAGGACTTTAGCACAACCTGCTGGCGAAACATTGAACATGAAACATAAAGAAGCCTCTTCAGCCCCTGGGGTTGACTACCAATGTATTAAATGAACGACTGAATAGAAAACGAATTGTATTTAATGTGATACATGAATAAGAAAATATAATCTTTAAATACTTTTTTTCTGCTTCCAAGCCACATATGATGTATGATATGAAGTGATTAAGTTGCGATGAATATTTGTCATCAAATTCGATTTGTCTATTTTTTAATAAACGACACAAAGTCATACAATATCTGGAAGCATGTGGGTGACACGTTTCCTTCAAATACTTTTGCTTTCTATCGTCGTTTTCTGTCACATATTTTTAAATAATACCAAACTCAAACACCTTAGTCTCTGATCATGTGGGCCTGGCTAAATCACAAATACGTATTTATCCCTATATAAGTGCACTGCATTAGGGTAAGAAATAATGAACTTATACACCTTGCGTAGTGACCTATTTGTCCAATAAAATGCCTTTTGGGATTTCGCCAGGAATGGCTTCCTTGTCGTTGTATTGATGACTGTTGTAAGCCGGTGTATTGGCGTGTAATCGGTTAATTGCGATTTAAACTAATTTTGGTGAAAGTAAAATAAATAATAATGGACGATCAGCTGTTGGAAGCAACGGTAAGTTTGGACAGTTTTGTACGAATAACAATTTTGGATTAATACTTTCACATATTCTTCCTTTGCTTGTGTTTTCGTATGTAGTCTGTTGAAATGGTGTGAAAGTGAAGATAAGTTTGTGAAACAAAAGAGCTATTCAGCTAAAACTGTGACTAAAAAGGGTCTAAACGGATACTCTTTTAAAAACTGGGAAAAAAAACTAACAAAACAAAGGACAAGCAGCCATCTTGTAGCTGAATCACTGCAGAGGCCTTAATGAAGTGGGAAAATCTTTGTCTTGTCCTCAGTGCTCGATAACACACAATAGAGTCGGTCAAATCAGGATTTACATAACATTTACAAGTTCTCAAAAAAAAAAAAAAAGTGTTTCACAAAATGTGTGCTGCTGGAAAAGGTGCGTTATTAACCTGACACTAAAAACTGCAGTTACAACAAGACAGCCTTAAAGGACAGCTCAACCCCACATGTTTATATTGCCGAGTTATTAATTAGATTAATAATTGTTAATAGCTGTTTATATTGCGAAGTGCTATTTGTTAGAAGTTGGCCGTTGTTTGCTGTGCTGACGTCACCGGGGGACATGGCAAACAATTATAACGGCGTTTTTAATAATAGGAAAAACTTCAGATATCTTAAAAATATAAATATATATCAGAATTTTCTGTAAGAATCGCTGTCTATTTTTGTGATAATTAAATTTGCAGTGATTTGATTCTTAGTTATGGTAGCACTAGTGCTTTAACCAGGATTTGACATCAATGAGGCTGAGAAAATATAGTCTACTAAATTACATCATATCATGAGCTGTATAATAGAAAACGGCAAGTGTGACACACACATGCTTTTTAGGTGGACGGTAAACAGCAGTAGGAGTGAAGGCACAAAATTATCAATTTACGGTGCACACACTCCAGTCAGCGAAACTTTTGTACTAATAACACTGGCATCAAATACCTTTATCTTATAAAATCTGGTCTGCTTATTGACCCTGATAGGTCCCTAGACAGTAGTTGTGGAGATTGCAGTTGAGGCAATTACTAAGTACTAACCGAGACAACCTCAACACCTCTGCAGATGATGGTGAAGAGCTTGCGGGTGGCCGAACTGCGGTCCCTCCTCACCACTATGGGAAAGAACAAGAAAGGGCTGAAGAAGGATCTGGTGCAGAGAGTCACAGAGCTCCTCGAGAAAAACTGCTGCCCAGAGCTTTTCTCTGCTATCCAGGAGCTCTATGCCAAGCGCAGACGCTCTCAGCTCATCACCATGCCGACTACTATCAAGGTGGTGACCGATTACTCCAAGAAACTCTGTGAAAGCCGGGTTCATAAACCTGAAGTGCACATGCTCAAGCTTCCATTTTATCAAACTCTGGAGACTATTGTTTCACCAGTATCATTAGGTACAGCAGCAGTCTCACTGAGCGTTTATGTCTTTAACACAGTTTTAGATTGCTTTCACACCCAAGTCAAGAGGGGGGATGTTAATAAAGTACTCTTCTTTAAGTATGCAAATGATGCCGTATGCTGTGCAGTTCTCATTTGAATGTCCTCCCTTTGGTGTCAGTTCGGATTTTAAATGACAAAGGACACTTATAACTTAATTGTTGCAGATGACGTTGCTCTCAAAAACGTCATCCTCAAGAAAGCCACTGCTAAATCATCATCTGTGCAGGCTTTGGCATGGCATGAACCCTTTTTGTTTTGTTTTTTTTTGTTTTTTACCACCGAATAAGAAATGGGGCACATTGTGGTCTCTAGAATGTCATTGGCACCTGCAAAAAGAGGAGCACGTGTGCGTCATTTGGAACACAAACTCGGAGTTGACCACAGTGCCAAGCTGAATAGCAGAAATGAGTGGAAGCTCCAAGTGAAGCAAGAATCCATGACAGCTCAGACATTATTCAGATTGTTTAGATAATTTAGCTAGACGGTATCTGATTATATTAAAGCCCTCAGTCTTATTCCTGAATACTTGGTTTACATTTGTGGTATTTATCTGGGGGGGGACTTGCATGTCTTCCTGGAGCAATGAGCATCATTTCTACTTGTGAACATTTTGAATATAGTATTTAAATTGCATCTACATTATGAATTGATTTCTTTCCATCTGATTCTCACTTTATTCTTTCCCCAGTGCCCTCATGTGCACTTAAGCAACAGATCAAATGCATCATTTTTTGTCTGACTACAGGACAATCAGCTCAGATTATGAACTGTCAGTAAGTTTCACAGCTCCTCAGACGAGGAAATTGATTCTTGTATTTGTTAAAGTAACATCCAGCACTGAAGGAAGTACATGTATTTGGTGAAAGGTGACTATAGCACAGAGGATGTTGTTGTTATAAGCTATATGTGAAGTATATTTTGAGTTAAATATGAATATCCTAATTGTTTCTGCTGACCCTTTACCACTCAGAAGGACCGACACTGGAGCGACATCTGTTCAGGTGGTGCTCAGGTGAGTTTGTCCTCTGGTGGATTAATCTTTATGAATCAGATTGTACCTGCTGGTGTAGGTCGAAGATTTCAGTACTGTGATTTAGCAACATTGTCAAGTATACTAGAAATTAAAAAAAAAAAGTGATCGAAAATTGTCTTGAAAATACATAATAATCACAAGGGTATGTGTTTGTGTGCATGATATAACGTGTTGTGCGTATTTCAGGTTGTGCTACACAGAGAGTATTGGTGTTGAAGATGATCAGTATCCACCTGCTATTGCTGTTGCTGTCAACGGCCATCACTGTACTGTACAGGTAACGCATGATAACCTTACACATTAATGATGCATTAAAATGGCTGAAACTTAAAAAAAAGATTTAGCGTAATTAACTTTGTTAATTAGGGGCCCAACCTCAGGCACAATGGCCATGAACAAGGGAACCGTTTGGGACAGAATATAGGCCCATCATTAAATCTCAATGGTGGGCCGTGTATTCGGTGCCTGGGTCTTCAGTGGGGACTTACCTGACTTATTCCACCTCTTAATACCACCACTATCATATCACAATTATAGAAACCATCAACACTATACAAAAAGCAATATGTGTGCTATTACAAAGAGAGAGACATTTCACGTATTGAGGATGAATAACATTTTTACTAAAGCAAGAAACTCAGTTAAGACAACTCCAAATCTCTACACTACAACCACAACTGTGTCACGTACATCATCTGGAGCTTCGGGGTTGTCCGACCTCTCCTCATGATGTCTAGCTTTTCTGGAAAAGTCCGCCTTGAAAATAGATTTTGAAGTATGTCCGAGACCGAGTCAGTTTCTCCTGCTCCGTCAGACATTGTGGAATAAAAAATTCTAACTCAAATGTATTAACGTGTGCAGATCTCTACAGACGTGTTTTACTAGTCCAACTTGACTGTAACAGTTTTGCTCTGACCAACCAATCAGAGGATGGAAAAATGCTGACGTTATTGTGGGACAGCTAGCTGGCCATGTGAGGCGAATTTGGATTCTAATAGGTTAAAGAAACCGTCCCATTGCTGATATAGTTTAAGTTCCATCGACCAGCACTACTGATTCTGAAGACCCTGGGCAGATTAGATTGACATGGCAGCACATAGAGACTGAAATCTGATTGGACAAAACAAATCTAACATCCACGTACACATACAGGAAGCAGTGCAGCCAAGAGATAGTGTTTAGGCCAGCGGAGAAGACGGCCCACCACTGTTCAATACATGACTGCCATCGGCTAGTAGGCTTTCTGCATTTTACCTTATGGATTCCTTTCGCTTGGACACCAGTGAAGTATTTTATTTAGCTGTTTATGCTTTTGTGTAAAACATTAGCAGAATATTGCAAAATAAAAATGAATTGCTTTGTAATAAACAATTCTTTTCGTACTAAACACTGTATGTATACATTTGTCACGTTCAGGCTCACTACTCTTCCAATAAAAAAGGACTGGAGCCTTCTCATCCTTGTCGCCCGATCAATCTCACACCGTTTGTGAAACAGTTTGCTGAGAATCATGTTGCTGTCTCCTGGGAGAACTGTGGCAAGGTACACAATTCAATTCAATTCACTTTTATTTGTATAGTGCTTTTAACAATGTTTTTTTTTTTCACATTGGTTCTTCTCATCGTGTTAGTCATGTCACTGTGACAAAAAATATAACTGAGATATTTTGTTATCAAACGCTGGAAAAATGGATCTCACTCTTTCTGTGTGTGTGTGTGTGTGTTTGTGTGTTTGTGTGTGTGTAGTTTTACTCTATGGCTATATATCTGGTGAAGGTCTTCTCTTCAGAGGATTTGCTGGCACAGCTCCAGAGAAATGAAGTGGCAAGCGTGGAGTGCTGCAAACAAAAAGGTGACTGGTTTGAATTCCTATGAAAAATTCAGTCTAATTAGTTTCTCTCACAGCGCTGATTGATGCTTAAGTTTCTGTATCAGAGGCTCAGAGCATTGTTCAGAGCAATTATATATATATAATTTCACTTTTTTACTGTTGTAAAATTGATTATTATACTGATGATTATACTGTTGTAAAATATTATTCCTAGTAGCATACTATTTCTATTTAATTTTTTCATTTTAATTTTATAGATTATCAGTGTACCATTATGGCCCCCCCTCACCAAGGGCCCCTGTTACAGTTCCACTATTACCCCTTGTCTGATGCCACTGGCAACATGCCCTGAAGTGTTTTTTCTCAAATTTCTCAAATTTTTATTCATTTTTAATTGTGTATAATGTTGCAGAATGTACAAGAAACACATTCTGAATGATCACTTACATTACAGCTATAATTGTTCATTATGCCACAACCCTTAATTTTTTTCTCTATTGAAGCTAAAATGCAGTTAAAAGTCATAATAACACACCACAAAGCGTTCTGACCTTTTATTATTTTTTTAGAATGCATACTTCTTTTATTATTTTAGCACAACAT
>JAOTRN010000022.1:3742979-3762492 GCA_028566695.1 Bagroides melapterus | reverse complement strand
TGTGCTATGTAATACCCTGTCCATGGTGTCGCCTGCCTTGTGCCCTGAGTCTCGTGGGATAGACTCCAGGCTCCCCACATCCCTGTGGAGGATGAGCAGTTCAGAAAAAGGATGTTTGGATGTTATATCTATTATTATTATTATTATTATTATTATTATTATTATTATTATTATTATTAACTTTAACTGTTCCCATTATGTCCTCTGGTTAAGTTGAGATTTTGACACTACACTCACTGAAGCCACCAACCTTAATGAAACACCCTCAAATTGCTTTAGTCTGATGGTCTCATATGCACAGCCTCGAAAAACCTCACTATATCCTCACTTTGGTCGCTTTAATGAAGCCTGGCTGCATTTCGTAGCGATTGTGTGGATTTTGCCCTGCGGCCATCTCGAAAACACACACAGAGTCGCACACACGCGCACACACATACACGGCGAAGTGGCTTTAAGCCCTCTGCCTCACTGCGGCAAAGTCTGCAGTCATTAATATGCACAAATGCAAATGAGTGGGTAATTAAGAGCGGGAGTTCTACAGAGGCTCTTTGATTGCTAATGAATTCTAATCCGCAAGAAAGGGGGATGGGTTGATGAGAGAAAGAATGACGGCGGAGAGAAAGCGTGATGAACTTGACGTGCTGGCTCGCCCCAAAAGAAATACGGAATGGGGGAACAAGCCTTTCACTGTGGTCAGTGATAAATAGTTGATTTGTCCTCTATAACGGAGAGAACATGGTTTAGCTTGTGCGCTACAAGATATAGGACACACTGAATCATGCAGACTATAATTTAATGCCCAGAGCACGATGTCGCCTTCAGCTGCAAATTATGGTGACAGTTTCTGGGCTGTATGGAGAGGGTGTGCCTCAGAGACTTCATAAATATTTTCCCATAGTCTCAGACGTGTGTGTCTCTGTTTGTCTGTCTGTCTGTCTATGTGTCTTTGTGTCTGTGGACATGTTTTCATATCTTGGTTAGGACACAATGTCTCCAAAAGGATAGGTATATCTGACCGTTTTGACCTTGTGGGGAAATTTGCCTGGTCCATACTACGAAAAAATTATTATTTTTTTTCCCCCAAAACACGTTGCAGCATTTATCCTAAAACTAGATGTTTTTCTGTTGATGACTAAGGATTAGGTTTAGGTGTAGGCATATCATTAAATAGTTACATTAATAATTATGTCTCACAGAGGATTGTGTGACATACGTGTGTGTGTGTTTGTGTGTTTTTGGCACAAGTTCGCATGTTGCTGGGAGTTGCCATCTGACCCCCTGTGGAGAATGCAAGCGACGGATCGGGGTTAGGTGTCTCGGCATGACTCGAACAATGGCAGCATATGTGTTGCGAAGCTCAAATGATGTCATGTTGTCGTTTTGGCAAGCTCCGACTTTTCCTGCACACACAACAGATCTGTTATTGCTGTTTACTGCTCCCCCGATACCCGATTCACTCTCACACACCCATGTCCTTCTGATCCTCAACCTCCCGACGTGCATCTGCGATCCACAGTCGCAGCACTATCAGTCTCAAGGTTATGTTTTTCTCCATTCTTTACAAAAAGCGTTACTGTGTGAAACTTGAGATTTATAGTGAGACAGGTTGCCAGATCCTGCCTGTGTAGAGAAATCCAGTTCTCCATATTTGAGAGTGCAGCACTAACACGGCATCCTATAAAAGAACAGACTGTTTAGTGAACATTGAAGTCTTTTCCAACTACGTTTACGCCAAATAAAACCCATGATTTGTCTCTGTTTTCTTTCTGGAGGCAAATCTGGAGGTTTCTTTGCTCTGTGAGTTCTCTTTGCTTCACACAAATACACACACACATACACACACTTCCTCTATTCACCTGCACCCCTGTGACCGCAGTGCAGCACAGTAGCACAGTGTTTAGCTTGTTGGTGTATGCTTGCAGGAAGTGTGTGTTGTGTGTCCCATAGCATGAGCGTGGGCGTACAGACAGGGCCTCCCCGAGAACAAGACCTAGACCCTGAGTTGTTTTGTTTTTTTTTTCATCAGGGCCTCCCCAATATCACAAATTCCATGCTACAGTCTTACAGCAATAAAACTCTAATATTTTACAGAACACCTTAACCAAATCAAAGATAATGCAGATTCTTGTAAGCCTGCCACTGAACTACCTTCAGACATGAAATGATGAGTTAGCAAACGGGTTGCACAGCTCGAAAGGAAATGGTGCATGTGTGAAAGCGGGGGAAAAAAAATCTTTGAAGCTGCATGTGGTGGGCTTCATGTGTATGTGTGTGTTGTGTGTAGCACTATCCCCGGCATGACTTTTCATGAGAACAGTAAACCACTAACCCATGATGCGACTGCCAATTTCTCAGCTCAAGGTGTACTTCACTAGAAACAGGTGCACGGCATCGTCATTCTGTGCATACCAATCGACCACACATGAACCAATTTGCAAGGGGGGTGGGATACCTCCAACTTTTGAGATTAGGGTTTGTATTTGTTTCTAAGCTGTAACAGTACACATAACCTTACTGTATGATATATTACATTCACACAAGGAAAAGGTTTGTTTGTGAGTTTCAAATGAGGGAATGAGACACTTTAATCAGAAATGAGCTCAAGCAAGACAGAGGGTGAAGTCACTGAAACACAAGGAAAGCTGAAGAGCAAAACATTTTATCAGTTCATTCCACCATCATGCGGCCATGAGTGAGTCTGATTTTAGACTTCACACCTTCCATGGTTCCTGTTATGATCCTACTGTTCCCTCTGTGTCTGTGAGCTACCCTGAATCGCCCTTGGTTTGAACGAGTGTACGGTTAGTAAATGGTGACCTGCGACGGACTGGAACTCTACTGAGAACATATTCCTGACTCATAGCCCTCTGTTCATGGGATCTACTTCAGATCCCCCAAGACCCTGACCAGGAGAAAGCAGTTACTACAAATGAATTACTTAACAGCAAGGCAGTGGCGTGAAAACCTGGTGCCTTTCACCTATAGACAAGGATGAGAGAGGAAGTCCTCCAGGAAGGGGGTCTAGACTTAGCTCTGAAACATGTCACTGAAAGTTTTTCTAAGGGACCCAATAATCTCTTGCTGTATTTCCACTTACAGACAATAGCAATCAGGGTGGATTTCTCCTGACAAGTAACTCAGCAATGTAAACAGGCAACGTTCTAGCGGTTACCCCATTGTCTTAGGAGGTTTCTAGGATTGGCTTATTAACCACTGGGGTACTGTATAGGCAAGTATATGGACAATGGACAAGTATATGGACAATGTCATACTTTGGATCATCTTTGGTGGTTGGATATCAAATGCCAGGGCAAGATGCTGTGGCATGTATGTATTCCTAAAGGTGTACTCTGATCTTCCTGGAGATTGGCACGAAGTGATTGTTTTTTTCTCAGCAACCTTAACCGTAAGATTTGTGAATAATGGAAAGCTTGTGTTAGACTAAGCGGCAATTAGGATCTTTTTTAAAAAAGTTCTGGATTCAAAAGCTTAAGAAGCAGTGATCCTTCCTTTAGCCTGGGAGAGTTGCATGCTAAAATGTGTGCTGAGAGATATTCTGTGCAGAATATCAGATAGATCTAAGTGTCATCTGCATCAGATTTAGCAGTCGTAATAGATACGTCATGTATTTTATAGTATTGAGTAAGCTAGGTGATAAACAATAAACAACGACGGTTTCTCTGAATGTAGCAAAATGCCTGTTGAGAGGAGGATCCCTTTCACACCTCTTGTGGACTCTTCACACTCCTCCCATCTGGATAAAGACAACGAAGCATCTGCTCCAAGTGTACCAGAATCATAAACACCAACTTCCCACAGGACTATCAGACCCCTTAATTTCACTTCAGAATTTTCACTGCTCTCTGTTCCTTTAAACCTTTTTTCCACACAAACCCCTGGGTATTTTGTATGCTTACACTGCTGCTACTGCTAAGGAATTATTTTTCATGGTTTATGGTAATAATAATACTTGTCATTCACAGTGTTTAGTGTATAGTGAATTTTTTTTGTCTGTTTTTACCACAGCGCTGATTCTGATTGCTCAGAATCTGTTGCAAAATCATTCATTCATTATGGAAAGCTCTAATGTGTCAAAACGATTCCCTTTTGGAGCACATCCCTCCAAAGCTTGATGTTTGGTTATTTATAGCTATTTCTTTTTGTTTGTTCACTCCAGAATGTACAAAAAGTCAAGAGGACCTGATTACATGCTATTTCATTAAGTCGTGATTAAACTGTGATTAAACGAGTCTTGGATATGGAAAGTTACACATTCTTTTCCAAGTGTACTACAGCTAAAGCCATTGAAACAGCACGGACAAGGCAAGAATATTAACCTTAAGTTGCCCTGTGAAAGCTTGGTCTTTATGCCTTGTTTGTTATTTGCACACATCTATTGTAATGTTCCTCATATAGTGTGTGTGCCAGCCATGCGGGCTGGTGGTTTCCATGGTTGCAGTGGCCCTGGCGGATGCTTTCAGTTAGCTAATCCAGCCTGAAGCTCTCCAACCCCTGCACTGAAAGCACTTCATGTCAGACACAGATGCTTCTACTTTTAACTTTCAAGCATTGGTGAGGCATTAAGCTAAGCTCATAGTACACCACTCAACCAATGACCAGAGGCTTGGTAGCTTTAGTGGCTGAGCTAGGATGGCTCAGTCCAATACTGTCATCAGAAATAGTTACCATTCCCAAACTAGCATTGTTGTCCATTTTCTTGGCTATCTATCCACAGAGGGAGGAGTTTATTGTAAATATTCTTCAGTATCAGTCCCACAAAGCATAAACAGAGCAGCACAGTGGTGTAGGCAGTGCTCATTCCAGTAGAATAAAAAGAAGCAGTAGATGAATGAAATGCATTTGGTGAAAAAAAGAAGCTCGGCTCAGAGTGTGACTTCAGCCTTGATACAAGACCTCTGGAGCACAGAGGGTTAAAGGAACAACAATGGCAATTTAACCATTGAGACACGGCTGCCCTATCACTGGTAGATAGGTTAAATGCCTTTGTTTAATATCCTTTAGATGTGAATGAGTGTTTAATTGTGTGTGTTTGCAGGGTGCCCTGCAATCCAATCCAGACTATATTACTGCTTGTCTTTTATTTGTTTCATAGACAGTGGATCCAGCTCAATGCTGACTATAATAAATCTTTTACTGAAGATGAATGAATGAAAGAAGCATGAACACTGGATGTAGAAAATATGTCTCCAGAATGGATTTCCAATGACAATGAATTAGCTGCTAAATATTAGGTGCCTATTATTTTTATGTGTACAAACACATGTCTTGTTCCTAATGCCAGGCTTCCATTTGTAGCTTATAAGGTTTGATGAGTCATAAACTAAATGCCAACCCTACGATCAAGGCAAACAACTGCATCACTAAAAGCCATTTGGTTTATAGTTGCTTTTATGTTAAGTTACTGTGATGAAAGAAGAAAAACTGGGCTTGTTAGAGGAAAGTGACCTACTAATTTGCTCCATGATAGCCTAAATTACCAGCGTTGTAATTAGTGTTGGTTACACCAGTAAAACTCTCAGAAACCACTCAGTCCTACTCATTTTGAGTTTACTTGATTGACTTCCTCCTTTTCCTTCTTCCTTTTGTGTTGTTATTGGCTTAGTACTATGTTGGCATGTTGCTGTGGGTGACTTCTCCCCTTCCCTGCAATCTACAACCATGTTGTCATCTAGAGTTCTACTCATTCCTAACCTCCCATATCTATGTGAGTCACAATCCATCCAGATATATTTGGTTTCATGTTTCTCAGTACAGTCGAGTTTAGAATGATACAGCCTTCATGAGCTTGTTATTTGCCAACTTGCAGGTGTGAGATACCTTGAAAATTGGTTCTGAATTGTAAAAGGGAAATTCAACGTGGGTGTAGCTTAAATATGTCAAGGCTGTTTTTCTCTCTCTCACTTTCATGTTTATAGGATTTGATCACCTTGATAAACAGATTCAGGCCTAGCATGTGAACTAGGTGGTATTACAGACTTGAGTCACTGGGACAAATACCAGTTTTCAGCCCTGCACCCTTAAAACCACAGCAACCTCATAAAACACCAATTACAGAGCTCTTGTATGCAGGCTCACGCGGCTTGTGTTTTTACTGTCATATGCCAAATGTTTGTGCTTCCTCCATGTTATTCAGTTCACAGAAAGTATTTACACCTCACAGTGCGGGCCATTTGCCCCGTTCTCCTCCTAGTAAGGTAGCAGCTAGTTCGAGCTGCTCCAGTTAGTAAAGGTGTTGGGTGTTTTGGTATCTGTGATAGGTGGAGGATTTACCAGAATTGTTTAACACCAAGAGAAGTGTTTATGACTACGGAGTGGGAACTCTGGCTATTTAATTAATGCAAGGTATCAATATAGGCTCAGTAGAGTTAGGTTTGCCATAACACATTGAAACTCTCTTATTATCAAGGGAAACGTTTATTTAATGCTGGTGTCTTATGTACTGAGAAACTACGGCTGTACGACTTCACCAAACCAAAGAGTTTTTCTGAAACTGCACTGTTCCATCCACAAATATAACCTCCCAAATCAGAAAGAAACTGAAATAGATTAAAAATGTGCGTTGACAGAAAATGTTGTGTTCTTTATTGATTATATATAGAACGGGTTAAAAATTTATATATATAAATATAAATATATTATATAAATACATACATATTTATTTCTTTATTTATTCTAAGTAATTTTAACCCGTTTAGGAAAGATTTGCTATAGAACCCCTATCTCAAGCAATATCGACTTAACCCTTAATGTATGTGGTCATTGTTTAAAAAAATATATATATTTGGTGAATTTTCACTTTGGTGAGCTACGAAACACACGATTTTTTCGTTTTCGTGGTACGTTAAACAAAATATAAAAGCACTTTTTCCTTGACTTCCTGTTGCCATTCTTTCAAAACCGGGGTAGGGTGTGCAAGGAAAAGGGGCTGGGCTAGCTAGTTCGATGGGATTTCTATTCGTTTACAGACGTGTCAATCAAAACCAAAGCAGACCCTTATTGGCCAACGCTCTTTGGTTTATCGCTCCAGCTCCCAGTGTCCTACTCCACTCTTCATTTTCTGTTGTCTCACTCCGCGCGTCGGCATAGTGCAGGAGTGCGAGATAATCTTGCGAATCGCCTCCAACGTTGTGAGATATGCGATTAGATTCTTTTGTTATTCCTCGAAAATTCGTGTCGTTGTGAATTGTTTTGAGGTGGTGTGGTGATACACAGTGTTGCTCGTTTTTGGGCGTTTGAAATCGGACACCGCTGTAACGTCCTCGTTTTCCGCGGAGTGATACAGTGTTGGGGATGACAATGTGGAGGAGGCTAAAATGTCTACTAGGAAGATGAGACGGTTAGCACTGCAGCGACCATAAGAAAACCGTAGTCTACAACTTACTAGAGTTAATGCTTGAATACGTTACACGTTCGAATTCAGGTTAGCTCGGATATAATACCTGGGAGTATAAAATTCAATTAGTTGGCGATTTGCGGCGCCTGAAACACGGGAAGGGGGATTTTGTCCCCCAACTTTGTTTTCTCTCTCACTCCCTCTCTCTCTCTCCCGAAAGCACTCCATTTGGATGCCGAACACTTGAGACGACAAAAGGTAAATATTTACGAACATTCGCGCTGTATATTCAATGGGCGCTTATGCCTGGATTTGTGTGTGCTTTAACTTTATTTTGAAGAGTTTTGCAGCGAACTTCAGTATTTAGCTAACTAGCATAGCAACTTTTTTTTTTTTTTATAAAGCGGGTCCCAAGTTTTTTTGTCTGTGCTTCACTTATGAGCTCCACTCGTGCTCGTGTGTGTGTGTGTGTGTGCGCGCGCGCGCGCGAGTGCGTGTCCGTAGGAAACAACTTCTTTGTTCCCCAACGTCAAGTGTAAAAGTTATATTTCATGATCTTTACAAATCTGTTGTTTAAAAACCTCACCGTGTCTGGTTTTAAGGACGTGTCGTAGATTTTTAAGAGCACCAAAAATAACTGAACGGACTTTTAAGGAGGGTGACTAACAGGTAATGTTTAATATTTTTATTAGAGTTAACATTACTTCTCAAGGCTGTTGAACGCGCACTATATTGGAAAACGCGGACACTGCGTAACAGTATTTTAACCGTAAATGCAGCGTTAAATTGCCCACTTTGTTTATTCCAGTTTTAATCGGAAATAACTTTCCACTCTGTGTTAATGGCTTTTAAAGAGCTTATGTACCCCAACTCGACGATAAGCACCCTCTTTCAGTTTATTAGCAGCACAATTAAAATTTTCTACAACCGCTTTGGAAACTTTTCGCCTCCTTCCTTTGTGTCGTGCGGAGTTTGAGGCCCGTTTCTCCCCCCTCATGATTCCCCGCGAACCTTTTCCGTTAAATTTGCGATATCTTATCGTTCCACAAAATCGATTTCACGGCGATGGGGGCGAACAGATAACGAGTTCCCACCTCGGATCGATGAGGATTTATTTGTGTCCGTAGACCGCTAGAAAAGAAGAGAAATAGTAATCGAGGGGCTGGAAATGATTGTGAAGCGTAGACTGGAGACTCTTCATGGCGACTTTAGGGCCACTTTCTGTGAGGATGAAGAAACACAATCCCCCTTTTCTTTTTTCTTCTTCAGCGCTTTCTCCCCATTTGCTCACAGAGGTCGTGTGTTCATCTCCATTATGAGACTGTAGAACCCTTTTTTCTGGCTTTCGGTATCTGTCAGCAGGTGATTTAGTCTTTACTTCACTGAAACCTGTGGAAATATTAAAGTGTATAGTGAGTTTCTAGCGGCTCTAGAGTTTGATTGACAGGTCAGTACTGCACGTGGCTGTAAAAGTTTGCGCTGCTCTCGCTTTAAAATGAATGCAGCAGATTTGCACAAGTGATATTCTGGGGGGAAAAATACGAATACTTATCCTAAAACTACAATAGTAAAATAAAACTGTACATGGCAATAAATGAAGGTTTTCTTTCTCATTGTGTGCGCGATCATTTTTCATTTTATTAAAGAAAACTATGCTCTTTTCTTCAACGTCTGTGTACGTTTTGTGAAATCTATATATATTAGTTCCATGTTTTTATTAGTCTGTTTGCTTATGAAGTAAGAATTTGTGAAAACGATAGCTTTGGTTTCACTGCACAAATGCAAAATGCATAAATGCAAAAATAACGATCTTGACTCACTTTTCAGAAATATGGTCAGTCAGTGTTAAAAACATTTTGTGAGCGTCATGGCATCATGATATGATGGAGCTATAGTTGGAAGTGACATACTATTATTTTGTTTGAAAATCAGACTTGGTTAATACATGTCTGTGTTCTGAATTTTAAGTCCTCGTTATTTGAACAGATTAGCCATGGTCTGAGTAAATATTGAGGAAGAATAGTCAGTAGAAAAAGGTCTGTTGAGTCATCTTGCCTTGATCAGTAATTGTTTATCCAACGAGGTAATTTATAATGCTGTATGTGATGGAGAGTCTTCTGTTCTCAATCAGCACACAGTTTAAACCAGAGTCTTTTTCGTCAGTTGTTTGCTTCATTGTCTCGTACATATGAAGAAATGTTTGCTTATATACCTGTATCAGGAATGAGACCAGGTCACTGTTTTAGGTCTTTTTTTTTTTTTAACTCGCTCATATAGTTGAATGACACATTGAACACTTGTTTTATGCACAATATACACAGTTTGAATTCAGGCTGTATTGTAGGACTAGAGAATTAGGATTGTTTAGATCATTTGAGCAGTAGAGTCCTGTAAATTGGTGCTATGTTAATATGAAATGCAGGAAAAGCCCTAATTGATATCCTTATTCTAATATTAAAACTTAAACTTGCACTGGCTGTCCATTTTTATGAGATTTTTTTGTGGTTTAACTACTCTGACCCATCACAGTGCTCTGATAGAGAATATCTATTAAACAATTATGCTGGGATCGGTGGCAGTTTAGCCAGTGCTACATTCATCATGCTCTAATTGGTTTTTATGGTGCATGTGGTAGAGCAGATTATCTCCATCATCACACGTTTGAATCATTTTGGTCAGAGTTGATAGAACAGTAGAGTAGATGGAGACCTGTTTTTGTTTTTTTTTGTTTTGTTTTTTTGCTTGTATCCCTTCATCCAAGGAAAGAGACTTGGTCAATGTTTCCTGTTCTTTTATTTTTTTTCCTGTGCGATGACGACACGTAAGATGTACATCCGGTGAGATTCAGCTGTGTTTTTAATCCGTGTTTAGTGAGGGATGATGGCTGAAGCGTCTCCGTGAGTTAGTCAGAGAGCAGATTAAAGTCTCTCGTGGCCTCTATTTTGCAGCCTTAACGCTTTAACAGCTGCTGTATTGGAACAGGAGACAATGTTTGGTACAGGCTCAAGTTTATAGTTTGGGATGTTAATGTTTTGCACTAATCTGAGGCCATGCATTAGACTTGGAGCGATGGACATAGGTTGAAATATTATGCGTCATTTAAAAATAACAATAATTTTAATCCCATAGACTGCATTTTGACCCCAAATTCTGTTAGAGAAAAAGCGAGTAGTTGATTTGCTCAAGGTTTTCATTTTGTGTCACAGTTTCAGTTGTAGCACTGAATATCACAGCTCTGTGTGAAACACACTCCTGATATTGGAGAGAAGTATGGGTCTTGCTCAGGTGTGGTCTGGTGTTCTTGGCTTTTGGACCGGGGACTTGCTTCTGGTGCCTCTGTCTGGTTAACCAAGAGCTGCATTCTGTGATGTGGTGCATTGTGGGAAAGCCCAGTTTGAAGTTTTTCTGTGATGTGGGAGAGAAGTTCTTTTAGATCACCTCACTACCGTGCTGTGTTAAATCATCCTTGACCACTTTGCATCTGCTAAGTGTGTGTTTTTTTTAACTCTGATTACATATGATAATATTCAGATGCGTAGACTTCTCTGCTTCACTTGGAGTGTCTGGATTTTTATGATGCAGCGTTCAGGTTTGTGTAAACCCTAGTTTTTATTACAGTTGATGATTCATTGTATTGCTCATTTTATTGGTGGCATGTATATTTGACCAGGTTGTCAGTTTGCGTCTGGTTTCTGTTCTGCTCAGGAAATGAACTGGTATTTTATTCTATAAATTTTCTATAAAGTCTTTCGTCTTTCTCTTTGCCCAACAGGCTTAGTTTACGTGTATTTTGCGTTTTATTTTTATGTTCTACTTCATGAAATGGGGAAACTTTCCTACCTTGTGCTTTTTATTACTGCCAAAATTTGGTGGATTTACCCCCTCACTGTGGCTAGATGGGTTAAATATTTTTATGCTCGTCCTAATTATTAAGGTCTGCTTTGAACAACCAGAGGGTGGTTTGTTAAAGGCAAATCAATTAAAGCCAAACACCTACCAAAATACACTAGCAGTGAGATGTCACACGTGATTTCTCATGATCGAATAGCAAACTGCTTCTTTTCTTGTCTGTTCTGAAATCTGTGACTGGTTGTTTAGGCAGTAATTATGTTTAGACAAGCTAAAAATCCTCCCAAAATGTGTATACAATGACTTGGTACCAGCTTTTTTGACCACTTCCCCAACAAGACATGTGAACTGATTACTTTTGACAGCTTGGTTATAGTAGTTAAATATCAAAGTTGGAAGTGGGGAAACACAATCGTAACCTAACACTGAGCAGTGATATAATGAAGGAAATGAAATGTAAGAATGATGTTAAAGTCGTTTGGGTGTAGGCTAGCTTGGGTCACATTATTTGCATGGACAGGTTATGAGCACATCAGTTTGTTTTTTCTGAGTCTTGTTTTTTTTGGCCAGTGTATATAAGTAGTTACAGTAGGTTTGGGATAAACAGGTCACCTGTGTTTTCATTACATTATCTACCACTTTTCAGCCAAGTTGATCCAATTTCTGACCATGCAAATTATGGTACTGGGCTTCTCTCTTGTCTGCTTGGTTGCTAATGGTTCGTCCACGGCTTGAACTTTTTTTCCTAATAGATGCATCTAGTAACATGAAGAGTAGTGCGCTGGAATCAGTGTGTCTTAATGCCCATCATCAAAAGACCATAAGTTTAAACACACAGTTGGCCACTGAGCAGAGATTGGTACATGTTCTTTTGAAAGCTCATTGTTCTGACTTCCCTCCCACAGGTCTGTGTGTGTGTACTTAGAAAGAATGAGCGATACTGGAATTAGAATGGGTACTGCAGGAACGGACAAGGAGCTCAGCGACCTTCTGGACTTCAGCGCTGTAAGTGCAGATTTCCATCACAAACTGTCACCATTGCCTACTTTCTATCCTTTGTTTTTCTCATGGTGTATAAACATGTTTCTCTTTGCTCTCTCCTGTAGATGTTTCCTCTTCCTGGGGCGAACGGGAAAAACAGATCCAACGCGCAAACAGGCGGTCAGTTTTCAGGCTCAGGTAGGCCAAAATATTTCCCTCAGCTTGTGCTTCCTACTCAAAAGTTTTTGTTTTTTAACAGGAGACATCTATCTTTCTATCATTCTTATACAGCTTTTTTACTAAAATTGTTTTGATATTAAATGTTTCTGCTCAGAAAGTTGGCATATGTACAACACAGATGTAGCTAGAGGTACATACATGCAGCTTAAAAAAAGCTAACAAAAGGAGGGTCATCTGTTTTTAAAATGGCTGGATATTTATAAAAATCTGTGTTGCCTTGATAAACTAGTGTTTCCTGTGTTGTTGTAAGCATGATTTATGATTTTGTATCATTTCACCGTGCAGACTTTTTGATCCTGCTGTACTACTTCATGCTTCTGTCCGTCTCTTTCCACTTCCATTTTTTTTATTATTATTTGAAACAACATGGGGTTATTACAAGAACAGACAGAACATCCTCTCCCACAGATAACAACAACAAAGTAGTTCAAACAAATATACAAGCCAAACCTTTCTCATCACTCATCACCCCAGTGTACACCCCAGTCTGTGTCTCTCTCTCTCTCTCTCTCTCTCTCTCTCTCTCTCTCTCTCTCTCTCACCTTTAATGTGCTTTCTCTCCAGGGTGAATCTTTAATGCCTCTGTTAATTACTCTGTGGTATTCAGGCAAGAGGAGCATTCCCCTTTAGTAACTAATCACCTGTAGTGTGCAATATAACAGAGTGGTTCACTGGAGACGAACTCCCTTTTCTGAACAAAGACCGATATCAACTTGCAGGTCCCTGTTTGAAATAAGATCCGGGTGAAAAGTCGCTCCAGTTAAAATTACGCACTGTAAAAGGTGACGGTTACTCACATTGTCCAAGCATTTGGTTTCTGTATTGTGAGACGCAGCACTTACAGGTCGATGGACAAAAGCAGACTTCTGGAATTGTAGATGAGCAAGACAGGAACGCAAGTGCTTCCTACACGTTTGGTACCAACGGCGTATGTTTCTACGCTGCCGGCACGTCAACAGATTTACACTCAAACGTGCAGTGGATGTGCGCTTCTGTGAGCAGGGTGGACGTGTTGAATTAGACAAATGTAAAAACAATTTGTGAAAGCTCTCGAGTGGCAGTATCGGTACCTGAGGAAGTGGAACACACACACACACACACACACACACACACACACACCCCTTGCGAATGCACCACATGCATAGCCAAAGGCTTACACACATGCACACCTCTACCTGCACACGTACACAGACACTTTTATATATGCATACACTTGCACAGGGCCAAAGACTTCTCTCTGCTTCTACAACTGCACACACCTGTACATAGTCACACACACAGGGCTGAAGGCTTATAGATATGTACGCTTATACACATACACAAACAGACACACACATACATGCACCTCTGCATATAAAATAAAATTCAGGCCTGGGCACATTTCTAAACACACACATGCATCTCTAGCTACATGCCTCAGACACTTTTATGCACACATACACTACTTTAGATGAGTATTAGAATGTGCTAGTGGGTCACAAAATTGACATTTTGGATGAGAAGGCCTGCATTGGTTTACACATTTTGAACACGTGAAGGTTACGGCCTTTCACAATCTTTAACACTCACTAAAGCACTATCGCTGTGAGAAGACATTCACACTGACTTTCTCCAGCTGAAGATATACTCCACATCAGCCTTGAGAAGCAAATCACAGAGAACTGTAATGTCAGTGAGTGATTTTTTTGTCCTTGGATCTTCTTGCCATCATTTTGACATGAAGGTCTTGAAGAGCAGGAGTGAATTCTTTCCATTTGGGTTGGTTGTTAGTTTCCTGAATGCTTTCACAGCCTTCATTGTCTGACACACTCTGTCCTCTTTCACTGATTTCGCTGTTCCACGCCTCGCTTCTGTCCTTCACCGATGCTGTTACTTTTAGCGAGCCAAATCTGAATCATCAACACGGACTGTTTTCACACAGTCATTTAGAAATCATGGTTTAAATTTATGTCCCATCTTTCGGAGGTTAGATGCAACCAGTCATGAGTGTTAACCATGTATCAGCTGTGGTCATGTGATGAGATAAGCAAGCGTAAGGAAGAATTGATTCCCTGAGGTGTTGTTGGCCAGAGAGTTTCATTTACTGGGTATGTGAAAGTGAGAACAACCGGGATATAAATATAACAGCAAAACTCCGCTGAAAGACACAGAGGAACACTGAGGTTTGCATGAAGCAAAACTTTCCATTCCTGAAGGCAACCGTGGGCCTCCGAGTGAGAAAGGAAGCGTGAAGATTGTAGTTTTTAGTATCTATTATGTATTATAATATTATGTAAGTACACCAGTGCTTGCATTTATATAAAAGAAAAATCTCATAAAATAATACATTAAAATAAAAGGCTTACTGGTAAATATGCTGTATTTACATATTAAGAAATCTGAAATCCCACAGAAGGTTGAAATCTACACAAAAGCAATAGTTTCATGAAATTCTTTGCCAGTCTTTATAAATAAACCTATATATATATAAAAAAGTTTCTAGGCACTTATTTATCTAGAGTTTAGATTACTTAGGCTACCTTGTGTTTCCATGTTCCTTCATTCCTACAGGATTAATCCATACTTGATGTACTATATATCCTCAACACATAGGGCTGAGTGCACAGGTGGATATTAGCCTACTGGGTTGCAGTGTGTTTACCCAAAAGCCTAAATAACTATTCTAAGAGTAATATTTAACATTATTCATATTTGACAGGATAGTTACCTAATTAATACACAAACTTCAAAATAAGAGTGAGGCTTCTAAATACAGAGAATGGGGCCAACTCTGAACGGCCACGGCTGTTCTCTTGTTCTCATTAAGTTTCTGATGTTGAATATCATTGTTGTGCTTTTAATGATATAGCAGCGAGTCTTATAGCATCAGACCCTCATGATGCACATTCTCTTTAAATGTAGGTATCAGACAGAAACTTTTTGTTTCCACAAGTTTGTTTTTTTTTTAAAGCTATTTGTCAGGAGAGTAAAAGACAGAAGTAAGTTATCAGTAGGCAGTATATCAGTAGTATATCAGTGAACCTATTTAGAGGCAAGATAACTACAAACAAAACAAAAGCGATGGACAGGTAGTTTGTATTGTATGAACTACATGACCTATAGCATAGCATGAGAGTCAGTGAGTGAAAAAAGCAAACCTTTGACATAATCACTTAATTAGGAAATAGAGTGAAAGTAATGAGGGATAAATAAACACTTCTAAAAAGTGATTATTGTAATATCCTTTTAGTGCATTGAAAGTATTTGCAGTCTAGATCATTTTTTTGTGAATAAGAGCTGATAAAACATCATCTGTTTTGGTATTATTCATAAACGTGCATGTCCTGTGGCTTTGTGGGTTTAGTCCTTTGTTGTGTTCTTGTATGTGTGTGTATGTCATAACACTCATAGCCTGTGACTCAGGGGTGACTAGACCCATTCCAACATTTTTCCTCGTAATTATAGCTCGCTCTTTTTAGCGGACTTACTGTGTGCCTTCTTCTCCCTAATGAGCTGGGTAGATGTGTCGGTCTTGACTCATCCGCTGAGCTGTACCATGAACACACACACACAAACACACACACACTGTCTCAATCGTGCCTGCAGGGCAGAGAGTGGTGTAGAACTAAGGTTTCACGACTGGCAGCTTGCGTCTCTATTGTCCTCTGTAATCACTGTGTCTGCACAAACAGGTAGCGTGCGAGAGCACTTCAAGCCAATGAATAGCACATCGGCTGTCCAGACGCTAATGACTCAGCGGCTCGTAAAAAAAGAAAAAAAAAAGAAAAGGGATGATAGATGAACTGGCGCATGTATACACATGTGTACAGGTCCACAAGGAACCGAGAATGTTTAGGAGAACGTAAAGTCATGATTTCACCCTGCAGGTCTCTCATGTGACCCTGCGCTCATGCTGACAGGCTCTGCTGCAGCCAATAGGCCATAACCAGCAGTGGAAAAGCACGTTGTGTGTTTTTTTTTGTTTTTTTTTTTTATTGAGCCTTCAGAGCGAAGTTTTGTTTATTCAGGTGCTGGGGGAATGGCTCGTAACTTCTGGGTGCAGCCTTTTCGCCTAAAGACTGAATTTTTCTGGTGTGGACTGTGCACCAGAGCAGGGCAGTTCTTACACATTGTGCTGCTTGTCGCCTATTAATCATCCATCGTGTTAATAAGAGTGAATGTTCAGCATGCTTATGAATATGGATTAAAGCTATTTTAGAGAGTTTCTCTCCTACACCCCCACGTATCATCGCCCTCCTGTTGCCTCTCACATTCCACAGTATTAGCTGTCTTGTTTGTTCTCTCGCTCGCTCTCACTTCATGAATAGCTGTAAATAGCTTGCACCCTGCACCCCGGCATCCTTAAACCTTCTTTTAAGCAGCGCTGGTGAAATGTTCCACACTTGCAGGAAGTCTCTGTATTGTTGAAACACGTAGGTAAATAAACGGCCCGTAATGAGATTTCCAGGGGCATTGTTTAAAGGCAGGTAGTGTGGCGTAGAGAAACAGATCGCCGTTTAACACACTCGAATTGTTCTTTCCTGTTTTTTCGGTTCTGCTCCGTTGATGATGTGTGCGCACATTGACAGGGGAGTCGGATAGAACCACATTTCAGAGTGCACCAATTTAAGACGAAGGGGTGTGTGAATTTGTGTTGATTGAATTTTTTGACACCAGCCCACGTCTCTCCACTCCAAATCACCACAGAACGCCGGCAGCAGATTACGGTTGTCACGGCAATAGCACCGGCCTTGCGTTTTGCTCCGGTTCTGCTCTGCTGCCGACACCGTCATGATTCCCTCCTCTCGCTCCCTCGCTTTGCTTTTAATTAGACAACAAAAAATATGAATATTTATAAGTCTAGTGCTCATTAATATGCACACTTATGCAAATTAGTTCACAATTAAGGCTTTTCTCCCCAGAGATCGTCGCCAGCGTTAAAGCGAGGGAGTCGTGTGTAAGGTGGGGGATTCTGGAAATTTCTGCTCTGTATGTCTAACATTCTCTCAATTCCATTACCGCTTTGTGTGTTGGAAATAGATATTAAGTTAATGACGTAAAGTATTTTAAAAACAAAAGCTTATAGATTGGAGTCACCACCGCAGGCGCCCTGCATTGTGCCTTTCTTTTCACGGACCTGTACAACCACCACGTCACTTGTGTTTATTATTAAACATATCAGAGTATCCTAAAGCCCTGTAGTACCTACAGCATAATGATTCATCTCTTTCTGGCCTGGGCATGCCTCCATAAGGAGCGTGCACATGTATGGACAAATAATGGTGTACAGACTAACATTCATGAGGTACTAATGAGCCGACAGCTCGAGGTGTAACATACAGTGTACAGCATATCACCATTGTATTATTTCCACCTTCTACCTTGTTCAGCATGGCACAGCACCAAAATTAAATTAATCCGCTTCAAATGGATGGATTACCCAAAATCCATTCTTTATGGTAGTCTGGTGTGGGCAACACAGAAATAACTCTGATTGAGCTCAGCGTTTATGCTGTGCAAGCCGCAGGTATTTTTATTTTGTTCCGATTTTCCGGCTTTTATTAATAGCTGACTGAATCTTCTGGAACGACTCGCTAAGCTCTTACCATGTCTGCATCAGCACTGAATCAGGCCAGGAAGCACAATGTTCTACACTAAACGGTCTGTTTATAAACCCTAATAACGTTGATTACAATCACTTGAAAGGAGCTCTAACAGGTTTCATGTTAGAAGACGAAGTTGTAAGCAGGGACGTGCCTTTGTGTTGCAGGTTTGGAAGATCGGAGCGGATCAGGCTCCTGGGGTTCAGCAGAGCAGAACAGTCCATCCTTCAGTTCACGGGTAAGAACTAACAGAGCCCCATGGCTTGAGTACTTAAAGCACGTAGCATGTTGAAACAGAGCTGCTTTTACAAGCTAAACACTGTCTGTCAACGTTACAGCTCATTAGGTGTGAGAAACGGACAAACAGAGCTGGATGTTTCAGGTGTTTGCTCTCGATGCTGATGGGGGACTGTGTCTAGTGTTTTTCAATTGAAGCAAAAAAAAAAAATAATAATAATCAGTCGTGTGTATATATAGAGCACTGTAAAGTGTTACACAGGGTGTAATTTAAGTGAATTTTTAATTTAATTTTTTTTAAATAAACCATTTGCAACCAAAGATAAATAGTAACCTGAACAACTGGAGCGTTCCCTTAACCTTCTACCCTCCACCAAACATACACACACACGCACACACATATATATACACACAGCTGATGGTTTGAGTTCTGCATCCTCAGGTCACCAGACATGCGTTCAAGACACGACCACTGATTACATTATGGATCAGACGTGGGATCAGACACATTGTAAAAAAACAAACAAACCAACAAGCAAATCTCTTTAGCCCCTCCATAAATACACACATACCACAGCTTCTAACGTAATGGTTGAGTCATTTCTTGATCCTCAGGCACGTCTTACATGTAGGTGAGGTGTTAGTAGGTCAGTTGGTCACCCAGCGAGCATCAGAAGCGTAGTGACACTGATGTGATAAGAGGCAGATAAGACTAAATGATCACTGACACGGTAGACAGCTTACATCCAGGACACAGTACACTACTGTCTGACTAGTTTATTTCCTTATCATCAGGCAAATTGTACAAAAATAACATTGTATAAAGAACAAGTTTTTTTTTATTCATTTCGAAATTAATAATGTAGCTTCCTTATTAATGGACAGGTTTGATGGTACTGCATTGTCTCCTAGAGCTCAGGGTGTCACGCTGGTGTTCTGAAGTGTCCTTGGTTGTGTCCTTGCAGCATGTAGTGTCGTTTTTTTGCGCTTATGGTTTTGGTGTTAAATGTTTGTTTTGTGTCTGTTTATGTAGGCATTTGACAATGTAGGCCACTACAATGAGCACGAAAGCATGTCCCCTTCATCGATGTACAGCTCAGGAATTGGAGGTATGTCTACTCGGATATATTTTTTGCCATGTGTTCTGCAAAATTCTACTAATACTATCTATACATACAATACTCCAGAAGTGAGAGACGGTCAGAATATTTTTGAGGGTGTATTTAAATAAAACCCTATAGCGACCTTCAACCTTCACCTCAGTGATGAT
>JAOTRN010000022.1:3719304-3733354 GCA_028566695.1 Bagroides melapterus | reverse complement strand
TTTTTTTTTGCATGTTCTGACCTGCCGTGTCTAACTGCTCCCCCTTCCCCACCCCATTTTGCCAGGTTGTCCTTTCTCCATCAACTTTCTTCATGCTTCTCTCTATCTCACAGATCTTACAGTTTGCAGCAGGGAGTTTGATCTCATCATGAATAAACACATCTCTGTGCAAAGGGATGGGTTTAAGATGAGACCTCAAGCAGATATTTTCTTCCTTTTTTTTTTTTTTTTGTCCGTAGCTTTCGCAGCGGCTGTGTGTTTTGTTTATACAGTACTTGTCAGAAGGTGCATCGCTCTCTTTTGTTCTCTTATTTCTTTCTTTCTTTCTTTCTTCTTTTCTTTCTTGCTCACCATCACTCTTTGCTCCATGGCAGCCCCACAATAGGTCCTCATTCTCCACTGGCAATTTTTGCACTGAAATCAGATCCACTTCAGATCATTGCAGGTGTTGGGCATTTATTGCATATATTTATTATGTGAAGTTCAACTATACAGTATGCGCAAGTTCATGGTCAGATCTTGATGGTGCTTTGACTGTCATGACGAGAAGGAGGAGACGTCGAAGCTGAAGCACGTGGCCACCTCTTGTTCATCCAAGCTGCTCTTTCTCTCCGCTCCGCCGTCGACTGATCTCCAACCTCAGGACTCGATCGTCATCATATTCGTGCATAGTCAGATTTTCCCCCAAACATATTACAGTCCAGGACGACTAAAAGCACAGAAGGGAACCTTTCATTTAGTAGGTGATAGGCTTTAACATACCTAAACATCGCAGTGACTAGTGAGTTTGTTAAGCTCTAATCAATTCGTTAGGAAGTTGATTGCTTAACAAGGTGATTAACAAGAGCCCGGTTGCCCTCGGCAGCAGCGTGTCAGAGGAGTGCTTGACACTGGAGGAGAAGGAGCAGCGTGACAGGGAGCGCCGCCTGGCCAACAACGCTCGCGAGCGAGTTCGAGTACGGGACATCAACGAGGCCTTCCGGGAGCTCGGGCGCATGTGCCAGCTGCACTTGAAGAGTGACAAGGCACAGACCAAGCTGATCATCCTACAGCAAGCTGTGCAGGTCATCCTAAGCCTCGAGAGGCAGGTGCGAGGTAGGGCTCCAGCTCCACGCTAATCCCTTGCTCCTGTGCCTCATGTGGAGAATGGGGTTTGGGAAGAAATGCCTTCCATAAAAGATGCTCTAAAATCATTGCTGCCATTGGAAGCTTGTTTGCTCTGCTTGACCCTACCCATGACCTTTTCTCTGTCCCTCCACCTCACTGCCATGCCATTTCTTCATTCTTGTCTCTTTTTTTTTTTTTTTTAATGTAGTGTCTCTCTGTGTCTCTAGTGTTCCTCTGTCCTTGACCAGCCACTGCCTGCATTAACTGTGTTCGCTGTGTAACTTCCTCCAACTTTGTACCTCTGCTTATCTCCACAGCTGATCTGCTGCTGAGGCGTACGAATGCATTGAAGTGTGAATTGTAATGCCATGGCTGTTGCTTGCTGAGTTGTTTTTTGTTTTTTGTTTTTTTTTAACCTGCTACAGAGCGTAACCTCAACCCAAAGGCGGCATGTCTGAAAAGGAGAGAGGAGGAAAAGGTGACCGGCATTGGGGGAGATCCTCAGATGCTGGGAGGAGGCCACCCTGGCCTAGGCAGTGATGGGCACACTCATATGTAATATTTATGTAAGTACTGCAGTTATGATGAGGATTTTCAGGTTCTCCTCGGTCAGAGTGGTTTTCTAATAACGGGCAGGTAAATGAGGAAAAAGGATTAAATATCTAAGCCTCTAAGATGGTTTATTTTTACATGCCACAAACATAAGATTTACAAAATAGTGAAGTTCAAACTACAGGGATATTTAGAGGGAAGTTCACTGTGTTGAATATTTGTTTTTATAATCACAAACATGAATTTTACTTTATAACCACCCCTTTTATTTATTTTTAAACAAATTGCTAATGTTCTCTTCTCTTCTTCAGATACTATTCTAAAGAGTACTTTCAGATGTGGCCTTATTCTCCTATCTACCGTCTGTGTGTAAATACGCTCACCATGACTGTGCATCAGAATCTTTTAATCTTACGGACACCAGACCTGTGCAAACACTCGCACACAAACACACTTTACTGACAGCTCACACACTTGCATAAATATACACACAGATGTTATGGACCACTGGAGCATCTTAAAGAACACTGCTGAGAGATGGTGGAACTCTGAGCACAACGAACAAGAATCTTTTTGCTCCTTTTTTTTGTTGTTTTTTTGTTTTGTTTTTTGTTTTTTTTTTGTTTTTTTCATTTTGGTCTTTTCATTACGGGAGCAAGGGGATTATGGAGGTGTGTTTCGCCAGGATTTAATTTCCTATTGAAATATAGACAACCATTCCCAAGACTTCAAAATACGGTCTTATCTGTGTAGAGAAGAAAAGACACACGTGCTTCTCAAGTCAAACAGAATACATCTGCTACACCGTTACAAGTCTGATAATTTGGTGATCGGATATTGTGCTAGTTCATAGCACATATGCACATAAACACTTCGTGGGGAGTCAAGGGCTCAAATTAGGGAACAGAAATTTTACCCTTTGGACTTTCATTTGTACCATCACACATGACGGTGAAAGCAGAAACGAAAATGAAGAACAACCGCAGTGACAAACTCCTCAGCGCTCAAGTTCAGCCTTTTTTTTTTTGTTTTTTTTTTGTTGAGTGTCTGAACTCATGTAACCTGTCTAACTGGAGCCTGTTCACCTCTACATCAGTCACCACATCCATGGACTCAACACTTCGTCGTTGCCTACCGGACTAGCAGTTTGCTTTATGATTTATTATTAAGAGGAGCGACGTGTCCTCTTGACACTTCTTCAGCCTCTTCATTTTTAGCATTTCAGTACTGTTCCGTCATGTCACGTCTTTAATCCTGGATCCTCCTTTCTGCTATTCTTTAAAAAAAAAAAAAAAAGTCTAAGAAAAGCTTGGACATGAACATGTGCGATTTGTCAATTGTTCTGATTTGATTTAAAGGGTAGATGTAGTCTGTTCTTAAAAGTACAGTAAAATCACGTCGAGGATTTGTGAAATCTGCTCGTTTTTGGCCAGTGATTCAGTGCTAAAATTATGTCAGGGGTATTTGTGCATTTTGCTGACTGATGAGTATCAACTGCATCTGCTGCCAATCCTGGATATCTTTTCTTGAAAATGGAAGAAAATGGAAAATTTCAACAATTACTTGTGATCTTGTGAGATCATGTTGACGCATTCTTTTTTCTTTCTTTTTTTTAAATATACAAATAAATATGCGAAAGAAGGTTGGAACGCCAGGAACAAATGTAATTGTTACGCATTTCTTTTGCAATTTTGTATTTTTAATGGAGGAGAGTGGAATCTTAACCAGCATTCTTACTTTATATAAAAAACATTAGGAATGGCTGTTTTTTTTTTTTTTCTTTTTTTTTCTTTTTTTTTTTTTATTATTAATATTTTTTTTTATATATATATAAAACTAAAAAAAAATGTATTCCCTGTCCTCATTGTTCCAATTGTTTCAATGATTTGAGTCACTGCAATATTGCTTCATTCCCCTCTCAGTGATAGTATTGTGGTTGAACCACCTTTTATAACGTCATAAAAGCTGACACCAAGGGTCATTTCAGCAGCTGAATTTATCAGTGTTCTCCTTCAGTCAGTACAAAATCATCTCTGAAACCTAGAAAACAAGCTGTGTTGGTTTGTATATTGTGATGCTCTGAGGTTTTGAGAGAGGAAACGTGTAAGAGCGATCAGGGTGGCCTTCTTCGTTCTCTGCGCTGACCAGCAGGTGGCGTCCCCGGAGACGGATACCGTACCAGTGCCTGCACACTGTTTTCAGTTCAATTCTGAAATCAGCTTTTGATTGCAATGTCACATGTTTTGCTGGTTCTAATGGAATATTTTATAATAAAAAAAAAAAAACCTCAGATGAAGACAAGGGGACGGGGATTTTTAGTGGATCTTAAATGAACTTTTGCTCTGCCGAGCAAATAAAGTACTTTCTTTGTAAACGTGATCCCTGTTTAGTTTTTATGTGCTCAGTGACCCCTGTCCTTATTTTGAGTTATGAAGCTTTTGTATTTTTGTTGTTCTTTGTTTTGCGCAGTATATGTATTTATCTTGGTATCTTTGCTCAGATAGATTAGAAACATTGACCATGGTGGTGTTTCTCTTTGATACAAGGGTGTGGATCAGACACTGAACTGGCTGTTTGTTAAAGATGAATCCTTTACAAAGTACACACAGCAATTTTACTTGTGGTTTTCATGTTCTTTACTTTTTCAGCCCACCTTGAAACCACGTTTGTAGAGTAAATTTAATGCTCCTTTATCTTAAATTGACTTTCTGCCTCAAATTGAGGCAGTTATTTTTGTTGGGCTGTACTGAAGCAACTGAAATATTAACTTCCATTTTCCCCACGCTTTCCTCAAATTCTGATTGAACAATGACAGACGTTTGAGCGTCTTGGAGTGCAAAACAACGCATTTTCTGACAGGCAGAGCCTCGTTTGATGATAAACCTGGCTCGTAATGGGAGTTCCTTCTTTCGATATTGAGTGCTCACTTTATTGTTTGGTTTTTGTTCAGCTGAGATGTCTCTCTCAGTCTCCTGGCATTTTCATCTGCAGTATCTGTTGACCCACACCATTGGGGAGGTTTTGTCAAGTCCCCAAAGTGCCTCCACTTTCCTATTTTTTATATAAAGTAGCTATTCAGAACTGTTATGTATATAAAGTAGCAATAAATGTGCCATTTTTAATAAGAGAAGTTATACATTTTCCATGTCTCTTTACTTTCTTCTTTTTTTTTTCTTTTTTTTTTTTTAAATTTTGTATTAATTATATACCCAAATAAAGAACACACTGCAAGAGAGGGTTTATTCATCACTAAATGTTAATCTGTTTTTCTACAGGGGATCAGAGGATTATATATATATAACCTAGAATCTATTCTACTATTGTTAGTGTATATAACTGTAATAGTTATTACAGACAACATTTTTTAAGAAAAATTAAGAATTTTGGCAGGTGTTATATCTGTAATATGTTCCTTATTTAACAAAGATAAACTAGTTTATGAAAGAAAGATTTAAATATATGTAATATAATTGACGTATGAAAAGCAATACGTCTTCTCTATCATTCCACCCATCCATATGTTACAATAGTATGACTGTCCACATAATTCTAAGTACACAAAAACAATTCAATTTTTTTTATATTTTTGAACAAAATGTATCCCATATCGGTAGCTTATAAGCTTGACCATAACCCTGGGAGTCTTTTGTTGTTGTTGCCCCAAGACCGGATTGGATCTCTAACATTGCCTTTTCTATCCACTGGTAGCTCCAAGAAAACCGTACAGACCTAGAATCTCTGATTTTGAAATCAGTTTAATTTAAACAAATTAACTACATGGACATAAATTCATAATAAAAACAGACAAAACACTGCCCAGAAGTTCACCAAATATACTTGGATGGTATAGACAAGAAGTGTGCTCCCAAATCGATTTTTCCGAATCAAGCAACTCCTTCCCACATGTACAGCATTTTAACTAAATCTTATAGTTATTTGTACCATTTCACGATATAGATTTTGTAAGCTAACCACAATCCTGAGCAAGCTGAAAAACTAGCTGTCACCATGCTAACTGCACTGAATCTTAATGAATGTGTTTTCTTTGTGCTCCAAGCACTGATTCAAAAACGGTTTTTTGTGACAAAAGAAAGTACCAGAATACCTTTGAAGCTTAAAATTCTTGATCATAAAACCAAGGGTTAGTTTATACAATAGATGAATAAGGACCAAAATAAAGCCCTGAAGTACTCCATAGGTTAAAGTGGGTGAACTGGAATTGGATAAATTCAACGAGCGAAAATATTTACTTTGACGCTTTATGCTTTGGATAATCTTTTTTCCTCCTGGTGTCAGGATTGAAACGTAAAGTATTCTATGATTGACACTTTAAGGATTTCAGGAGGTCAGTTATTCGTGATTTGTGTCATGCGATATGCTCCAATGTGTGTTTTGTTTGTTTGTTTGATTTTTTTTTAACCTAAAATTGTAGTATGTATCTATTTCTGGCATAAAAGCCTGGCAACGTTATATAGCTGATTCGGTTTTAAACTTTCTCTATCATTTTTATTGAAGAGTGTGTCTATTTTTTTTTTAAATAATATATTTCTCTGGAATGTTTTTTACATTCTTTCCTTTTTATTTATTTATTTTGCGTTATAGTTCTAAACGCAACTTCCGGTTGCGTCGCATTTATTTAGTCGTCACCGATAGGCGCCATATTGGGAAGAAGAATTCTACCTAAAACGAAGACTAGGTGGCGGTAATACTCCAAGTGAGTGCGCGGCCATTTAACTGGACGACGAAGAAGAAGAAGGCGGCGCCATATTGGTTCTCCTGAAGCTTAATTTTCAACTGTCAGGTTGTGACCAGAAAGAATCCAGAAATGCTCTCTAAATTAATAGGACAGAAATATGTCTCCATTGGAAAGGCGTGGTAAGTTGTTTCAGCTTGTGCTGCTGACTTTATTGTGTGTTATTTTGAGGGTGAGGCTTTTTCAGTTTTTCAGTGTCCTTGTTGACCTAGCTTGGTGCTAACTGGCGTGTTTCGGTCGAGAAGGACAGTGAGGTTCTGTCGTATTAATGTACTCTCCAGTTTAAAAAAATTCCCCGCAGCTGAATTTGACAGGTGAAAATTAATAATATTGTGTATTTTGAGCGAAAATATCGGTTTCTTAGAGCCGTTTTTGGTCTCGATCACAGGACGATTTCAGGACATCACACTGATTAAAGAACCGCACTGTTAATCTGTGAATTACTATATAGTAAATAGAGTTCATAGATTCTTGCAGGTATGTGCACAATATCCGACCATAACAATAACACTTCATCATGACTGTCATCCAGTCTGCGCTTTGAACTACCCTACTGATTCCTTTCATGCCACAGATCATACATATGAACTAAGGACACAACATGTCTCTGAACATTGTCATATCCATAGCAGTTTTCCTGCAGCCTGGTGGGGTCTTTTAAATCAGATTTTTCTATTGTATTCAGGAGTTCACAGGGTAGAATGAGACTAAGTGGACTTGATGGTGCAAAAGAAAAGACATGATTGCATTTGAAAGTTATTCAAGAATCCTAACAGAGTGAACCGAGAGGCACTTATTTACATTAAAAAGGAGAGCCCAAGATGTGGAACCCAGTGGTATTCCACAGATGATCATTTCTGGATCTTTCTGTTTTATGGAGTCGTATTTTAAGTCCTGTTGGTTAGACTGGCTGCTCGTTTTCAGTCGGCAACTTTTTGTTTATGTGCTCTACTGTGTTGCAGGTTACCCACGCTGACAGTATGGGGAGGTGTTGCAGGTATTGGAGTCATCCACTTTACAGACTGGCGATTGATTCTCGACTATGTGCCCTACATCAACGGCAAGTTCAAGAAGGACTAAATGTGTGCGGACAGCTGTGTAAGTGTTGGGTTGGTTTTTGGAAATGAGAAGCAATCTTGTATGAAATCAGCTCTCACAAAATACAGAAAGGCTAAACAACACTGGCATTAAGTATTTCTAACTGTTCATATTTGTAAATATGGAAAATACAAATCTAATAATTTTTTAAGTGATCAGACCACGGGGGATACTTTAGATGCTGCAGCTGGAGCGCTGATGTTTTCCAGTACATGACTTTTTGTTAGCTGAATTACAGTAATGTTTAAACCATACTGCTCACCATGTTTATTTACCACACCTCTATATAGATAGGATATGCACTGTTAAAGATCCTATTCAGTTTAGATGAACTCAAAGATATTTAACTTTGACACATTCAGATTTGTAAAATACACAAGCTGATGTACATTATGTGGCCAAAGGTTTAAATGTCACCTGACCATTAGACCCATATGTGGGTCTTCTCCAGACTGTAATTTTGTAGGATGTCTCTGTGTAACTGTAGATTTACTATTTCCTTTTATTGGAACTGCACAACAATGCCCCTCTGAACAAAGTAACCACAATGAAGACACGGTTTGGAGTGGAAGAACGGATCCTCAGTCATAATTTTATATCTTGTATATAAGAATATTAATACTGATGTGTGTAGTGGAAGGACAAAGGGTTTCCAGCTCAAAGCATTTCAACCTGGTGCACATTACTGCCCCCTGGTGTTCAGCAATGCTGCTAATAATCTACTGCCTACTAAAAATGACTGACGATCTACTCGGCAACGGTTAGACTAATCTCTAATCATTATGTTTTAAAAAATGATGTGGCATGCTGTTATAGGAACTTAATCAACAGTATGTATCAGTATTTTATTCCTCAAAGTCATATGTTTTAATCCATTCATAGTAACATCTATGTTTGAATTGGTTAATGAGAGAAAATGCAGCTTGTTACCAAGAAACATTAACGTGCAACAGCCTGAAGATTTATCCAGTGGTGGTGGACTGAACATACTTTATAGCAGCGATTGTTTTGTTTTTCTTAGATGATAAATTTTATGCCTGTGAGTCAAGAATTACTCTAGAAACAAGATCATATTAGAAGTGCAGTTGTGTAAACCTGTGTCTGACTAATCAGAATCGAGAATTCAGCACTGCTGTGGTATAATAAAGTAATTTGAAACATTAAACACATGGGTTTGTTCTTTACCACCACCACCACAATTTCCATGTAACAGCCTCAAACCCACAGACGTGATGTGCCTAGGTTTGTGGGTTTTGATTCAGAATTCGAAGCACTCACATGGTTAAAGGACTCAAACATCATACATTGCTTAGAGTGAAATACTTTTTTTTTAATGTACACTTTGTTGGTACAAGAAGCAAGAATAACAGCATAAGAAGTTTTCCAATGGAAACTGAATCATTGATGCAAATTTGTCTGCAGGTCCAATGTTGTGCTGCTGAGAGAAAGATCGAGAAGGACGTCCCAACCCAGAGTTAATGGAAGAATCATGCTCTCCTGCATGCACTGGGTTCATCACTGTCTGTCTTTTGTGTAACAGTGCTAATGGATATGATTTCTTTTTGGGACAGTCCATCTTCCTATTTCTTTTCTTGTGTCAAATTTGCTTGTACATGTAAAATAAAGCAATTATTGTGATACAAATATGAATTTTGACATCAATTTACAACACTGAACAGCTTGCTACATAGCAGATCTATTTCTTCTCACAGAGTCATTTCCCTGAATAAACAATCCATGCTGATTACTTACAATTATGGAACAATTTTTCTATGAATCTCTCTCAATTTCTTCCACGTAAACCTCCTCTGGACTTTTAAAGGAGTTTTACTGCCTACTAATACTTGTACTAATACATACTCAAATGCTTTTACTGAGTGTGCTGATCAATAAACATGAATAAAACTTAAGTTCAAGAAAGTTTATGGTGATGATTATATAAATATATAAAATAATTTTTTTAGCAGAATGATTTTGACATATTAAATGTCACTGAGAGATGTTTTACTCATATTCCTGGGATAAGCTCCCGAAGATCCTGACCAGGAAAAAATTAGTTAATAATGTAAATATGTGTTAATAGTGTAGCATAAAAATGAGTAAATAACATATTATTTAACAGTATTAACAGAGACTTGGTATGTATGGTCATCTCTATTTTCATGTTTTTACGGCCCTCGAATACCTTCAAAAGTTGCATCTGTTCTATTGTATTTAGTTCAAAACAAATAATCAGTGTTCACAGTATCGACTCACATGAAGTGACTCACTTCTGAGCCCGATTTCCGTTTCGTTTTTATGGCGTCAATATTGTGAACTAGGAGTCGACTCCGGCTGTTCGGCTCTCAGTGTGTGGAGCGGGTAGGGGGGTCATAAGGTGAGAAGAGCGGCGTGTGATATAAAGAAGAACAATTCAACCAACATCGCAACCCAAATTTATTTTCGATCCAGTTGTACGAGCCAAACTCAGCTGGGAAACATGGAGAGGAAAAGGTGGGAGTGCTCGGCTCTCCCAAATGGTTGGAAAAGGGAAGAAGTGACCAGAAAGTCGGGCTTGTCCGCGGGGAAAAGCGATGTCTATTATTTTAGGTACTGTTGCTGGATTAGCCAGTGGAGATAAAAGCTAGCTAGCTAGCTTAGCTGGACAACGTTGCTAGCTATTGGGAGGGGAAAATTACCAACGTTGCGATAAAGTGAAAAGATACTTAACCGATATGTTTATACAGAGAATAGTAAAATAGTAAAAACACGCTACGCAATGTTTGCTTTTTCTGTCTGGTATCTAATGCTATTATTACTGCGCACGGGTTTTTTTAGCTAACGTAGCTACCTGGCACGCTACCCAGTGTTGTTAGCAGTACTGGTTACGCTAGCTAACCTTTAGCTCTCCGAAACCGAACTTTGTTGGTTCGCTTCAAATTTAAAAGTAGTTTAAGTTACACTTTACTGATTTCATTTAGCGACTCACTTGTCCATTTGTAAGCATTTGTTATCGGTTTAGCTAGTTTTGCGGTTTTGTTGTGACAAATAATTAGTAGTAACACCAGTGTGTCAACATGGGAAGATGCACAATGAGCTCCAGAAGTAGAGATTGTCGAGTTGCTTTACTGCTCTATAAAACTCCGTGAAAAAATAATTAATAATTGGTAACTGTTGTATTTAACTGTCGCGTATGTACTATATTGTCAATCAAACGATTCAACCCGACCGCAACAGAATGAAAAGGACCTCATACACTTTTATCTTTCCTTCAGTTTTCCCATTCTTTTTGTTATTGGTTCAGCTTAGACAATTCCATCAATTTTATTTAAGCTATTTTACCTGCTGTTATCTTCCTAAATTTCTGTCAAATATCATTCCTTTTTTTTTTTTTTTTTTACCTCTGTAAAGTTTGTAGTTTTCAGTTGTAGCGTCTACATTATGATCTTCTCTTTGACTGTCTTTTTTTTTTTTTCCTATCAACAGTCCTACAGGAAAGAAATTTCGGAGTAAGCCACAACTGGCCCGTTATCTTGGCAACTCCATGGACCTGAGCTCCTTCGACTTTCGTACTGGCAAAATGATCATGAGTAAACTGAACAAAAACAGACAACGTCTACGCTATGAGCAAAGCGGCCAGAACAGGGTAGGTCACATTGTTCTAGGAGGTAGAATTAGTTTGCATTTCACAAACTGAAATGCAAACCTTAAATAGGATCATAATACACTAGTGTCAGTTAGTTAGTTATTGTGTTAGTTTAACGCTTACGTTTTGTATTTATATGAATGAACAGACATTTTAGGAAGCACAACATGTTTAGCCTTCTGTTAAGGGGATGAAACTTTGAGACAACGCTGTTTGATCGGTGGTTATCGGTTATTCTGACTTTTGTACCTCGCTCTGGATAAGGGTGTAAATGTAAAGGTTATTCTGTAGTACAGCTCTCTTTTCCTTTAACATGGTTTCTAAAGAAGCATCATTTTTTATCACTTATCATGGGCAGTCAAATAGCTTATTACTGTGCTGTTCACTTGGCCCAGTGGAGAAGTCAAGAAGAGATTTTGATTTTTATGGTTGTTGAGTGAAAGAAGCCTAGCCTTCTGATCCTGCTTGCCTGATCAGCCACTATGAACAAAAATCATCTTGTCCCAAATGCCCAAGTTACTGATTTATCCACCCCTGAGTTATATAATACTGTCAGTGAAAGCTTGCAGTCTACTTTATAGTATTAAATCTGCTTCTACTCATTAGCGAATGGCAGTAGCTCAAACTAAAATAAAGATTAAACATCTAAAAATCATTCATGTTTGTTTTTTTCTCGAATTCGATTTGAATTTGAAAAAAAAAATTAATTTGAACAAAAAACAAACATGAATGATTTTTAGATGTTTAGTCTTTATTTTAGTAAAAAAAAAAATGTAAGTAAAAGTTAAAAAAATATATATTTTTTTTACTAAAATAAAGACTAAACATCTAAAAATCATTCATGTGTATTTTTTTAAGGGTAAGCCTGATTTAAACACCTCTCTACCAGTGCGACAGACAGCATCTATCTTCAAGCAACCTGTTACAAAAGTCACAAACCATCCAAACAACAAAGTGAAAACAGACCCACAAAAAGCTGTCGATCAGCCAAGACAGGTAACTTAGTCCCTCTTAGATTTAACCTCACATTAGTGTGCCAGTGTTAGACTTATTTACATAAGATTTTGACCTGTTTTTGCCTCACTACAGCTTTTCTGGGAGAAGAAGTTAAGTGGACTGAATGTGTATGACATAGCTGAAGAGTTGATGAAGACCATGGACCTTCCCAAAGGCCTGCAAGGTGAGGAAATGCATGGAAAATATTGGTTTGGTTTGACCAGATGTTCATCAATAACATCATTCATAAGGGACAGGCTTGGGAAGTTTGTTTTTAAATAGCAATAAAAGATTTCACCATTAATCACTTGAAATATAGAGCCACCCCAATTAACTATTCTTAACTGAAGATTGTATTTGATGTGCATACAAAGTCTCTTGAGCTACAGCCCCTCTCTCAGTCACTCACCTGTATACCTTCAGCAACGTTATGCTATCTTTATCCCAATGTATGGTGTCCACATGTGTCCACAGACTCGCTTCATTTAAATAAAAGCATACCAGATGGTTAAATGGTAAACAGCCTCCGTGTGATTTTAATTGAACGTAGTGGCTTTTAATGACTGCAGACATGTGTTTGGGTTTTAAATTGTGTAATGTCTGAAAGTGTCCTCCACTGCAGGGGTCGGCCCAGGCTACTCGGATAAAACGCTCCTGTCTGCCATCGCCAGCGCTCTGCACACCAGCAGTGCCCCCATCACAGGCCAGTTATCTGCTGCTGTAGAGAAAAACCCTGGGGTCTGGCTTAACAGCACGCAACCCCTCTGCAAGGCTTTTATGGTGACTGATGAGGATATCAGGTATGATTGTGGGTGTTAGTGGGTTTGATACTAGAAGCATATTGTGGTTCTACGAATTATAGTTTTCTATATTTGTGGTGGTGTGAGCTGTGATAACACCCCGTCTCTGTTCCAGGAAGCAGGAGGACCTGGTGTACAACGTGAGGAAGCGGTTGGAGGATGCACTTATGGCTGACATGCTGGCACAAGTAGAAGAAACAGCCAGTGATACAAAGTCGGTGAAGGAAGAGAACAACGGCAGCAGTGAAATGGAGACTGTATAGCCATGGTAAGTAACTGATGTCCAATTCTTGGCCTTACAGCATACAATAACGTATCGTTATATTTGCTGAAAATATAAACAGTATGTTAATTATGAATTTCGTTTGGTGTAGGCTATGGCTTTTTTTAATATACATTTTTGCTTGTAAAAATGTGCCGTTTCTCTGTAACTGTGGACAGTGAACAAACTGCAGCACAATACTATGGGATGAATTGTGAGGGTCACTTTCAGATGTTTGTAGAGTGAAAAGCCATCATTAAACATTTGTTCAAATACTCTAATATTAACTGACACTCACTGGCAGCCCTGCCACCTTCCGTCATCTCACATCTCCTCATCTAGTAATGTCTGTTGTTGTAAAGCACAGGGTTCTCCCAACACTAAAAAGTAGGTCACAAATGGGAAAAGATTTGAATATGTCTTGTTTGTACTGTCCTGATTCTGTATATGTTTATTCTCTAGTTCTAGATGATTTGTACATCTGATGTCATGATCACAGTCCTGTTGTATTCAGGACAGTCAGTTGACCTGTGTGTTCATTTCCTTCTAATTCTAATGGAATTTATCTCTTTGTTTATCCCTAGATTGCAGTATTCTTCACTTCTGCAGACCTACAGGACATAAAAGCTCATGCTGTCTCTTAATGGAAAAGTAATATTTTTGCTACTCTTTTCAGTGACCCTCCAACTGAAATGTGAAACGTTGTGTTTTACACAGGCAGTTTCTAGGAACTTTTTCACGTTTGTAATATTTAAAAAAAAAACAAAAAAAACCAACAAAAAAAACCCATTTTGGTTTGTTTTAAATCCGAGCCAGATGTGATGTCTTGCCATACACCAGCTACATGCTTTGTTCTC
>JAOTRN010000022.1:3638525-3649269 GCA_028566695.1 Bagroides melapterus | reverse complement strand
GTAAGAACACTACAGGTTAAAGAAACTCTCAGTAAACAGGGTACATGCTTTCATAACTAATCATTGGCCCAAAAACTCTCCAAACCATGATGGTAGTAAACTGTTACACCTGCTATGGTTTTACTTTCAATGTTATTTTTACTTTTTTGAATATCTAAAACACTACAGTTTGGTCTGTGATGAGAGATCATGCACCACTCTGATGAGCTGATGGACAAATTGACCACATCATCTGAGACCTGCACAGCCACGCTACTGAAACATCACCCAGTATTTTTCAGTCTTACAAATTCTGTCACTTCTCTCTTTTTCTCCTCTATATGGCAGGTTCTGTGTAAACCGCAGGATATTCGTCGTGGGCTTTGGACTGTACGGGTCTATACACGGACCCACAGACTATCAGGTCAACATACAGGTAGAGTGACGATTTTGCTCATTTTGGAGGGTCTCATATATTTTTTTTAATCGATAATGCTGATGAAGGATTTGTAACAATGTGTTTATTCTGTTGTCAGATTATTCACACAGACAGTAACACAGTCCTTGGTCAGAACGACACGGGTTTCAGTTGTGACGGCTCATCGAGTACCTTCAGGGTCATGTTCAAAGAACCGGTGGAGGTTTTGCCCAATGTAAACTACACAGCCTGCGCAACGCTCAAGGTACGACTCGCTGTGCACGCTACTCCAGCTTCACCACATTCATAAAGCAGACCTCTTTTGTGTAGGAGTTCCATATTTTATCATTGCACCATGCTAGTGTAAGTTATTAGAAATTGTGCCACCAAAAAAAAAAAACAGTAGATGAGTCAGTCGAAATATTGAACCTGGAAATTGTTGACAGTTATTCATGTGTATTCTCATCTTGGCTCTTCCAGGGTCCAGACTCCCACTATGGCACAAAAGGCATGCGGAAGGTTACCCACGAGTCGTCAGGATCCGGCACCAAAACCTGCTTCACCTTCTGTTATGCCGCCGGGAACAACAACGGCACTTCCGTCGAGGATGGACAGATCCCTGAGGTCATCTTTTACACATAATGACCATCTCGTTCTTCCATATTCCAGGAGTTTTGGGTCGGGTTACAAATAGCTCATCGATGCACTTCCAGTTTTGTAAACTAGTCTATAAGTGGAAGCGCTGAACTCGGAGAGTAACATAGTGGATGGAGGAGATGTTTAGAGTCCTACACCTTCACCTACACTTTCTGGTGGAAAAAAAAAAAAGGATTGAGAAGGAGCCTACTTTGTCCATGTCGATAGTAGAACCCATAGGCTGTGAACTGTTCACCAGCAGACTGACCTTGAGGCTGTATAACTGGATTGAAGAACTGTTATCGCGTTTCCTGTCTTTAACAGTTTGTTCAGCATCTCATAAGTAGGGAGAAAAGTTTTCTGTATGAGAACTGGATTAATCACAACTTTGTTTATGCCAGCAGGAGAGATCGGGATCCGAAGCCTTTCTAGGATGCAGGGGAATTCTGCATGCTCAGGTTCCCTTCTATTCTGTGCCAAATCGTTGTGTTTAGAATACCTCCTTCACAGCCATTTAACTAGTGCTCAGTGATGTTCAGCTGTAACACTCTGACTCCTCTTTAAACCAAGCATCGCAGGCTGTTGTGTAAATTAGCACACCCAGGAGTACTTCAGGGGCGGAGCATCGGCCCTCTGCTTTTGCCGGTGTAAAGTGTTAAATCCTCATCTCAGTTGTTGCTCACTTATATAATACAGAGAGTTATTCATAGGCCATGGTAAAAACTGTCACTCTATTTCTTCCCTTCTTCACATCCTGAACAGCAGACTGTATTAATACTGCATCCATGTCCTTTTTGGTCATTCTTTATTCATTACAGTAACAAAGTATAAACTGAAACATGAATGAATGGTTCTTCAAATATCGCTTCAAAATTCTCCTCGTTTCAGTTTATTTCTGTTTCTGACGCTGAATATAAATTGACCAAATGTCGGATTCTCCTCCACCACCCGCTGTCACCTACTAGATCAAGACTCCCTTCATCATCCTTAACACATATGTAAGATAAAACGTCTGTTCCATAGCCCACGTGAGTGTATTAATAAAAAAACAGATGAGTACCTGAACACCACGCAGCACAGACGGCGTGTAAGAGACTGTTCCAGCACTAATCGTTAATGTAGCTCAACAAGTTCTTGTTTTCTTTTGCCTTGTTCAGTGAGATTAAATCAGGGTTTTCATTTCTAAATAACCAGCATCAAATTGTAAAGTACTGATATCACCTCATATGTGTGTACAATGCTATCAAATAAAAAGGTTGTTAAATGCAAGCGTTCATTATTTTCTCTGACCGCTAACGTGTCCATGATGACCTGCTTGTGAATGTAGGGACACAGTGAACTTAAACTGCACAGAAAAAGGGTGGGTTTTTTGTGAAATGTTTCATTTTCTGGGTGGAGATAAATGTTGGTTTGGAAGCCGGATTGAACGCAGCATCATAAATAAAGCTGGCCTGTATTTCAAAAGATGTGTGTGTCTGAGATGATGTTTGCATGCTTCATGTGTCACTTTCTTCTGTAACTTCTATTCTTTAAAAATGATCAAAGCATTTCTTTTCTATAATATAGTCACTTTAGATTTTATTTAACAAAAAGACCATATAATATTGAGTAATTGCTTTATAAATTGACCGGTTGCTGCAGTTATCTGGAGATTTTTAGATTCATGCCTCTTTAGTAATGACTTGGCCCAGTAAAATGTTATTTTATGTTATAATTAAAGGCAGTAATCCAAACAATATTTTTCCTTTTTTTTCTTGACAGACTGTTTTAGTCCATACATAAAAGCAAACTTTGGGAAAGTTTTTCTTTGGAAAACAATCCTTGCTTTTTTTTAAAAACCAAAATACAATGTTTCCAGGATGTTATAAAACACAGTTTTAGGAAATTCGGTTTAGGAAAACCCACTAAATAGCATACTTGCACTCCTGAACAAAATCTTAAGACCGGCGGAATCATTACAAGTATTCGCTTTTTGCACAGGCTGATCCTCGACCCAGATTATGGCCCTTACTGATGCTGACTGCAGCCCAATAACCATAAGAAGGCATCGGCGAGAGAAGGGCTTAAAGAACAAAAGACGTCTTCAAAGTCCACAGCTCCTCCCACACCATAAACTTGCCCATTTGGAATTTGCAAAAGAAAACAAGGTTTTATACTTTGACAAGAAAAATTTTACCTGGACAGTCTGTTCCAACATTACTGGCATGACAAGGAGATCCCGTGCGGCAGAGTGGAGGAGGCTCCATCATGATCTGTTGGCTTTTTGGGCTATGGTATTAAACTTTTGATCAGCTGATAAACAGCGTGTTTGAGTTTAAATGCAGTTTCCAATAAATTGCCTAGTCTCTCTTTTCTTGTCTCTTGCCCATGTTTCTTCTTTTGGCATTTTGAAGCCTCAGTCTTAAGATTTCGTTGTGTATGTGTATGTACTCAGTTCCCAGCCATTATTTTTGCAAACTCTGCTTAGATGAATATGAACAACTAAACGTTCTACTATTTTTCAGGTTGGACATTAAAACGTAATGGCTTTGTTGGTCTCAGAGACTGTGGTAAGGTTTATACATCAGCTCATCAGAGTGGTGCATGATTTCTCCTCATGGACCTGCCAATACGACCAAGAAACTCATAGCGCGGGTTTCGAACCCGTGTCGCTCGGGAGATTTTCACATTCAGAGACACCGCTTTAACGCTGTGTGCCATTTGTACAGAACATCGAACATCTTTTTCGAAATCTCATATAGATCTACAAATGCCGACTGCGCATGCTTTGCAAATTCACGTGTCACTTTAAATAGCTCTCAACTCTCTTTAAATCCAGACTTTGAAACGCTTAAAAACTTTAAATTAAAAACTTGCTAACGTCTATTTTGAGTTTTGAGGTTGATTTAAAATGACTGGCCGCGAGATGGTGCTGTATTTCACATGTCGGATGGTTGGGTTTCATACAAAATTATATTTTATACAATTGCGTAATTAGGAAAGTCAATATGTGAAATATGTGTTATTATTATAATGTTGTATTTTCAAAATGTGCAATGTGTTGCTTATTGATTCATAGGCGAAAATATATTTTTTAAAAATATTAATTGCACAACGGAACTTAATATTTTTACACGTTCAGCCCGAGTCTTATTAATAAACGGACCGTACGCAAGGCTTTGGATTCACAGCCGCTTGTGTAAATTTTGTTATTGAATTTAACCTATCTGTCTTTACGTTTATAACGTAGCTCTCGGCTCTTAACAGTTGGGTGGGATTTTATCGTTGACTTGCAGACAGGGTGTTGCGGTAAGTGGCGTGATTATCAGTGATGTATTTAAATTATCTGTCGTGTAACCTTTGGAAATTCTGTGGGTTGAACGAAGGATTGTTCTCAGAATAGATAAAACCATCCAGAGGTTAAAATCTTACATTTTTGGTTCAATTTATCTGGAAGTAACTGACATGGCTATTCATTGTTGTGTTCCCGTATGAACGTTAGAGATGGCTGTAACTAATAGCAACGTCAGAATCAGAATCAGAATCAGGTTTTATTCGCCAAGTATGTTTACACACACAAGGAATTTGATTCCGGCTGTTTGTGGCTCTCAAAATACAGACCAACATAATAGCATTTAAAAACGTCGAGGTCCATAAGGGGGTTGTATAATAACGCAGGGATAATCGACATATTATATAATATTCTTTTCCTTGTTTAGTTATTCTGTACTCTGCAAACATGGCGAGACGCAGAATAACGCAGGAGACGTTTGACTCGGCGGTGAGAGAGAACATTGAGGAGTTTGACATGGAGGAGAGTGAAGCTCTGAAAGAAGCAATAGAGCAGTTCGAGTCTCAGGGTAAATTTCCCTGTTTGTGTTTAAAACCCCGATGAATGATTACGGATGTTCTATTTTTTAACTCATTTTTTAACGCTCTTATTTATGTAAAGGTGTGGACTTGAGTAATATTGTGAAGGCAGTACCAAAAGCATCTTCTGAAGAGACGACAGATGATCAGACTCATGAAGTCCTCCAGGTACAAAGATGCTGAAGATTCATTTGTTTCATGATTCATGTTGTGCTCGATCTGTGTTTCATATATAGAGCAGATTTTATGGAACATTTTAGCAATCCATCTCTATAATGATTGGGTCATGAGCGATAGTATTTATTGTCGTCACAAAAAATGGTACTTTTTCACTTGCATGTTTCAGCATATTTTTGTGTTTTCTCTGATGTAACACACCTCATTCAGCTCGTGAGCTCATTAACAACCCTCTCTGGTGTTGAATTGTGTGCGTTATAGGAGGGAAAACACTAAACAGAGGGTAGTCTGGAGGGTTGGGAACACCTGGGATTTTAGTGACGGTGCTTTAAGCTCCGCCTCCTCTTCCTTCTAATGGTGCCCCATGCTTAACTCTTTTCTCTGATTGGCTGCTGGTAGGCAGTGAAAGAAAGTTAGAGATTATCAGTAATTCTTCATCCAGTCACTGATTCATTCCTTCATCTTCAGTACACACTTTATCCTGGGTAAAGCTATGAACTTTAAGCACATTGAAACCCATACAGAACATGCTCAGTCAGTAACCCAAGCTCAGTGTCCAATCTTGGAGCTGTGATTTAAATTTTATTTAACACGAATAGGATAAATTAAATTCCGTTGTCAGTAAAAATAAATCAGTTACTGCTCTAATGTTCTATGCACCCAAAATGATGCCTATTGATTTTTTCCCCAGGCTCTACAGTCTCTCAAAAGTGCTTTAGATTCTTCGTCTACTTCTGTGTTGGACAGCTTAAAGCTCTTCACTGAGCAGTGCGCCCTCGGCTTTGCTCAGCGATACCTGGCGTCCCAGAATGATGCCTATCCCTCACTCCTGTCCTGCTGCCGGTCTGCTGGTGAAGACAACGAAGTACTCTCTGCCACTCTCGCTGCTCTTTCTGCTCTCACTGACGGACAGCCGGATCTTCTGGACGCTGAGGGTCAGCGTATTTTGATAGACACCTTACGCAGCCACCAGGACGATCCTGCGCTGACCTGCTTGAGTATCCGGACGGTTCGTCACTGCTGTCTGAAGCACGAGCAGAACAGGCAGGACCTGGTAAAAGCCGGGGCTCTAAACTTACTCACCAGCACCATAACACGGCATGTCAAGCGACCTGAGGTGGTCAAAGAGGCCTGCGCCGCTCTTAGAGTCATGACCTTTGATGATGACGTGCGAGTTCCTTTCGGTCACGCACACGAGCACGCCAAGATGATTGTGTTGGAGCACAATGGATTGAAGGTCATTGTAGAAGCTGCTAAAGGTGAGATTTGCTCCTTTTCCTACAACTTCATGATCTGTTTTTACTTAATGGTGAAATTTGAACATTAATGTTGTTCCTGCAGCTCATCCTGAGAATGTGCCGGTCCTCAGTGAGCTGTGTGCCACTCTGTCCCGCCTCGCCGTGAGGAACGAGTTCTGCCAAGACATTGTAGATTTGGGAGGACTGAAGTTTATGATGACGCTGCTAGCGGAAAGCTTGGACTGTCAGGTGACAGGCTGATTTGTTGTATCTCTCTGAGCTGAATGTCTTTAGTTATGAGCTCATATATCATTCGATGTGATTAAAGTGACAATCAGTAATTCCCTTTGGGAATTTCCTCATTAAGAGCCATATACTGTAATTGTTATACAGGCAATATTTGTGCTGATTTTTTTTTTTTTCCAGGATCTTGTAAAGCAGGTTTTGAGTGCGTTACGGGCGATTGCAGGCAATGATGACGTTAAAGACGCTGTCGTGAATGCAGGAGGAACAGAGCTTATTGTCATGGCGATAAACCGGCACCTGAGTAACGCACAGGTGACCCAGCTTTTATGTTATTGTCTAAAAGTGCTGTCATTGATCGGGGGAAAAATTAGAGCTGTGTTGTGTGGGAGATTAAAATTACAAGTCGTTACATGTTAGTATTGTAATACGTTTTGAACCAGATCACGTGTACGTACATAACGGATTTGTTGTCTCAGGTGTGTGAACAGGGCTGTGCTGCTCTCTGTGTACTCGCTCTGCGCAAACCTAATAACTGCAAAGTCATCATGGAGAGCGGGGGAGCTTTAGCCGCGCTGCAGGCCATGAAGACACATCCAGAGGAGGTGAATGTTCAGGTAAACACATCACCATGATGTAACATAAGGATAGCTTGCAGGTTTTACCAACCAAGAGCACCTGAGTGTGCACAAAGTGAAGAAAGTGTGTGTTAAGTGAAAGTGTGTGTACTCTGTTGCAGAAACAGTCGTGCATGCTGCTCAGGAACTTGGTGTCACGATCACGTGATTTCAGCCAGCCCATTTTGGAGATGGGGGCCGAGGCTCTGATTGGTCAGGCCCTGGTCTCTCACAGGGACTGCGGCGACGTGGCGAGAGCCGCTCTCAGAGACCTGGGCTGTCAGGTGGCGCTGAGAGAACTGTGGACTGGCAAGAAAGGAAGCCTGAGTAACTAAAAACGCAAAAGCTGTGAAAAGAGGGACTGAATAGATCAGCTACTCATAAACATGTACACCGTTAAAGAGAATTCTTTAAGATATATAGACATTCAGGCTCTTCGGTATCATTCTTCATAGATCTGAATTAATTGGATTTCATTGTTACTGATTTGACACAAAACTGGATTTTTCTAAGGCAAGCATAAAGCTGATGAAATTGTCTTTTTCTTCCTGAGAAATAAATAGAAATGAAGTCAGTCGCACACAATATCGAATTATTTCATCCTATCGTTCGAATTTTCATTGATGTGTGCCTATTGTAATTTTTCAACACTATCAGCACCTTTCAGCTTGAAGTTTTCTCAGACATCTGAATTCGTCTGTGCTCATCCAGCTCACATTTAAAATAACGTGCAAATAGTAACTAAAAATACCAAAAATTGTGTATTCATCATTAAAAGACGTAGTAAATAACAGTCCTCTGTCCTAATGTGGTCTAATGTGCTGTTTGTAGATTACTCTATATGTTACGTTGTGAATATCTGAGTTTCATTTTTTTGTGTTTTATGTTTTTTTAATACAATTTAATTGATCAGTTTAATCAATCAGTATTTAAAGGAATACAACTTTAACCAAATCTCCATCAACTGCATATATTGTGTAGGTGTAATTGATTACTAAAAAAAACAGATCTTATACTGTAACTGGCTTTGATTCTTGTTTCCTTGCTTTAATCAAGTTGGATATAAATTAATTTGTATTTGTGATGTGAAATTTATAAAATTCAAGTTTCAATCTTACATGAGCTCCTGAATTTATGTAAATTTGCAGGTGATCAGTGTCTAATTGTAGAACTGGCACAGAGCTGCTGCAACATTAACTCAAGTTCAATTGATGTATTAATTCATTTACACATTTAATGACCATTTTGTGATTGTGTGTGTGTGTGTATGTGTGTTTGTGTGTGTTTTAATTTCTGCATCAGAGAAACTTAATTTCTTTTTCTGTTCAGTTGCCATTTTTGTGTTTTCAGCTCTTTGAGCCTTTTCTAGGGGTAGTGTGAGTGTGATTTGTCCCAAAGTTCAATCAGCACCGGAAATGTGATTAGTCTTTTGCTGGTGATTGTATCATTGAATAAAACTTACTGGCAGTTCTGACAGGATTAATCCTATAAAATTGTACACACAAGTTTACAAAATCATTTATAGCGAAGGCCTTATAACAACTTTTTCTTTTGCTGTAAATTGTTGAATTCTACATTCGTTGTACATTTTTTGGTAATTTGTGCATGTACACAACATATGCAGTAGACAGAGACTGTGGTTAAAAAAGGTATTTCTACTTTTAAATTTTCAAAGCACAGTGTGTTCTGTGTTTGAGCAGCATGTCTTCCTAGACTTACTGGATTACTGGACAAAAGTGCACATGGTTAAGCAAGGGCTTTGTCTGTGTTACAGTATCTGACATTTGTCACATGATCTGAAACCTCATTTAAGCACGCCTCATAAAAATAGACTGTAATTTTCCAATGTTAACATATGTACTGTGCATGAGAAGTATACTGTAATATTTCGTACACTAATACATGTTAATGAGCTGGCCTGTGGAACACAAGACAAAGTGATGTACCAACGTGTGTAACAACATCCAATCGCAGCTGACAGTGTGAATAAATGTACCTCTAAATCAACTGTTTTGTTTTTTTCCAAGTCCTTATGGAAGTTAATATTTTTATTTGCTTTAATTAACTTATTAATATGCTCCTATATTATTAATTTCTAAATTGATAAATGTGATACAATCTATTTCCTGTTTTAAAATCCCTTTATCAGTTGGATCACTAGCGCATTAAACCCAGCGCATTAATACTAATCCATTGTTCTTATTACAGCCGGAACTACTTGTGCTGTTATAGCAAAACAATGCACACCTTCTGACCAATCAGATCCATGCATTCAACCGCGCCCTGGTATAAAAAACTGAAAGTGAACACTGGGGGTTAAAGTTCCCTGGACGTTTTTTTTTTGTTTTGTGCAGCAAACGACACAGTTTAATGCTGGTTCCGAAATAATCAAGCCAGCAACCAAATCCTAACTATGAAAATGTTTTGTGTATGCTGAATAGTAACAGTAACGGGGTGTGCCGCTAATTATTTTCAACAACAGCCAATCCTGTTTAAATTCTTACTCCACTGCTAGGCATGTCCTGACCTGACCTGTAGTTTGCCGTCACGCCCCTCAAACTAACCTATCAAGGCTTGCATCTCGGTCCGCGGACTTCATTACCCACAATGCAATCCGATTCGCCCTTGCGTGCGAGTATCAAAGTGAGATTACGGTCCACATTGTGTCCCACACTCACACTGTGCACTACATAGGGCACAAACTAATAACAATCTGCACCCTTCTAAGTGTACTATATATCAAAATGTTTGGAATAGAGACAGGAACGTGGAGAACTGCAGACGAAAACAGCATGGACGGTGTACTGTAACGTAACTCAGTTACAGACCTAAAGTAAGCGACTTTTGCGTGTTTGGAAAGCAGCTGCTGAGGTTTGTTTTAACTCAGGATGCGTACGTTGCGTGACCTGCACGTCAGTTGCGTGAAGCAACGCTCGTGACGCTGGTTTGGCTGTTGGAGGGTTTGTGTTGGTTAGCTGGCTAACGTCAAGGGGAGTGGTTGTCAAAGTGTCACCAGTTTGTTCAAGAAAAGTCCTCCTGCAAGAGAAAAAAACAGGTGCAGAAACCGAGAAAAAGCTGTTTATTAAATAAGAAAGGTAAGTCTCTATATTTTATTGGTAAAAAAAAAGAAAAATGGCGCAGTAGCTAACATTAAGTCAAAACATTAGTCATTCACGACTCATTGGTTAGCTAACTGGCTAATATGAACTTTCTGTGATATCTAACAGTGTCAAATGTTTTAAAGGTTGTTGTTTGATTCTTTTGAGTTGTTTCATCGGTGAGTCATGATCCTATGACTATATGGTGCTTTCTGTCGCATAAAAGCTTGTCGTATTTATTAAATTGCTATTTAAATTGTATTTATCTGGTCACAGAAACACGTTATTTTTGACTCCAAGTCTGTCAGTGTCCTTCTGAAAATTTGACTTTCTTTTGACCTAATACATTTGGCCCACTCTTCAGTTATGTGTCACCATTTTATAAAATAACACAACCTTAGTCCAACGGAATGAAGATTGTTTTGCTTCTCATAGTCTATATTCTTCTTCTTCTTGTTCATAATAATAATAATAATAATAATAATAATA
>JAOTRN010000022.1:3601319-3612964 GCA_028566695.1 Bagroides melapterus | reverse complement strand
GATTTGAAGGTGATTGGCTGTGGACGGATCCTCGCTTCTCTTATTGTGCAGACCCAGTGGCTTTGTGTCACCTTATTGTACGATCTGAAACCCCAGAATTTAAAGGGAGCACTGATATTGGCGTGATGGATCGAGTTTATTCAGTAGTGGTATTATTTGAGATGGGAGGGGGGCTGTGTCAACATGTCTTCGCATCTGTTTAGGCTGGATGACATATGTGCGGTCCGGCTAGGCTGCATATGCAAATCTCTTTCACACACAGACATATACGCTGAGCCAGACACTATTCACTCGTTTAACCCCGCCCTAAATGAACACACACCCAGACTTGATACAGGCACTACACACAAAATAATGGGTTCCCTTCTGTCCGAGACAGACAGACCTCCCTGAGCACCCCCATCCCCCAAAGACGAACCCCAAAAACCCCCATGTTCAAGTGCAAACCCTCTACACGTTCACTGTAGATCCCCCCGAATCCCCCGCCCCATGCTAATGCCACCAACACGCTCAGCCGAGAGCAGACGAGCAACGCGGGAGCTCCGTTTTATATCGCCGTTGTGTGTCTATACTTTGCCCCTCCAACCCGTCTAGTCCGCTCGTCGCCATATCAAAACCGAAACAAAGCTAGTTCTGTCTGTCTGAGTGTACCTAATGACGGTGCTCATTTAAATATGAGAAGCTAATGTGGTTATATCAACCGTCTTCAGTCTAAGCTGTCGGATTTCTGCTACGATAGACCACATGTAGGAAAGACAGCAGGCGGCTGGCTGACAACACCGAGGTTTAGAAGAAGTTTGCTTTCATCTTATGTAACGTTTGATATCCAGGGGAGGTGTCATCTCCAGTTTTCAAATACAGAATTCAGAATTAATGCCGTATTTTAGGGTAGGCTAAAACGAGCAAGATGATGTCCCAGATTTCTGACAGCTCCTGATCTAAAAAAACAGGGCCTTCATTTTGGAATTAGACACCATTTCCAACGTGGAGAAAAAGATTTCGGCGCCTGGGATAATCGTCTTGACTGTAGCGCTGGTAAAGGAACTCGCAATGAATATATTTACACCTTGACGTAGGAAGTGCTTTGACGCTACTTGTCGTATTCACGCTCACGATGCCTAGACAATGCAGACTACTACTCCTTCTTCAAAGCAGAGCACAGATATGTGTGTGTTGTGAATTAAAAATCTCCGTTCGCTGTGAAGCACTCAGTCATGCATGACAAATCTGATCTGACTGTGATCTGTCCAAAAGACCAAAGAGGCAGATGATCGCGTACTGTATATCGGCTTTACCAGTTACGGCAGATGCCAATGCTGGCATCAAAGGCATTATAAATTATTTATAGTACCCACATGATGGCACTGATCTGTCCTAACAATAGGAGGTCTGAAGCGAAACAAACCCTCTGCCGCATGGCACATGTTCCCCACAATGGACACGCCACTCACACAGATGGGTCTGACGACACACTCGCTGAGCAAATCTAGTGAGCTGTGTGCATAGCGATGAGGTAATTATGGTCTGTCTGCCCTCCTCGACTCCCCTTGTCTTTACAGTGAGAGATTTGCATACGGGGTGGGTGGGGGGGTGGGCAGTTGTCGGTTGATGGTGGAGACATCTAGCTCCCATATGGCAGGATTAGTGCAGCATTCTCGGAGCACTAGTGAAAGCTATAAAATATGACTCATTTAGGCCAGATGATTATAGGAAAGAAAGCAGGAAACATGCAGACTTTATTTTCAGACAGATAATGTAGGGAGGAAAGGTGTGGGAGACAGTGTTCATGCTCCCATCGAGTGATTTTCATGCTTAGCCTTTCGTGCTCGCACCAAGAGCGATTAACTGCGTTCTTAAGCCCCGCCAACTAAATGAAGGATATGCAAATGCAATTAGGTTCGGATTTGCATATGGCTAACGGTCACACAGATGGCGAACAGTAAAAAAAAAAAAAAAAGGCGCCGCCATCTTTCTGGGGAGAAACAGACAGTCTGCAGCGGTGGCGGCCATTTTGTCTGTGGCTGTGCCAGCCAGATGCTCCTGGTGCCAGCAGGATGACAAAAGTGGGGCAGATTGGCATCACCACCCCATAACGCTCTCTTAAATGAACAAAGGCACTCTCATAAGGTCCAGCAGACAGCAGTACAAAATGTGCCGGACTGAATCATGCGAGTAATTACATGTATTTGTATGAGAGTGGGTTCGTTAACGAAATGCTTAATTGACATCCTAAGCATTAACAGACGAAATAATAATAGTGCGTCGTACCAGGAATTAAATTAAAGCCCAGTTAATATTCTTCCTTTTTCAAAACTGATTTTAACAATAAACATCATTTAAATTGAAAAAGCATTGTATGTTATTAAACTAGTCTGACCTAGTGAGGCATCAATCCACACACACACACACACACACACACACACATATATATATTTTATAGCATATCCACTATAAGTATGTGTACTGTCTGATATGCAATAGAAATATGATTCAATTCAATTCACTTTTATTTGTATAGCGCTTTTAACAATGGACATTGTCTCAAAGCAGCTTTACAGATCTTAATAAATAGCTGGTGTGCTTTAACGCATGGCCGTGAGAAATCTACTGACTGGCTGGCAATTTTATGTTTACTCTTCGTCTTTACTCGTCGCGTAGCTAAACGAGAACAAGAAAAACATTTCATGGATCCAAACATCTAAACAATAAAAACGTTAGGAGTATTCTGACTGTAAAAGGTGAGAATACTGAAGGGACTCACCTTAGCTGATGTTTGAAGTCACTTTTAGAGCAGCCATCACTCATCTTCTCTTCTGGGTGCTCTTCAGTCTCTTACACTATGTCTCTTTGTTAAGTCCAACATCATGTTCAGGAACCAGAAGGTCTCCCTTTTGCTGACTATGTTGTGAGCTGGTTGATTGTGAAAGAATTGGCATTCACAAAGTAAATTTCTGGTGCAGAGTTTCTGGAGCACAGCAACATGATACAGCTGCTTTCCTCTTTCAAGTCTTGCCACTGAATAGGCAATGAGTTGCTCGGGGGATGAAGTCCATCCTTGTAGATATTTGATATATTTGAATGATTTTTCTTGCCACTCAGAGGTGGAAGGTGACATGTACGGACACAAATAGAGAAATGGTGCAAAAAGTGAGGGAAACACAAAGCGAGGACCTTTGCCATCTTCAGGAAAAAAATAATTGAGGCTTGTTTGGATTGTAGAGACTGCTCCAAAATAACATGGCCTCGAGGAAAACCAGACACACAAACACATGCATGTGTAGGTGTGTGGTAGTCACGAGTGTGTGCGATTTTGCGAAAGCTAGCATAGCTGCATGTCAGTATGTATTTGTATGTGTGTCAGCGTGTATGACCATGTGTGTGTGGGAGGTCATCTGGCCTGAAGGCTCAGGGCTAGGTTGGGTGATCCAGCATCAGCCTCTCTTTCCCTGTATCGATTTCTCTCCGAGCTCTGAGCTCCAGAGGTGCTGTTGACCGAGCGGGGTTCAGGATGCTTCTCAAGCCCATGACGCCTCACCCCGGCTGGCCTTGGTGCACTCCCACCCTTCCCAGAGATGCAGAGACGGACTTGTAGAGAGCGAAGAGAGCCGGTGGCGATGTTGGACTTCATCTCTGCCTCCCACTCGCTTTTTTTCTTCTCATCCTCTCTACAGAAGAAAATGGAAAACAAAAAAGGAGAGATTCAAAAATCAGCGTGTTGTCTCAAAGGGCTTTGTGAAAATTATCATATTTCATTTGTGGTTAAATCGACAATCACCGGTGATTTATACAATGTAAGGCTTGCATGTTATGTATAATAGTGTGACCATCGTGGTCAGTTTGTGGGAGTATGCAGCAGTATGTCGGTGGAGGGTGTGGAGGGGTGTCGTCTTTCAGACACACTAACTCTATTCATGGGGCACAGACATGGATGTTAACTCACTGTCCGTTTGGGACAATGGAGCCTGGCTAACATTTACACTTTCCTCACCCCATTGTTAGCTCAGTCCTAGCCTCAGTTATTGTATTTAGTGTGGATGGATGCATAGATGGATGGAGAGATGGAGGCCCTGGAGCTAAAAGAAAGTGGGGGAGGTTTATATGTTTGTCAGTCAAAAAAGGTGGCAGTTCCTTGCACTTGGAAATGGACCTGACTTAGAAGCGAGTCAATGTTTTTTTCAGGTACAAACTGTGCTGCTGGTCACAATACTAATTTCAAACAGTGACCGAAAACCACATAGATGGAACCTACAGTTTTGGAGCAGTGAGGAAAAAGTACTTTCCAGTGTCAAAGGTAAAACTGGCACATGTACTAACAGTGTCTATTACAACCTGGGATTATGATAAGAATCCATGTGATGGTGTTATAGCGTGCATCAGCCACATACCTGCTTTAGCCACTACACAATGAGACACATAAAAAAGGGGGGGGGGGGGACTAAAGAAATGAGTGAGTGAGAGAGAGAGAGAGAGAGAGAGAGAGAGAGAGAGAGGTTTTAGATACAAGGATGGGGTGTGAATCAGAGAACTCCTGCTGGGCCTTTGGCTTTCATTTTCATCTGGAACTAAAATGAAATGAGTGACTAGTACGAGACATATATCTCTGATAGCATCTAGAGGATACAGCAAGAGCTGATAGCATGTGTGTGAGAGAGAGAGAGAGAGAGAGAGAGAGAGAGAGAGACACACACACAAAGGTGGGGAGCAGAGTGAGAGGGGGATAGTAAGGGGAGATCACAGAATACATGATAACAAAAAAAAAAACCCTAAGGGTTCAAGAGTTTAAGTAAATCAAACGGAAAGCTTCATGGCACATTGTAGTGCTCCCGATGCTACAGTTCGGATGCATTTTGGAAGCTGTGAGTACATTAACATCTCAGCATCTTCTTATCCTCAACTGAGATGAACAACATGAGTACCTCAGAGGAGGTTGAGTCAGTCCCAGTGCACACATTTTCTCTCTCTCTCTCTCTCTCTCTCTCTCTCTCTCTCTTTCTCTGTGTCTGTCTGTCTGTCTCTTACTCACACACAAACATGCACACACTGCTCTTCACTCTAACTGCTCTTTATTTGTTTCCCCTATGGTTAACTCTGACAATTTGTCACCATAGCAACCTCCCCTCCTTTTCTCTGCATCCCTCATACCAGGCCTGGGGTGAAACTCACCTCAGGGGGCGAGTGAGGGAGAGACAGACGGAGATAAAGAGGAAGACGGAAATGAATGGACACAGCAAAATATGGTGTGTGTGTGTGTGTTAAGTGATTTATCTCAGCATATTCCATAGTGCTTGCTGATGTAGGCATGGCATACTAAAAATAAAAAAGGGGAATCAAGCACCTGTATGCAGAAAGTAGAACTGCACACTTTAATAAACATTTGAACGTTCTCCCACTTACCAATTCCTAATAACACCATTTGTATAAAAATATTTACGAGGATTAAGGTTAATGTTAGGTCTGATGTTAGTGTTTGTACCTTTTCTTACAATTTTATTCGTATGAAATTGACAAAACCGTCCACGTCACTCTCGCTGTCTGTTTTGTACGAATCTGAACGTTTTTTGATCATATCAGATAGTTTAGGAATATAGAAAAATCGATAGAACTAATATAGATGTGACGATCAGATGATACGCATCGAACCGAAATGAATCGAGTTAATTGATTATAAACCGAATACTGCAAAAAGGACTGAATACTTGTGTGTAAATAGAATTCATATTTTAAACCGAGGTGAAATAATTTTAGGCTAAATAAGGTGACCTACTCTAAAAGATTCGGAGTTATTATCAAATACTGAATCAATGCCTAAAGAATAAAAGTGTATTGCATCATATCATGCACAAGCCTGAAGTTGACACCTGTACATGATATTCTAATATAAAATAACACTGTGCTTGTGTCACTGATTTAGGTGTCAGGGCTTGTACAGCTGCACACTAACATGTGATTGGACATTTAAAGTTATTTTTTATTACAAATCAGACTCTAATGTATAGTATATTTTATTTGTATTTTGTTGTCAGAAAACAAATGTCTTGATGGATAATACATCATGAAGATGTCATGAAGATGATATTTCTCCAATTTGGCCAATTTTTCAGACTCTAAGATTTGTTCATTTGTAACTCCGGAAGCTTCTTAGCTTTAGATTTGTTTCAGTGGTTTTAAATAAACGAGGTAAAAGGTGTATATACGTGGAATCAGATATAGTAATAAACTTGAGAGATAAACAGATTAGTCAGAGCCAATCAATCCTGTGTGTCTCTGTTCTCTACAGCACTCTGTTCTCTGGCAGACTGAAATGTGGAGCTTCACTACACACAATATTGATCAGAAGAGCTCATCTACAGCTGAGCGCTGAGCACTGAGAGTCGGCAGCAGCAGCAGCGGTGTTCTCTACTCACCCCAAAAATGGCCTAATGCTTCACATTCGCAACATTACAGCCTGATCAGAGACATGCAGCTCCTCTGAGAGAACAGGTAGCTCTATTCTTTAGTGAAGCCAAAAGGTTCAAAAACATGTACATCAGATCCTTTGTTCCTAAAAAAACTGATCATTATCATTGACTGTTGATTTGTATGATAGTTTACTTTTATGTATGAATTGTGAATACTTAAATGGGAACTTGATGCATTTGATGAATTTATGAATTTGGATTTGTAACAATTATTACTAGTGCTGGGCAACGATTAACATTTTTAATCGCGATTAATCACGTCATTATGCACTTTTATTTTAAAAGTACTGCTCTATGAACTAAAGTGCAATAGCATTTATTTTGTAACCACTTAAAACAAATAAGGGTTTTTTTTTTGTTTTGTTTTTACAGCGGTATTCCCTTTACATAGTAGCAGTTAAAATATTTCTTGTAAATCTCAACTTAAACATTAATGAAGTTTCAAAATTCAACTTTGCAGTGTTTACAAATAACTTTGGTTTTATCAGCTTCACCGTGTGGAGGAGATTTAAAATAAAAACGTCCATTTAAGTGTTCGGTATTTCTCCATTTTAATGTCCGCGCTAGTTCTTTTCTGTTCCGGTTTGTGTGAGCGCTACTGCAGTCTTAGCCCCACCCACAAATGCTCTCATTGGTTGAGACGCGTGATGACGCCTATCCTAAACCAGTTCTGATCAACATTCCGCCCCTCCTGTGACCAATGGTTTGTCTTTTTGTGTATTCAGAGCCAATGAGCAACGGACTTTTAAGATACCGATAATAAAATAAAAGAACTGTGTTAATGCGCGAAAATAATTCTCCGCGTTAATTAATTAATTGATTAATTATCGCGTTAACGTGCCCAGCTCTAATTATACGTCTTAGGAAGGTATATAACCAGTGCCATTATTTCTTTCACACAGAAAGATAAATCTGGTTTATTTCCTAAATCTGAGTGTGCGTGTTGAGTGTTATGCTCATATAATCTGCCCTGGTTCTTACAGTAACAGTGCAGCGGTGCGTTATCACATCATACACTTGAGATCTTAATAAAAAAAAGTAGTTGGCAGTACACCATACATGTTAGTAGCTAATACAGGTAGACGAGCTCTTGCCAGGAAACATGTTAGGAGTCTTTAACCATGTTCAAATTTCTAATGCATTGAGCACCAAAGTACACGATTCAGATCAAGCCGTCTTTTCATAACGATGTGTTTTCTGAATTGAGTAACGGAACGTTCCCACAATAAATCTGAACACGGCTATATTGTGGGTTCTGCTATAACATACTGTACGTTACAGAGTTAGATGGCAGGTGGTCCTACAGTGTAGTTCTGTGTAGTTTTCCCAGCACTACCCACTCTCTGAACCATCCTGAAAAACAAACACGTTAATGTATGCCGCTGCTTTGTTTATCTAGCTCCGTATAGACAAAAGCTCCCAGAGCATGGGAATCACCTGCGCCTGTGAAATCGTTACCAGTATCCCCTCTTCGCCTCATTTTCTCTCAAAAGCCCAGGGAGAAGGGCTATTCAACCTGGAGGCTGTACGCTCGATCCGCTCGCCGTTTTAACATTCTATACATTCCCACACAAAGCATGCACTGATTCGCACTAAACATCCTCGCATTGAACTAATTAGAGGGAGTCCTCCTGTTCTTCATTTCCATTTGAATTTGGAGAGAGAAGATAGAGAGGAGGTAGGGTGAGGCAGACGCTACACGCTGGCTCGTATTAACTCAAAAGATGGGCTTGTGTCTTTGAGTTTTCCAGGAACATGAAGAAGGGTAAACAAGGCATGGGGGAGCTAATTGAGCGTGACACGGCTGCGAGTGTGTTCTACAGGGGGAACTGTGGTGAAAAGCTCCGAGCGTGAACGCTGCCCGAGGCCTAGCTTTAACACTAATGACGACTGCATTATGCTAATACGGAAGCGTCAGTGAATCAAAAAGGACAGAGAAGCTTTTTAAGCTTTCAGCAGCACGTTTACGAGGCACCCTTGATAGAATGCAACGGTGGATGTACTTCTAATTCAGCAGGTTGACAGTACAAAGCAATAAATGTGCCAGATAAAGACTGAGAGGAAGTTACTGATGTTTTATACAGATGCTGATATGTTCCCGGTGGATACAGACGTGAGGACGATCTAGTCGTGTTGACTAAAAGACACATATTAGGATTCAGTATGCTACTCCTTACAACGTCTTATGATATCCTGTGTGATAAAGTATACTGTGCCAACAACAGACCTGGCGTCAGATTATAGGATCTGAACAGGAAGTTCTCCACACTCAATGTTGTTCTAGACGAAAACGTGACTTAGGACAAAAACGATCTTAAGAAATTCAACAGCATTTTGACTGGAATTTCTGTTCATATGTTTTAGCCACACATTATGTCTTCATGAGGTTACTGACTCAGAACACACTCAGACCTTTGAAATATTGATGGATTATATCTAAATTTACTATTTATAAAAAACGATTCTGCCAAAATAGTATATAAAACTGTTTATTATTGTGTATTATATGTCTAATATGTTTATTATTGTGTAAAAAAATCTATTTCAAAAAAGCCATCACTATCCAGACATTAGATATTCTTAGTTTAGCAGCAATGAGCGAAATTGTTTTTTTATGGCTTGTGGAAATTATTTAATACTTAATAATGTAGAAAGGTTTAATTTTCTTACACGTCATTGCTTTGTAAAGCTCTGTAACAATTATAACATATTAGACATCGACTGTATTCACTACGTATGAACAGCACACGGCTTCACACTCCACCCTAAAAATGATTCTGGTTGTGTTTACGAGGGGAAAAAAAATGTCATGGTGATGATTTCTGATCGTCTTTCCCAACAACTGGTCTGTCCAGCCCCCCCCTCCCCCCACCCCCATGTAGGATTGAATGAGCTCATTATTCTAAAGCACATTGTCATGCTGTCAGTCCTACATCTCTTCACCTTTAACGATGGCTAAATAAAAATTCTAAGATTTGGAAACTGACCCCCATGTCTGTCTTTCACACATGCACACACCCTCTATTGGCCACAGATTATGGACATAGATCACAGATCTTATTCAGCGCTCCTCAGAAAGGCATTCCAGCAAAGTTGCTATGTGTTCCACTAACAGAGCCAGCCCCCTTGAGCTAGTTTGGGTTTTCTGTCTCACTAGAACGGGCTGTCTCACCCCTCCATCCCCCAACACACACACACACACACACACACACACAGATCATGTACAAGGCCAAGTTTAGCTCCAGACTAGACTAGCTGTAAGACTGAGAAAAGCTAAACACAGTCCTTTATTTACCGGTCAGCAAACACGTATGACTGTCTCCAATATTTAAAATAGAAGGTGACTCATTTCTGTATGTTTGATTATTTTTATACTTAAGGCCTGGTATTCGTTTTCTGACAGGGACAGGTGTCTGTCACTAACCGTGCTTTCCGTCTCACTCTTCGTCCCACAGTCAGCTCGTTAATTTGCACGGCTTCAATATTCTCTTTTGCTCCACGTATATATTAGAATTGTGATGTGACCCTTACAGGCTGTGCGACTGTTTCGCGTCTCGCTGGGCGTGGGAAAAAGGGCTCCACTCTTTTCACAGCTGCTTCTCCCTCTGCACCCCACCAGCAGAGGCCCAAATGCACCCTCGCCCCCGTCTCCCGTCTTTCCCCCATCCTTCACCCCCGTTTTTTTTCCATTCAGCCTCCAGTCTGCTCCCTTTCAATAATCCCCCCTCCCTCCTTCGCTCATCGGCCTTCATAAATACATCTCATTATTCAAGCTCTAGTTTGCATAGAAATGTTAAAGAGGCCAGCCTCCTCCAGCTAAGCCTGCCGCTGCGAAACAACACTGCGCTTTAAATAGGCTACTTTACTTTACTCTCTCTCTCTCTCTCTTTTTTTTTTTTTTAACTTTCACTTTAGACACTTTTATTTTAAATTCGATTATATCCGGAATGTTCTCTCTCTGGAATGTTACTTTCAGAACTTTATTTTTACTCTGCACTTTTTTATATACTTGAAAAGAAGTAGGAATTTACAAAAGGGATAAACAAAAAAAAAAAAAAAGAAGAAATAAATAAATTGTAGCATCTTTCCCCAGAGGAGCGGTGGGTGTGAGGTGAAATTAGCCCTCTTCTGTTCCACAGTAGGCCCCCTGCTGTACACCCTCCCACACCAGCACTTCCCCATTCACCAAATTCATTTAGAGAGATTTATTTCCTCTCACACCTCATAATGTAGAGGGCATAATTTAAATCAACTTATGAGAGCAGAGCTGCAGCGCATCATATGCATACAAAGCTTGGGGTGGAGAATAATCCCTCGACCAGTCAGACATCTTCCTCTCTCTCGTTTCAAATGATGTACTTCACAAGTGTCAAATATGTCCACGCTTTAGAGCCAGATATAGAGCAGATTCTGTTCTAAAATAGACCCAGTGTATTTATTTTATAAGCCATTAACTCGAAACCAGCTAAAACTTTAGGGATATTGTGTGGTACTTGTATCTAAACCGAATTTATAGAGTGCCTCCAAGCTTGTTAAACTCTCTGTTTCACTATAAAATATTTTATTATTGCTAAACTCTGTGGATCATAAAGGGACGTAATCATGGGTAGAGTTATAAGAAATGCACAGTTGAGATTTGGCATCAGTTGACAGTGATGTGCTTTTTGTGTGTGATTTCATACGAAAATCATTTTATTAAATGGGACAAAACAAAGTGCAATTCAGATCATGTAGGTGTAGAGAGAGTGTTCACTGTGATGCTCGTAAGACAATACGATTTGTGCTGTGATTATTGTGTTATATGGAAGACTACAACTGATCCCATCTGATACACCTGATAACCTCACACCTAGTCCCAATTATAAGCACTGTACAAATGGGTAAATGTGTGGGCTATGGTACAGAAGCCCAGGTCTAGGAAATGTCTAGACAGTGAAAACTCATACAAACAGAAATCTAAACATCAAGAAAAAGATTCATGTAGATGGTACAGTGTGTGTGTGTGTGTGTGTGTGTGAGAGAGAGCGAGAGAGAGAGAGAGAGAGAGAGAGAGAGAGAGAGAGAGAGAGAGAGAGAGAGAGAGACAGTAAGCGAGGGGGGAGACAGACAGAGAGAGAGAGAGGCAGGGAGATAGTGTCAGAGAAGGACATACACAGAGAGGGAGACAGGGAGGGGGAGAGAGAGACA
>JAOTRN010000022.1:3488532-3498883 GCA_028566695.1 Bagroides melapterus | reverse complement strand
CGGAGATCTCTAATATGATTGGTCACAAAAATAATCCCTACACGATCTAATCTGTAGAATTTGATTAATTCACTATCGTTATTAAATAGTATACAACAATATTCTTCTCCTTCTTCACCTTTCGGTCATTTTCTCCTCTGCTAAAGAAACTCTTAATCTTCTTAAAAGTCCTCCTCAGTACTCCTAACACTTATGTGCTTTCTTAAGCATTGAGATGCTTTTTGAATAACTTTTGTCGTTACTAGGACTTTATCTTTTAATTTTAAGGAGAATTCGGTCACTAGGAGAAACTCTTTACACCAAGAATTTTCATTCATTCATGCCCTGATTCCCTGCGACACCGTGTAGGATAAACAGTACAGAAATATTTTGACATTATAAAATGTACTGTAAAGTTGTCTTACTTGGCTTACGTTCAATGTAACATATGTTTAGTGTTTGCTTGGACACCGTTTCCAGCTTTAACACCTTGACCTCGTGCCTCCGTAAAAACTGCCGGCACGGCTTCGAAATTTTAAACAGAAGATGTTGTCCGATAGGTGCAGAAGAAAAATAGTTTGAAATGATTCACAAGCAATAAAAAAGTTTTTGCCATGACCTTGTCAGAAAGTATGAGTTATGAGAGAAATGTGATGAAGAACGAGGAACAAACCAGAAGTTATTCAAATAGGAAACAACTGAGGTTTAAGACATTTATAAAGGGGACATAGATGTGAGTGCAGATGAATTATTAAAATTAAAATATGCAGAGGAAACAACATTTAGCCCGAATTAACACACAAAAAGAAACAAAATGGAGAACACAGTCGCTTACATTCACCACCGAACTGTAGACACATCAACAGTAAAGCTGTCGTCAAATCCACTCCAACAGACTAAAACTACTTCCTCAATTCTACTTCCTTTCATTCCGAGTTTATTTAGCGATTTTAGAAGGAGTCTCCGGTCACAGTGCTTGGTACGAGGTAGAGGTAAAGGCTGATGAGGAAAGAGTTTATAGCTGTTATAAAGTAAGTGATATCTACACCACTATTTTCATTGCAGACACAACACTCTTAGATTTTACTCCTTGAGTCTATCACTGAGAACTCGGGGCAGAAGACGAGGAACATTAATTCACACACTAAAGAGACAATTTAGAAATTCCAATCAGTCTATAATGATGTGTTTGGACTGGAGAACCCTGAGGAAACTAATGAAGAACAGGGAGAACATGCGAACTCCACACACAGAGCAGAGGCAGGAATCAAACCCCCAAACCTGGAGATGTGAGGGAAACCTGCTAGCCACTAAGCCTCCGTGCTTCCGGATAAATTTCCCACAGGTGTGTGAATGTTCCCGCCGTTTCTGGGATCGGCTTTGGATGCAAACTGACCAGGATAAAATGTTTCTCAAGATGAATGAATGAATGAATGAATAACTAGAACTTCTACTGTATAGAGTGTTAACTCAGCAACCATTTCTACGCTAGTGGAGAACTATATACTGTATCTTTTCCTTGCCGCAGCTCAAACTCGCTCCTCGTCATTCAGCTGTCCGTCGTTATCGCCGCAGAGCCGGACATTCCTTCAGACTTAAACTCATTCAGATAATATCTGCATTCAGGACTTCATAATCTCCAAACCCTTTTAATCTTCACTTCCTCCTGGATGAGATTCATACTCTACAGCTCTCGTCGCTTCACTTCTCTCATAGACGCGAGCTCCATTTAGCAGAGATTTAAACCCTCTGGCTGTGATTGGCAGCAGACCAATAGAAGCAATAAATCTGTCTTTCTGCTCCGAGCTGCTGGGAAGTCGCTGTGTTTACCTCGCTGTTCATTTCCAAAGCAGCACTCCGTTAAAACGACGGACGGCGGAGGCTCATAAATTCCCGTTGTGGGAATCGTGTTGAATTGTGTTGCTAGGAACTGTAGCATTAGTGCAATGAACCTTTATCCTAGTCATTTTTATATCCTCCATGAACGTGATAAATTATTTGCCCCTGTGCCGGAGCTGACATCATGGTAAACAACAGCAGATTGGTATTGATAAAAAAAAAAAGAGTCCTCCTGAGGATACTAAGTGTGTGTGTGTGTGTGTTTGTGTGTGTTTTCTATTTTTTTAACTACTTTTTGCCCTAATCCCCAACTAAGCAGCTAATAAATGATTGTTTTGAATGTAATAAGGCATTACAAGCATTATTATACCTTTCAACACCAGTGATTAAGACGTGAAGCGTAACTAAAGGAGCATTTGTGCATTATGGGCTTCACAAAGGCTCACTGTCTGTGTTGGCATTCACTTCAGCTTGCTTTGTAATTAAAGTGTCTTCGGGCGAAACACTACGACAGTTTAAACAAGCTTGCAGAAGGCTATTATGCGACATATTCATGCAGCAGAAAGCGCCTTTGCCGGCATAATTGCCTTGGAACTGTACGGGGGAATAATTAATTCACTGATTCAATCTGGGTACAGGTGTTAATTCTGGCTATAAGTTTAATTAAAATGGCTCTTTAGGCTAAAATGTCAATTAAGACATGCTTTCTGTTTTGTTTTGGGTTTTTTTTATAAATAAACTTGCAATTTTTTTCACCTTTTGGTTTTTTTTTCTGTCTCCAAAAGCAACATAGTTCCCCTTGGGATATGAGGTCGATTAAAGAGTTAAAAGACTTTATAGTGTGTGTGTTAATGATAACGATTAAACGGTTAATGAGTTTAAGGAAGAAAGGCTCTAGTTCACGCTCGACTGAACAGTCGGGAATTAGGAGGTTAGAAATTAGAAATTAGAAGTTGCTGGGGTCTGGATATAAATCTCACAAAAGTTGGTAGTAAAGTATCTTCCCTCAAGCCATAAGATTTCTTGCAAAGTTCTAAAATCAGACGTTAGTGAAAATTACAACTCATGTAATTCAGTCTCATTCTGGAAGTGCTGGAACGGTCAAATCAAACCATAAATATGAATGGAAAATTAAAGTTACCTCAGCAGATTTATTAACTTTGGAAGGGAGAAGTAGATGTTGTGCTGTTGTACCGAGGATTAAAACATTAGCGCTACAGAGGTTTTTCTTTGCTAACTGCCATTTTAGCCAGAGAACGAGGGTCTGAACGTGTCCCGAATCGATGACATCTTCTGTGCGTCCGATTTTGTCACGTCGTGACCTTCGTACCGTCAGACACGATGACATTCGAGATCCTACGGCGTGACATGACCGACGTGTTCGTACAATCGTGAAGGATTCTGAAAAATCCCACAGCGTGAGCCCAGCTTTAGACTACGACTAACGCTGTGACTTCTGTTTCCCTGTAGATGTAGATGACTGTCTGTCCAACCCATGTGAGAACGGAGGAACCTGCATCGATAAAGTGGACTCCTTCATCTGCCTGTGTTTACCCAGCTACAGTGGAGACATGTGTGAGAAAGGTAGGTAGAAGATCAGATCTCTTATCACACACACACACACACACACACACACACACACTCACACACACACACACACACACGCACTCACAATAGTTCAGCCACAAACATAAACCAAGCACCATGAAGATCTCATTATACATACGCAAATCAGAAAACGTGCAGGTTTTCTTCTGTTTCCCAGACAACAATAAATAGACTTTGTTCCTGCGTTTGTTGTGTCTGTGTTCAGCATTGAATATTTTTGTTATGTCTCAATCCACAGTGCTGCTTAATGACTCGTGATATCGTAGTAGACACTCCGGATTTTAAGACTTGTTTTTCATCAGTATTTCTGTGGGGTTTTTTTTTTCCTAGCCTACTAGGGGTAATATATTCATAGAAAAGTTCCGGAAAAGCCCAAAGACGGTTAGTTTTTTCCACACAAATGTTCGTATCTTCAAAGTAAATGTTGATATCAAACCCATCTCAGTTCTCTGAGACTCCCCAAGTGTTTGTTCATAAGCAGCTAAAAGACTGTTTGAAAAGTGGCGATTTCCATTAAGCCAGTAGAACGGAAAGCCAGAGTACTGGTAAAAAGAGTTAGCTGTATTATGTTATCCATGTGTATTGTCAGATTTTACCTCAGCGTGCTCGGTTTCAGGCTTCAGAAATGCGGCTGTAGTGAGTTATGTACTTTGTGAACCACTGACACTCCTCGGTGTCTCAGTCAAACATCATTTCCCTCCTCATCCAGCGAGATCTGATGAAATGCCAAAAAAAGGTTGAATTCTGAGATTAAAATGAATGTCAGTGTCAGTGGTTATAATGAAAACTAAACAAAGTGTTACTTTCCTGTGATGGAGTGTGTTTTTCTGCCTGTGATGCAGCAGGAGGTTTGTTTAAGGTGTCTCAGTGGAAGCAGGTGTTAGACTTCAGAGCTGGACGGCTGCGAGATATACGACCTACTGTACAGGTGATATGGATCCAGCGGTGGAGAGGAAACTTGTGGGAAATAAATATATTAATAATTAATAATTAAATAAATATGATTTAAAAAAGAAAAAAAATTCTTCTCTTTATATGAGAATCTGTCTTGTTAGTATATTTTATCCAAAACCTGCACTATTTTTATTTATTTATTTATTTATTTGTTTGTTTTAGCTATTTGTTTGTTTATTTATTTATATTTTTTATTTATTTATTTATTTATTAGAAATAATAAGAAAGCAGTCTTGATTATGGATTTTTCATTTCTTTGTGCTAATGATAAAAAAGTTTTTTTTTGTTTTTTTTTAAAATAACGTAATATTTCACAGTGAAAATTCTCAATAATTCTACAAATTAAATCCATTCCTATGAACACGTGTAAAACGTGTTAACAAACCAACTCGAACCTGACGAAAAACAAACATGACACACGAAGAATCGAACGTCACCAGTTTCACTGCACTGCCCCTAGTGGTCTGGATTACTTTTGTTCTAAGCAACTTTTTGCAGTGTTTCTTTTTGATTTATGTCGCCGCTCTCTCACTTAATTGCATAGCTGTAAGCGCTTGATTGTTTTCTCAAACGCCGCACACTCAGAAGTGTTTCATTCGGGCTAATGTTGTTTCGTGCACCTCTGGGCCACTGCACTTAACAGCACCTCGCATGAGTCAATAGGGTTGATGCACGATAATGCATTATCCAGAATTTTAATACCCGCTCTCTGCATTATGAAAACATTTCAGGGATGGTATTAATCTGAAACGCTCGCTAGGGTCGCGGCTGTTACAGGGCTGGCTGACTCTGTAGTCTGTGTGACATTCATCTCCAGCTCCACACCGTCCACGCTGCCATTAATCTCAACAGCTTTACGCTCTCGCAACAATTCAACCCTCGAGTCCTCGGGAGGCACACGTACACACGTATATACATATACGTATACGAGCACACGCACACACATACACACATTAATGATGATTTATGGATTGTAATAATGCAGCCACTGTGGAACGGGATAAAGATGATGTAACGATGCTAACAGTAGAGTTTGAGGTAGATCACACACAAGGTCTTGTGATGGTACACTAGTCTCTGTAGTGCACCTCGCACCCTCAGAGCTAGCAGCGCTGCTCAACTGGTCCCATCATCTCTCAGGGTGGACTCTTTTCTGTTCTGGTGCCGAGGTCTAGAGATTTAAAAGTACTTTTGTACGTCGCTCTGGATAAGAGCGTCTGCCAAACGCTGTAAATATAATGGATGTAATGAGCCCCAGTACTGCCAAGCTGCCACTGTTGGGCCCTTGAGCAAGTCCCTTAACCCTCTCTGCTCCAGGGGTGCTGTATCATGTCTGACCCTGTGCTCTGACCCCAACCTCCATAGTTGGGATATATGAAGAAAGAATTTCTCTGTGCTTTAATATAAAGGCTTCAATCTATAATAAAGTTGTTGAATCTGTTCTCGAATCTGATTGGTCGGAGCTTGTTTAGTAATACTCTATAACATCAGCTCTGAAGGTTTAAACAAATTTATAGTGATGTACTCGTTCAAATTCTTCCTCGTTTCTATCGTAACAGCTCATTCACACAGATGTGTACGGTGGAGGAGATACAGAATTGAAATTTTATAAAAATGTGTGATTTGGTGAAGAGGAAACAAAAGTCTCCGGCGTCTGTGGTTAACGTGTTTAGCGTTCCGGTACAGGAAGTTACAGAGATGTTCTACAATGTTAACAATGTTAAACGTAACTATAAACGGTTAACTATAACATCGTTAACGTCGAACAAATTGCAGTGAGGCGAAAGAAACCATCTTGTTATTGGAATGCGACGGCCTTTCGAGCGTAACTCCGTTCCACACCGGACGCCATCGCATCTCCTCGTCTTTTATTCCTCCTCCGTATTCCAGTTGCGTTGTGGATTTTTCAGTCTCTGGGACTCCAGCGTGAGTGTGTCTAGCTGCATCGAGGTGGTGAAGATGAAATGATGCAGAGCTTCATTAGAATTCACAGCGTGCCTTTGTACTGATGGGGTCTTAATTAACACCCGGTGTGCTTCTAATCGCAGGTCCCTCATTGCACTCGTGCTACGTGCAGCAGAAACCGGTAACCCGGCAGCTAGCGTTTGAGCGTTGCACATGCCGTCTTCCTGTCTCCGTCTCCGTCTCCGTCTCTATCTCACACGCACACGATTTCACACATAAAAGTTTCATGTTGCTGTAACTCCGTTAAGGCATCCTGCTCTAACTCGGTTAAGGTGATTGATTACAAAAGAGCAGCAAAGTAAGCGGAATGTCACGGAAACGCATTTTTGTCAATGGCAATCCTATTAGCCCTGTTGCGTGACTGATCGATGTCAGCACATTTCTAAGCAGATTTATTGCTCGGACAATACAGAGTTCGGATATTAAAACCCTGCTAGAACATGCTGCTTTAAAGAAGTTCCTGACTTGACTAGACTATTTTATGACTATTTTATAACACTTTGGGAACGGTGACATTTTGGAAAAGGCTCTACGGCGCTGAGAGCCGAGTCTGTAGGCACCGTGTCCTGAACTTTTCAGCACCAAACTTCACTTGTGCTTTTTATTCAATGGACACAGATCCAACACAATAGACACGATGAAGAGATCTTGAGAAGAACCAGACACTAAAGGAAAAAAGTAGACGTGTGTAGGAACGTAAAACGTGTAGGATTAACGGTACAACGCTACAGAACAGATTATTCCAGGCTGGGATTCTAGGGAGGTTCTTCAGTGGTTCTTTTTCAGGGTGGACGGTTCTCTGAAGAACCTTTAACATCCATGGAGCGTTGTTCTTTGTAGTGGAAAAAGGTTCTTTAGGCTTTGAGAATGTTCTTTATGGCACTAAGAAAAAAAAGAATTCTTTGAAGAACCATTTAGTGAAAAGTTCTTTGGGGAAATGAAAAAAGGTTCTTCTATGGCATCAGGGTGAAAAAATGCTTTGGGTTCTTTCTGGCTTACTTATTATTAAGTGTACAGAACCTACAAATGGTTCTGTATATAATATAATGGTTCTGTTATTTCAGTCATTCAATCATTTAGAGGTTCATTATTATTAGTAGTAGTAGTAGTAGTAGTAGTATTTTAGTGTTTTCATCTAAAAGGTTCATTGAGTTTGACCTAAAACCAGTTTTCTAGAAGGTTCTACTGGACATGTATATTTAAGAGCGCACAGTAGCAAAAGTTTAAAGCTCTGAGCGTCAGGATGAATCAGACAGAACCGGAATTAAAGCCGAGTTCCAGCAGCAGAAGAAATGATCTGGAACCTCGGCATCAGCAGCAGAAGAATCTGATGCTTCCAGATGTTCCAGCTGCATGCGTTCAGCAGTGGGAAAAGTGAATGTTGGGATCAACAAGAGCTAGAAGTGAGTGTTAGTGATCGGTTCCATTCGTGACATCAGACGTCATCACGCACACGAACGCCGAGTACGAAAGATCTCTTCTCGAAGAACTTTAATGTCGTGTTTTTTTTACTTTTATACTCAATGTATTTATGATTCAATCGCTTTCCTTCTGGCCATTGTGAATGTTCTAGATTGTTCCACTGGACCCAGTGGAAAACCTCGTTATTATCCTGGAGTGTATTTTAAACCTCTGTCTTGGTCTCTTTTGTAGACACTGAAGGCTGTGATCATGGCTGGAAGAAGTTCCACGGTCACTGCTACAAACTTTTCAGTCGCCGACACACCTGGGAGGATGCTGAGAAGGACTGCAGAGAGCTCAGCGGCCATCTGACCAGCATCACCTCCAGCATGGAGCAGGACTTCCTCAACGGTGGGGTTGAAGCTAGCGTCGTGTCGGTTACAGACTGATCAAATCTCCTGGATTAGTGCTCACGGATTATATGTTGGCTAACGTGTTAATCTCCATCTGGCAGGCCTGGGTCATGATAACGTGTGGATTGGGCTGAACGACAGAACAGTGGAGGAAGATTTCCAGTGGACTGACAACATGGACCTGGTGAGCGCTGGGTGAAGCAGCATTAGCTTTTAGCTTTAGCTGAATTCTGTTATATTGTAGAGCTGATTGATATGTCTGATTGAACTGGAGCCGTTCTCACGAGTTAGCGTCTGATCTCTCATGAGTATCTGATCTTTTCTAACTCATTCTCACCCATTTCAGTCTGATCTCCCTTGAGCCACTCTGACTAATATTGAATCACTTTGGCGAACGAGACGCTGATCTTATGGCCAGTCAGACACTTCAGACATTTTATCTGACCAATCTAATCTAGTTTCTAATTTGTCCATGCTCATTCTAAAAAAGCAGACTCGGATTTCTAATATCATACTAATCAATTAGACTCGGATTTCTCAATGCTAGTTCTAACCAGACTCCAATTTCTCCAGTCTCATTCTAATCAATCAGACTCGGATTTCTCCAATCTCATTCTAACCAATCAGACTCGGATTTCTCCAATCTCATTCTAACCAATCAGACTCGGATTTCTCCAATCTCATTCTAACCAATCAGACTCGGATTTCTCCATGCTCATATTAACGAACAAAGTTTACTCCCTCGCATCCTGCGTCTCTCTGCCCGTTACGTCAAACAGTCCGATTAGAAAAGATCAGATCTGTCCAAACCCTGTCCGTTCACAGTGTAATGTCTGACCAGTAGACGTCTGTGTCTCTCTGCTGTAACAGGTTTATGAGAACTGGCGTGAGAACCAGCCGGATAATTTCTTTGCAGGTGGAGAAGATTGTGTGGTGATGATCTCTCGAGAGGACGGCAAGTGGAACGATGTGCCTTGTAACTACAACCTGCCCTACATCTGCAAGAAGGGCACAGGTGAGACACTGTCTGATCACGCTGAACTAGTTTCTTCTTTAAAGTTCCTCTGGGATTAGTACAGTGTATATTTGGAACAAACATTTTGGTGATACGTTATTACTCAGGTTTCTCTGTGCTCGTACTATGATATCGTTTTGAAATCTTTTTTTTTTCTACAAACCTACTTTTAGTAGCGTAACAGTCCGGTCGCTCTTGGCGGCGTTTGTACCGTATCTGACGGAAGACTAACCGATCATCAGCGACAATGTCAAGTGACAACGCTAAGCAGAACACTGTGAATTTTTTAAAGCGTTGAAAACAAATCACACGCATCGGGCTAATTACTCATCCATCGTCAACACCTGGTAGCTCCGCCCACTTCGGCTACATAAGCAAAGATGGGTGTATGAAGTGTTCAACATTCCACACTTTTTTTCGGTTGAATAAGAATCATCCGAATACTTGAAGTTCACTTCTTCTTCTCCTTCTCCTTCTCCTTCTCCTTCTTCTTCTTCTTCTTCTTCTTCTAAAAATTTTCAGCGTCTACACGTCTCCCACTATTTATACTACAATCCGGTGTGTAATAGTGTGTAAGTGTGCGATTTGGGACACAACTAGAGATTTATAAATATCTGGAGGTTTCCTTCAAGTGAATCAGTTCATTTCCTGTAGAATCCTTGTTTATTTCCCTCTTTTTTTATTTTTCTGACTGAAGTAGAGTGAAAGAGAGATTCAGTTTTCTTCCAAAAGAACAGTAAAAAATTTTTTTTTCTGGATTTTGTTGCTGATTAAAGACATCCGAGAGGCAGAAAAGATTTTATACGTGGTTTATTGTAATAAATAAATATGTTAAATATACATATACATTATAAAATGATTATTATTATATTATTAATGTTTACTGTTATTAAATTACTGTTAAAGTACGACGTGTGTGTGTGTGTGTGTGTGTTATCAGTGATGTGTGGCACTCCTCCTGCTGTGAGAAACACGTATCTTGTGGGTCGGAGACGTGCGCACTACGACATCCACTCAGTGGTACGTTACCAGTGCACTGACGGCTTCTTCCAGAGACACGTGCCCACGGTACGCTGCAGACCCAACGGCACCTGGGAGAGACCCAAGATCATCTGCACCAAGTGTGAGTGAGAGTCAGGTTCCATCAGGTTCCATCAGGTTCCATCAGGTTCCATCA
>JAOTRN010000022.1:3459591-3471539 GCA_028566695.1 Bagroides melapterus | reverse complement strand
TATACTGTATATTACACACTATACACTATTTATTTTTCTAATCAGGAATCTCACCTTGTCTGCTGGAATGATTGGCAGCTCTCTGGGCCTGTTGAAAAGCTTTACTGATGTCCACACTGACAGGATCAGGAAAAAGAGACTGAGCCCAAATGCTGGATAGATGTTCTTAGCATGTTTACCTGCAGAAAAGTAATTCAAGCAATGGAGCTAAATTATATCAACATATTTATAATGATATTGTAAGATGATGTGGGGGAAATTTTTTTTTATTTCTTTTTATTCTGTGGATTAACTGAAATTAAACAGCATTGCTGCTATAGAACAGGAAGAGCTCAGATATCTCACCTATGACAATACTTGGAATAAAGACTATTTGACTGGCTACCGTGGAGCCGACCCAAAGAAGAGCCAAGCTCCGATATGGCTTCCTATAGAGAAAGTGGGAGGAACATTAATAGCATATTGCTGCCATGGAAAGTCTAACCCTTTTAATGAAAACACAGTACGCTGGACAGACCTATCTAAAGCATTCATGACATCTTCAAATGAAACATTTTTAATAAATGTTCAGTATTCACCCTTTCCGCATGCGGTGGATGATGGCGAGGAGCAAAACAAAGTGCACCCCTCCATTCCAGTAGTTCTTCATGATGCAATGTGCTGTGTTCAAATATGGTTCACCCTGTAGTGGAAAAAAATGTGTTTAAATTCTGGTTTGTTTAAAATTCTTAAGTGTGTGTGTGTGTTGTTGTTGTTGCTGTTTTGTTTTTACATTAACCTTGTTAATGTAGAAATCCATAAAGCCTTTAATATATCCATCCAGCTCAACAGCACACGTAAGGTCAACGATGGATGTGAAAGAAAAAACAACGAACACTGAAACAAAGACAAAACAGAGCAGAAAAAAATGATCACAGTTAGCCCCCCGGCTCTGTGTTTCTTTCTCTGACTCCTTCTCCATCAGCCCATGTTCCCCTCTATAGTCTTCTCTCCATCACTCTTTCACTTTCTTTTCCGCTCCAGCTATTGATTTCTCCCTGACTGTGAGTTTATGATGGCCCGTGGCTATGTAGGTGAGGCTGGATCTCTATCACTGACAAACAGACCTGCCTTTCCTTTGGTGCACTACCACAGTGCAGAAAAGGGCATCTCCTGATGTTTAAGAATAGCCACATCAGACCTAGCAGCAGGGTGAGGGTGGAGGCACAGGGGTGAAAATTAGGAGTGACAGGAAAACAGAGCGAGGGAGGAGAAAACCCGAGGGAACTGTGAGGCCCAGCTGCTGATTGATTGCTGTGTTGTTTCAGAGGTGAGTTTTCTCCATTGTAGTTTGCTCAAGGAATAAGGACAAGCTTAAACTTCTTTCACTAGCTTTGAACAAGCTCTACCACCACACAAAACCCTTGTGGTATTACCTAAGCAGAAGTGTAATGTAAACTGGTTACCTAACAGCTCTGCAAACTCCAGTCTTACCATAAAATAGGAAGTCCACAGATTTCTCTTTTCGAACACACAGATATGTCACGAAGAATACTGCAGAAAGTACAGCTACTTCGACCCCCAGTATAACCAGTGGCCTAAAGGAAAATGAAGAGTGCAGGTGAAGTTAAAGAACTCCATTTCAGGCTGTAACACAAGGTTTCCAGAGAGCCCTTTAAGTGTAGGGAGCAAAAAATCACAGATGACTTTATGATTGCGGATATATCTACATCCAGATGCATATTTATTGTCTCCAGTAAAATTTATTAACCATAAATGTTCCAAATCAAACCACATTAATCTGAAACCAGTTACATTTGCACATTCTAAACTTTTCCCAGCAGTATTAATATTACAGTTATTTCGATTGACATATTTTTTGTGAATTTTTTTTATATTGTCATACTTTAGACTGGGAAATGAGCGCCTGCCTCAAAGAAAGCCAGTGGTGTGATTGGCACTAATTTAAACCCCATCAATCCAGGTGACAGTAAATAACGACTTTTAGAACAATTATAGCAGTACAAACAAATATATATATATATATATGTATAACTTGTACACACACCCACACACACACCCACACAAAAAATAAATAATAATAAATAAATAATATGCTTTGACATGGCTAACACTTTCAGCATGCTTGCTTTTACTGGTGAGAATCTTTATTTAAAAAAAAAAAATTCAGATTGTATTTTTGAGCTAAAAACTACTTTACTATGACAATTACTATGGTGATTTATTAATTATGGCAACAAACGTATTAAAATTAGCCTGTTTAAAATACATCCTATTCTCCGAGCTGCTGATACAGAAAATGAATGAACCCCTTCTGATCATTCACATTTACATTTACAATTCATTGTGGTCCAAAATAAATAAGTAAATAAAGATGATAACTTACTGTTGGAAAGCAGAAATGTTGTTTGATGCATAAAGAACAAGAGGTGCCGTCAGAGATAAAATAAAAGTAAGTATCTCCTTTGGAAAAGCCATCTTCTTTCCTATAGAAGAATAAAAACTATTTTTAAAATAATAAGCAAACGAGTGAGAGATAAAGGGGAATTTATTTTTTTAAAGAATTTCATACAGATTGTTCCTAAAGGAGGTTTAAGGAGGTGAAATGCAGCTGTGTGTCGCTGCCAGCTCGCTGATTTGATACAGGCTTCAGTTGAGGGTTAAATAGGTCTCTGTGTCAAAGTCCATGAACTGAGGAAGAGCAGTCAATAAAGTGGTATTGATAATAAAGTGGTGTATTTACTTTATATTTCCATAAGGGGGCGTTAGAAATCCTCGGAAGCCTTAGGACGTGAGTTGTTTCCTCACGGGCATGTCTTTACTTAAAAATCTGTTGGTGCTGCACACTGATACAGAATCCTAACATGTTAACCTTAAATAAACATGTAAACATTTAAACCGATCGTCTGAAAACATGCTGACAATAGAATGATGTCGGGGCGTACTTACTGTGTCAGTACTCTCTCACGAACTTCTTTTATTTGCCAAATACAGTTGATTAAACAAAGTTTGTATACCCCAGGAAAAAAAAATCATATATTTTTATATATATATTTATTTGTTCATTTCTTTCTTTATATATTTCTATAATATGTAATTTATTTGTTATTTCAGTCACTGCTTTATCCACGGTGAATCCTGGGCCAACACATATACACATATATTCACACCCGTACATTTATACCAAATACATTTATACCTGGTGTAGCTAATCTACCCATCTGCATGGGAGGTAGGAAGAAACTGAAGACCCTGAAGAAACCCCAAACCGAAACAGGTAAAAACAAAACACAGTCCAAAACTACATCTCATTGTTAAATATGACATATATATTCTTTAATGACTTGTTAACTCCCATCAGTGTCTCCATTATCATCTGAACAGCGTTTGTCTGTTTTATTTTGATGCATTCTTTTATTTCATTCATTCATTCAGTAACTTTTATGCTGGTCAAGTTCAGGATGGATCTGGATCCTATACCATGGCTGCTGGGCTCAAATTTCGAATAATAGTGAATAGTGTTATGTTGTTTCAGTTTTCATTAATAATAACAACCCATTTCATCATTAGTTGCTCAGCGAAGAACACTCAGTGGAGAGAGATATACATATAATCTGTTAGAAAGGCATATACATAGGTTTACATTGGATTCATTGGAAATATATTATTGTGGTATTGTACACAAAGGCTTCCTCTACCACTTACAATATCACTTATGTGTAGGTTTGCTTGCTTGACTAGGACAGATATACTACAGAGCTGAGAGATAGAGCTGGCGTGAAGACCGAGATGTGTGACGTCACCGAGGGCAGCGGAAGATTCCCCCCCGCTCTTCCTAAAATTAAGATGGCGACGCTGACCAGGAAGTGAGATAAACAACCGTGCCGATAGAAATATGGATTAATTTCGGAATTTGATACGGTCTAAAACAGTTTTTAGGGACTGTCTTTCGCCGAAGAGAGGAAAATCGCGAAGAAATGAGTATTCATTGTATCCGGTAAGTGTGCTCTTAGGTCCGCGAGAGGAAAAAATTGACGCTCGCGCATATCGTTAGCTTAGTTAGCAAGCAGGCTAACGAATTTGCTAGTGGCAGCCAGCTAGCTGGTCAAACAATAGGGGTTTGGCCTTGTTAATAAATTCGGAATCAAATGGGATAATTGGCATAAGGCCTAAAACAAAGCTGTTTGCACATTATCATTTTTTAATAAAAAAAACATTCGTGCTAAATCGGTAGTTATACAGCTAGTAAAGTTAACTGTGGTAACATTTCGTTAAGGATTGGAACAAGGTAAGTTAGCTTGTTTTCGCTGACTAGCAGTAGTGAGCGAAAAGGCAAATTAATTGTGGATTTGGTAAAATATGTTCCACCGATATCTTCATGGGTGTTTAGTTTGACATGCTTTATCTTTGCTGTTAAGCCAAGTAAACTTATAGGTATGGACGTCGAATATATTATTTCGATTAAAGGTTTAACCTTTTTCTCCTCCATACTCTTAGCCATTTAAACCCTGCCAGCTAATAGTTATAAATTGCTGACATAAAGTTGGGGGTTTCTTGGGTAACGTCTAACTCATCATGTTTGCCAAGACTTAGGAAACCCAGAAGTCCAAAACAAATTTACAAACAAAAACACAGTCAGAGAAAAATATAATATATTTTTTAATTTACATAATTTTTAATCTATAATAGTATCGATTTTTGCTTTCATGTCAGTGTGTGCAATTTATAAACTTAAATTTTCTTGTGAACTATTTCCACTTGTGACCTGTATCTTTTTCTGTCTCTCCTTAGACATGGCTGGAATATGATGAAATGCATCTCTCTATTGGGCACGCTGGCCAGCTCAGTCCCTGTGGTGCTGCATAGAGCCTGATGCCCATTCTTGCAACATCTGTCGTCATGGACACGGAGGACTTCCTGCACCCGGAGGGCCCTCAACTGGAGAGCCCCAAATACAATGCGCCCAGTCCTCCACTCCCCAATGCCATTGAGGTACCAGTGAACCATATTGATATAAATCTTCACCAGACTTGATCTTATTTCACCTCTGGCCAAAACCATGTTTAGATTTATGAATACGCTCATGTCGTCAAGCACAAACTGGGAGTGAGGTGGGGGTGGGTGAGGATTTATCACAAGCTATTCAGGGTAAAATCCTCATTGTGTGGTAGCGCGAGATGACATTAAACAAACTTTTAACTTGAGTTAACTTATTTGCTGTTCCCAGCTGTTATAGTTCTGTATCTCTTAATAAAAAACAAGCAGCCTGGTTTGTTCATGAAGGCTAATATACTTTGAGTAGGTTTTGCTTGTTGGGGTTTGTGGTGTTTTATGACACAGGGTCAAAGTTCAAATGCTGGAATATTTGTTTAAATAAATGTGATGCCTAAATTATATCAACGTTAGTAGCATGCGAAGTGGTGAATGTTACTCAAAGATTATTTTCTTTCATTGACCGTGATGCAGTCTATTTCTGTGTATATTTTTGTGTTATGGTTAGTGCGTAATTGATTTTTTGTATTTTTTCCGTTGTTCGTCCGTAGTTATACCACAGAGCTGTTGAATTGTTGATTCTAATTGCTTGGAAATCATTGAATATTTATTTCTCAGAGTAGTGCCAACTGCAATGTTTATATAAACGCATGACTGTTGTCTTCAGATATTTTGGATATAACTAATAAAAGGAACCAACTTTGCATAACATAACTACAAATAGTTAAAAGTGTGATGTATTTTTTTCAAAGAAATTCTGTTGTAATTGTTGGCAGATTGAATGAGGAATAGTGCACTGCTGAATCACGCCACCTTGTTGATTTTCCTAGAACAGAATGCCTTGTATTTTATTCCTTACTTTATGTATCGTATCACGAACATGAAGGAGAATCAGGGACAGCAGTTTTGTACCTGCTCTGGCTCTTGGTATTGTTGTGCTCATGAACAAGGCTGAATTTGCTCATAAGAGATGCAGTAGGAAATCCCATCATTCCTGCAACATTACAAGCGCCATAACAATTACTGTCATTGTCTGCAGAAGACTTAGTTTTGGACCTGTTACAAAAGAAATGTGGCTAATGAGTATGCTACGACTGGCTTCCTTTTCTCTGTCCCACGCTATTTCTCGGTTCCTCTGTCTTTTCTCTGTTAAACATTTTTAACGCCATTCAGCTTAAACCACTACAGAAACCACTGCAGATTTTCTAAACAATGCTGCACCAATAAAAACACTTACTGCAATACTGTGTTTGTCATGGTAACCTTAAGAGCCACTTTCCTGGCTTGGTGCAGTGTTTCTGTGGTTATTTGGTACACCAAGTGCCTATCTCATACAGTTAAAGTGTAATTGTACCTCGATCTGGGATTCAGTAGGTGTTTTTGACACATCTTACAGTAAGCTTGTAGTTTAATGAAATGGTGCGGCTTTCCGACTTTTGTACCACACGAGGTGTTATCGTTGTTGTTTTTCTCAATTCTCTTACTGTGTCCTGTGAAAAATGTGATGTTTGTTTCCTTTTCTCCTCCAGAGTCAGCTGTTTTCCTCTAACCCGTGGCCATTTTCCCAGCAGCCTCAGTACAACCAGTACAGCTATCCTATGCAACAATCTGGGAGGTAAGTGACTAAAACACTGTTTTTCCCTGACTGTCAGATCCAGAAACAGATGTAAGATGATAAATCAATTTCAGGAAGGCCAGAGACAGCAAATAGAGCTTTTTTTTAATAGATTATAAAAGTTTGATGATGATTCTACAAACACATGTTCAAGTTGCTTGATGAATTCATATATTTCTGAGAATTCACGTTCCAGCTCTGTCATACTTAATGAGTTCTGGTGCTTTAACAATGCAGTTCAAGGAGTTCACCCTTGGCTACCGAGCATGCTCAGACATGCATATAATTGCGCACCTCTCTCTGATAGTGATCTTTTGTTCAGTGCAGTAGATAGCTGTCCTCTTTCTTTTGAGACATTTCTGGGACTTATCTTCTTTTTCTATGGGCTTATAAAAATGAAACACTTCATTGTTTACTGAGAAACACACTTTCTTGTACATTTCTCTGTAAAACTCTTGAACACTGCAGCGAAGCAACTGTCTGACTTTCTTTGAAAGCATGTTCATCTCATGTGTGAGGCCCATTACATTTAAGCCAGCCCTGACCTGTTCAGTTTGGCTTGTCATGACGTGATTAAATTGTGCCTTTTAATAACATTTGGGGTTAATAATTAGTTAATTAGTAGGACCCAAAGTAACAGAAGAGTTTAGTTTCTTGGTTTTGATTTGATGTTCTGATCCTTTCAGGCAGTTCCCGGTCAACCCTCCATCTGTGGACGAGTTCAGCTCATTCCCTGACGTGGATTTTCCTGACCTCACATCAGGCAGAAATGGAGACTTTCCCCCAGTAAGTTCCAGTCCAGTCTTCTCAGGCCCTCATTGCCTTTTGTTTGCTATCCTGAGAGCGTTCCTTCAGCGTGATTGTCCGACATTTGCTGCTTTTAAGTAGACCGTTTTGAACTGGATCTTTTCATTCTGATCACTTAAGAGTGGCCGTCTCCAGTCTAATCACTCGAGAGCGTCTGCTTTTACTCGATGTCTCAAGTGTGGCCACATTTAGTCTAATCGCATGACCTAAAATCTTAAGCATAAAGGTTGCTATAGAATCACTGTTTCTCAGACTACTTCATTTCTATGCAATCGCTTGAGGGCGGTAACTGCAACTGGCGTGACTTCCACTTTTATTTTCAATTTGAGCTGGTATATTCTCATTCTGAGTAATATGCAGAGTAAAATGACTACTTTCTACACATTGGGTTTGCCATGCAGTACTTTACCACTCTTAAAATATACTCAGAAGAGGAAAACCAGTGGGTGCAAAGAATTCCCATCACATAGCAACTTACTCACTGTTTAAAAAATACTATACTATAAACTACAGAATGTATTTTAAGGGAGCGTCTCAGTCAGCTTAGTGAATCAGTATATTGTGCATTGGGGACTCTGATTTAATACACATAGAGAAACTCTTGACACAAATGATGACTCAGTTTCCGGTGAAATGATCACGTACTTTCAATTCAGTGTATTTGTATCGTGCTTTAAACAATTGACATTGTCTCAAAGCAACTTTCCAGGAGCATAGAACCAGAATAAAAAGTTTAAACTTAAGTTACTATTTATCTCTAATATTTATCCCTAATGAGGAGGAGGATACGGTGGCAAGGAAAAACTCCCTGAGATGATATGAGGAAAAAACCTTGAGAGGAACCAGTCTCAGAAGAGTAAATGTAGAATAATGTAGATGTAAATAATGTCCTTTTGTACAGCAGTTTGTAGAAAACAGTACTACTTGTGTTGTAAAACCTCACAACTGACCTTATTCAAATCAGATGGACTGCTGTTTTTCCAGAAATTATTAATTATGTTCACTTTTGTGTTCCTGTTAATCACTGCTTCATTATTAAAGGCTTTTCTTGGCAGAAGTTAGCTCCAAGTAAGCTGTTTTTCCATTGAAAGAGCTTTGAACATGACATTTGTTTCCTGCTTTGGCCATTATTTCATACCATCCCAGAGGATAATTATGATGAAACAAGTATATAAAGGTTCTGTGAGAGTTAATAAAGCATGTCAGCAGGCTAAATCAGCTATGAGTCATCAAATAAGAGCTGCCATGTCGGTGTACCAGTGTCCTGAAGAGCACATGAGCAGGAGCTAAAATTCAGCACTGGTAACTGCTTGGATTATATTTAAAACAAATCCTAAACTAGTGTCTCCATGGAAACTGCTTTTATTTTAAAGCTTCTTTTCTAGGAGCTGCTAGTTCATCATATGTTCTTACAGTATCATTTAAAGCTATGGTGGCTTCCTAGTAAAATAAAGGTATAAATTCCAGTTATTTGGGAACTCCAACAAGGGCATCATTTCCTGAAATTAGACCACCCCTCCCCTTTCTCTCTCTCTCACACATACACAAATACAGCCACACAGATATTTATCTGTGCCCTGTGGTAGAATTGTGAAACTCCTACCTGTATTACTGGTTCTGGGACATGGATGAAATTCACTTGAAATCAGTAAGATTGTTTGAGTATAGATGTGTGAAAGATCATCCTGCATGACCAACGCTCTGGTGGTTAGTGGAAGTTACCAGATTTCTTGATTTCTTTTTTTTTTGTTGTTGTTGTTAGTGTTTCAGTTATTTCTGCTTTTGAGTTTCCCGTTAGAGCTGTGTTTGTCATGCCATGCCTGAACTTTTGGAGCACACACTTTGCTGAGGTTGGAAATCCACTATCAAAGGTACTACTGCTTGATGTGTAAGGATAACTGACTAACTTTTTTAACAAGGGCAGTGTTCTAGCAGTGGCACAAATTTGGTTAAATATTTTTCTAAAGCTATGCTTCAGTTCTCACTCGTGCTTAATTTAGTTAGGTTGCTGGTTAAAACTTTTTATCATGGCATTTGCTGAATTAAATTGAAACAAAATAAATGTTTTTCACAATACTACACTAAGATTTTTTTTTAATTGGCTCAAAATGTGTCACATTTCTTCTTGCAGTTTTTCTTTCTCTTAGTTTCAACAACCTAATAAACTCTGATGGTGTATGAAATTTGATAACCAAGCCTTCTGAGGAAAAAGAACAATGAGGGCATACAAGCATTTTGTTTCTTTTAGATTTTTGTCATATCTACAAGGATCTACAAAGATTTTATATGGAGTATATACGGAATATTCTATCCCGAGGAGGAAGAGTTTGTTTTGTGTTCTGGTTTTACCCGGCCTTATTTATTTACTTAACTCCTTGATGACAAATGCATTAATAAAGCTTTATCAGAACTTTCTTTTCTTAAATCATCAGTTAAAATGCTGGTTTGTTTGTACAGAAGGCTGTTTTGTTTAGGCAGAAGGGATTTTTTTTTTTAAATTCAGTTCCCTTCTATTTGTGTTGTGCTTTTTAACTATAGGCTTTATCACAAAACCCCTTTAGAGAAATCTAGTTGCAGATTTAGGTCATTAATGAGCAAACCAGAAGTGAGAGTGGTGAGGGAAATCTCCCTGTGACAATATGAGGGAGGAAACCTTGACAGACTCAAAAGAGTATGAATCTCTTTTCTGGGTCACCCCTGATTATAAAGCATACAGGGGAAGAAGAGGAAAGTTCAAGTGCGTTTACAGGATGTTCGGTATGAGCAGACTGTGAATAAGTGCTTTGACTTGAGCACACGACTGTCTTGATTGCCGCAGTAGTTCTTGTGTATAAATCATCAGTATGTAGCTGAGATTATCCACTGAGACCAGGGTGAGACTTGTCTTCATTATCTGTATTATGTTGTGTGAAAGCTCCAGATAGCCTGTATGAAGTTCTTTTTATACATTTGTTTTTGTGTGTATTTTTTAAGTATTAATCATCTCCAAACCCAACCCTTCTTTTGTTGGAATCTTTTTCTCGACTTTCGTTTTGTTACTTAATTGTGAACCTCTGTGTGTAATCAGCACTTCCCTGGCATCCTGAAATGCTTATTATGTTGCTGTCATTCAGTCTTCTTTCATCTCTGCCAAACTGTCCATCATTCTTTTACAGCTGAGCAGGGTGCGTAACTGGAAGTTTGGCTTTTTGTATTGCAGTACAGTAACCTCCTCATTTTTTTATGAATGTAGCAAATGTTTTTTCCTTGCACAAGAATATAAGTATTCATGAGTCAGTAACACCTTAAACTCTACTGATTAGGGCTTTACATTTACTGTGGAGCTGCTGGATTATAAGACAGAGTGTAGAGAAAAGCTGGCATCAAACCAAGAAAATTCCTTATCTTTTCCATACAGACGCATCTCCCGTCTCAGGGATTGCAACACACGCACGCGTGCGCGCACAAACACACACACACACACATTCAAAGCTGAGTTCTGTACGTCTTCCCATTTTTAACTGGCAGATTTTACAGATTTTACTTTTTTTTTTTTTTAATTTAAAAAACACAGTCTACATGTATAGGCTCTTTTTTTTTTAACTTTTAACTGAATCATGACAGTGTGTTCATCTGTATCATTTTAAATGCACATTTGTTTTAATGTATTTCTAAATATTGTGGTTTGGGGAAAGATTGTCGGTTACACAATTCATACTAACTAGGACCAGTTCCAGCTAATGCAGCTCCCTTGAGCTTAATGGAGTGATATGGATTGTGAAAGGGTTTGCTAGATTCCCAGAAGGAGAAACATCCAGTGGTGGGTTTACAGTAAATGTTTTGAATTGCATCCAGGTCATCTGTATGTCCTTTTGACTGAACCAGACAGTTTCTTTTTCTGTAAAAAAACCAAACAAAAAAACAAAAAAAACAAAACTAGATTATTTGCTATACCGAATGAGGACATTTATGATTTTTTTTTATGATGAAATTATCTGGGTCCTTCAAAACATCATGCATATTAATACATTTCTCTTTCATTTGTACAGTCTGATTCATTTAACTCATGTGAAGAATACACAACTTTGTCATTTTGTTCAGTCCAGCTTTTCCCTTCCGTCTGTATTTTGTCTCATTTTGTTTGCTACATGCTTATCTTGATTGTGTTAGACTCAACCTTGTCTTGTCTTGTTTTCTTACAGGACCTGTCATGTATGGACGACCTGTCCAACACCTCCCTGTTCTCTTCTACCCCTGAGCCTCTTTCTGAATATGCTGACCCTGCTGGCTTTAGCATTGATGGACTGTCCCACATAACCAGCGAGGGCTCCGCCTCTACACCAGCATTCTGGGACACACCTGGACACAGCCAGAGACAGGTGAGTATTCACACACACCTGCTATGTTCTCTACATTTTAGGACACAACTGAGAAGAGTGCTTTGTCTGCTATCTATTCTCTGCTAACACACACACACACACACACACACACCAGCAGGCATAAATCAAAAACAGCTGCAATTGACATGAAATGTCAGATGGCCTCATGCAGATTG
>JAOTRN010000022.1:3439089-3449644 GCA_028566695.1 Bagroides melapterus | reverse complement strand
GTTTTATGGCTTTTTTTGTACTCCTCCATGACTATGCTGCAACACTGATCTACAATATCTCTGTATGTTGCATTAAGGCCGAGTTCATACTGGAACAGATCAGTTTGAACGTTTCTCTTTTCTTATATTTTGTCTTTCCATCCAAATTTTAAAATCCACTCCCTAAAGTGGGTAAGTCTAAAATTGTGCGGCCCACTGAATTCCAAGACGGTGAAATTGATCATGATGCTGCACGAGATATCTCGGTGCATTTTAATGAGTCCTTCATTGCTTCCTCATTTAGAATGTAAAATGCTCTCTGGAAGGAAGCTCCGCGGACGACGGCATTAAACATTAAAGATGCCGGTGTCTGGGATTAAATCTTAATGAAGGTCCACGTCGGAGTTTAGTTTGTCTTCACTGCATTTGTATTTGCCCAGGATGATGCTTTCAGACTTCATTTGGAAGGGCTTGTCAATCCACTATAATCATGAAAATGTTTTCTTTTTCTGCACTCCCATATCCTAGACTGCACCATCACTAAATTCCTGAATCGGATTCTGGGCCTGGAGGTGCACCAGCAGAACTTTCTCTTCCAGTACTTCATTGACAACTTTGAGTACCTGATTGACAAGGACAAAAAGGAAGGCAAATATGACATGGGTATCCTCGGTAAGGAGTTAATTCTACACACAGTGCTGGTGTCTAGATGTTCACTGGAATTTGTTCATTCTGATTCCAGCTTGTTTTGTCACACTCATTATTTACTTCTTATAGTCTAAATCAAATGGTTGTGTGTGAGGAGTTCAATTACTTGCACATTTTAATGTTTAAAGCTTATTGTGGGTTGAATCACATGGATCAGTCTGGCAAAACCGTTGAACTGTGTGATACAGGGAGAGCAAATGTCACTGGGGTTGGGTAACACTGATATAGAGCTGTAATTTATATTGTGTGTGTGTTTCTTGATCTGTGTGTGTTATTAGATCTGGCACCAGGTAATGATGAGATCCATGAAGAGAAACAGGAAGTGTTCCTGACTCCTGGGAACCCCCAAGAAGGCCAGGTCATCCTCTATAAGGTACTCTCAATTTTTTTTCTTTCTTACCCAAGTGCAGCACTTGGTACTTCCTGTTTTTAAAATGTTAATGATGTCATTTCACTTTTTATAACAGTGACCTACGATAATATACAGTGTAGAGCAATGTCAAATAAGACTCATTTACTGCAGTAAGCAAAACTACACTACAAAGAAAAGTTGCGGAATATAATTATATTCAGTTTTCCATGTAGCACGTGAATTGCGTTTTAATTTAATGCGGAACGTTTGAGCTGGAAGGAAGATGCATAAGTGCACGTTGTGCAATGTTTTCAGATTGGGCTGCCTGGATTCACTTGTTTTAATTAAAGATCCTACACAAAAACAGTTCTGTACAACTAAAATGACTGAAATGTATGAACAAACAGCTGTAATAATAGAAGACATTTGTTGCTAAAACTAATTCATTAATGTTTAGATTATAAAATAACGGATGTTAACACACATGGAGTGACCAATAAAAGTTTTAAACAAGTGGTCAGCCTAAATGATAATTACTTGGGGAAACCGATTTTATTTTAAATAATTAAAAATTCAATTACATTCAATTATGTAATGAAGAAATAAATGTACATTTTACTTATTATATTTCAACCGTACAAGTTCAGCAAATTTTTTAAGACCGTGAAAATTCTGCATTGAATTGAGACTGACGTGATTTTGTCTTGTTTTTAGATCAGTGTGGATCGGGGGATGCCGTGGGCCGAGGCCTTGCGCAAAGCAGACACACTAACTGGGGAATATGAGGGGTTCTATCTATCTCACAAGGTATTTATAACTGTTACAGTAATCATTTCTATTTTAAACTGATTATTCTTTGTTTAAACCTGTTAGTGGCTTTGTTCTGTTGTAATGGTGGATATTTTGTCTGTGTCCAGCTGAGAGGGAGCCAGCCGTGTGTGTTACTGGCAGAACAAGGCAGGGGCCGTAACCTTGTTGTATATAAGCCCAACATTGGTAGACAGGCCCACCCTGAGAATCTCGAGAATCTGCTGCAGCGATACCGAAAGGTCAGGAGCGAACAATAAGCACACAGTTATTCACTTTTTTCTCCCCCAAAGGCATCATAATTATAAATACTTAAGTGATGCACAGTGTTTTTAGTGAATCTGAGCCTGAAATACTCCAGGAGTATTATTCATGCAACTTTAAAACTTACATGCGCTGCATTTCCGTGTTGCACAGTGACACCTTGTGGATGTCAGGAGATATGTCAGATTTTTTTTTTCCCTATACTGTAGGTGACACCAGACCAGGCGAAAGATTGCTGGGAGAATCAGTTTGTCTTCTCATTCCAGAAGTGCAGCCATGCCAACTGGTGAGTAACAAGGTTTTTGTGTGTGTGTGTGTGTGTGTGTGTGTTATTTGGCACAGGAATTAATATTCCTTTTTTGTTCTTGTAAACCTGAACCACTATTTTTCTAAGGTTAACTAAGGTCAGTTAAAATATATTCCCAGCTGTGAAGCCAGACACAGTGTTGTGATATTTTTTTCTCTCTTTTTTTATTTTAATTAATTATTTTTTAAAAAATTGACATCAGAGTCTGACTCGAGTCATCGTATGTATACATTTTGTGTGTGTGTGTTTATAGGAAAGGTAAGTGTAAGCAGGTGGAGCAGGGTCAGGAGTGTTGGCTGGGCATGCGTCTGCGACAGTACCACATGCTGTGTGGGGCTTTGCTCAGAGTGTGGAAGCGAGTCGCAGATGTCGTCTCTGACATCACCAACTCTAGCATCCTGCAGATTGTGCGCCTCAAAACTAAACAGAACAGCAAGCAAGTTGGTAAGTGTGGTAACTTGCGAGCACACACTCAAGACCTACACTGCACAAACTATACACACAGGCTTGTTATTCGTGACTGTATAAAATGGCTCAAGATTTAGTTTTTTAGTCATTAAATGATGCTTGTTGTACTGTGTTTAAATGATACAGTGATGATGTATGTTCATTCTTTTACAGGTATAAAGATACCAGAGAACTGTGTGGAGCGTGTGCGCAGCGAGCTCTCTCAGATGGACGCCGAGGTGAAGCGAGCTCGTCAGCAGAAGGAGCAGAAAGCACAGGAGCGTGCAAAGGAACAGCGCATCCGCCAGGAGCTTCTCAAATTGGAGCAGCAGAATTTCCTCTACAGACACAAGCCCTTCAATCACCATGTTATGCATCTAGCAAGCCCCCCACCATACCCAGGCTCACATCCTGGCCGGGCTGCCCTGCCCAAGAGCCAGGCTGTGGACGAAGTGCTGGACCTCACACTCAGCCCCTGCCCCTCCCCTGAGCCTAAACCGACTCATGCAAACGGAACACTGAGCCTGAACGGTGTAGCAGGATTGAACGGCATTTTTGGTATGCGGAGAGGAACAGGGGAAGGAGGGCTGAAGTTCCCCGAGACGTTTCATCTGGAAGATCTGATCTCACAGGAGCAGCAGAGGGAGAGACGACCGACCTTACAGCACAACATGGCCCATAACACACGGCAAACCATCCACACGCTGAAGCAGCACACGGCTTTGAGCGTGCTGCAGCAAAACGGGGCAAACTCTGGACACTTGCTCACTCCCCATCAGAACTCTAGTCAGTTCAACACACAGCTGCTGAGACCCAATGGGAGCAAACCAGACATTAACACGCTAACCAACCACGGCATACGTGTGCAGCAGTTTCCACAGCGTGTAAACTCCATGTCACGGCCACCTCACTTGCTTCAGCCGTCTCCTATGCAGCAAGATGGTCATCAACACTCACTGATGCACACACACACCCGCAGTTTGCATACACACGTGCGGGAAAACAAAATGCCAGTCAACGAACCTGCTCCCCTTTCACTAAAACTGGGTCAGCAGTCTCAGCAGGGGTCACTCAGCAGCCAGTCTGTAACAGAAAATTCTACAACTCCACAGAACGACTTCAGCTTCAACCTTGACCTCCTCAGTCATCCTTCGTACTCGGTAACCCCTCAAGCCCCTCCCTCCCCTTCATTTTCTTGTTCCTCACCCGGGACGTCGTCACTCTTCTCTTCAGACCCCCAGTCTTCTTCACTCTCGGACTCCATCTCCCCTTCTTCTCTGTTTGCGCCTTCGTCCGAGGGACTGCCTCTTTCATTAGCCAACGGCCACTGCAGCATGGACGCCCAGGATGCCCACAAGGCCCTCGACCGAATGGCTCATGGAGGTTCTGTGGACCGCCGCCACTCAGTCATTCAGTTCAAGCAACTAGACTGGGACAACACCTAGTGGCCACTAATGCCTACGAATTTATATCACCACTGTACATGCACATGGCAGTACTGTTGCGTTTCTTTACTGTGATCTCAGCATGTCTGGCTGAGGTATTTTGCAGTAGGTGTTTTTATTTCTTCAGTTTGTCCCCGTACTCACCTCAGATCACTCATCCACTGGCTATAGTGTAGTTCTTTACACGTGTACTGTCACTGAAGTTAAGGTCCATTAATTAGCCTGACGTTGGTAGTTTTATGGCTCGTGGTATAGGTGAGGTTGTCTAGCATCATGATGATATCGGAGTGGTTTTAATCGACGTGCCCCACGCGGTAATTTTCCTACATCGAAAAATAAAGAGCGTTACACTAGTTCAGAAATTTTAGGACGGTCATGACTGAATATGGTTTAATCATCTCTGTTGCAAAGCATTAACTTCAACATACTGTATCTCCTGTTCCATCTTCCGACTGATGCACATTTCTTCATATTTTTCCATTTATTCCATCTTTTATTTTTGTTACCGACCAAATGCGTGTCATCACCGAAATGCTGATCACTTTTTGGGTTATCACTGCAGAAGTCCTGGAAAACCCTCATCAGTGCACCTTCAATACTATAGAAAAGTCGAATATGTGATGTATATTTATTTATACTGTCCTCTGGGCTTTTGTCACACCTACTCCTGCTTCCTGTTGAAAATTGAACCAGATCTGGAAGAAAATGCCTTTAGCTCAGTCAGTGCCTTTGTATCATTAAGATGCAGTCAACAATATTGTGTGTGTGGGCGTGCGTGTTCGCGTGCATGTGTGTATGTTCTATAAAGCAGATTAAATGCATATTATTTATTATTGCGATCATCATCTTTCTCCCTCTACGAGGATGTCTGCTCTACTTCACCTGGAGGGGCTCATCAACTTTAGAAATTTGTAATTCTGCTGTTTTACATATTGACCCATGAATTTTTTCCCCCATAATTCTATGGGCCTGAGCCTGAGTAGAGGGATGAATGGCTGGAAATATCTAGGGTATGAAAATAAAGCTAACAAACATCATCCCTAGGTTCATGAAGTACTCTAGTTGCTTTATTGCTTGTTTTGTACTTTCTCAGGTATAGCGTATACTTATTACTGTCCAGACCAATTATTATTTAACTAAAATATCAAAAATAAAGGACCTTTTTTTTTTTTTGTAAACTTTAGGGGTTGGACACCAAATTATTTATGAGGCAACTCAGTTATCTTAAGAAGTTTTGTTTTGTTTTGTTTTTTTTTTGTTTTTTTACCCTAAATCAACTACAAAGACTTTCAACAGTTAATATACTGGACCTCATGCAAACCTCAGTCTCCTTCCTGAGGGAGCAAAACAGTTAGCAATAAAGATAAATTTGCCCCTTGAACCTTTTTTTTTTTTTAAAAAAAGAGCTTGACGCTTGATTAGAGTTCTTGTTAGGCTCTCATTTTCCTTTTAATATTTTTCATATGTATCAGACGACTATTATATTTAAAAGAAAAAAGGAAAAAAAAGATTACTAAGGATACGTTTCTTATGAGGTCAAGATATTCTTGTATAGGTGGAATGGAAGCAATTTATTGTCTTTGGTGTCGTTGTTCTTGATGTTTGTATTCTTGTTATAATGACTATAATTATTGTTATTTATATCCATGGGACATTTTAGTGGTGAATAGTCCTGGTTATAATCTTGTAGTTTAACACTTTTAAACGTCTTGTTCGGGTCTTCTCTTCCTTTCTTCATGTATTCTCTATTTGCGAAAAAGAAAAAAATGTCAAAAGCTTCGTTTAACTCGCCACCAAACATTACTGCACTGCCTTGCACCCTGTCCAGCATCGCTGTGTCATTTCTTTCACACTAAGTGATTCAAATGTGCAGACTCTCTTTATTGGGCTTTAGCCATTGATCCCAGTCACACCAAAGTCTCCTGCTTGGTCTTGTGTAATCTCAGGAAAAGTTAGGGAATCTTTTTAAGCAATGCACAGCAGTGAACCACTGTGCTGCATTTCTGACTACTGTATTTCTTAGACTTGAGTTTTTCAATATTTCAAAAAAAGAAAAAGCAAAAAAAAAAAAAAAAGATAAAACTATCAGACTCTAAAATGGCTTTCCGATATCTCACGTATTGATTCGTAAATCCCGTCCCAAAAAAAAAAAAGATTCTCCACTGATTGGACAGTCAGTTTCTTCCTTCTTTTTGGTCATCACTGTCCTGTTTACTGTGTGTTATTGTAAATGGTTCCTGGAAAATATCCGCTGTGTCTCTAGTCTGAGATATTCGCCCACTGTGTAAGAGATGAGATTTGCTGTTACTCAGAAACTCGTCCAATTTCTATGCTCTTTCTCTACCCAATCTTTTATATCCTGTCTAAAAGCATAAAAGAAATCATCAAACAAACACTTTCATAACAAAATACAAAACATTTATTAAAAGTGCTACTGATTGTATGTATTATTATTATTGTTATTTCCAGTTAAAAATTTATTTTAAGCACTTTTACCTTGGGCTTCTGTATTTTATCTGAATATTTATGATTTTAGTTGTGAAATGTACATATTGTAAACAACTGTGCCTTTTGATTCATTCTGAAAGTTTTCTACAACATAACAGAAGGAATATATTGTATCGCAATATTAATTTTGTTAACAAACAAAATAAAAGTTTAAGAGTTTGTTGAAATCATGTCTCAACTACCGTGTCTGTGTTTTATTTATTTATTTATTTATTTTTTTTTTTGGTTCATGTCTGGGTTGCAACATTAAAATCAACAGATAAAAAAAGTGTCATTCCTGGAATAATAAAGTGTGTGTGTGTGTGTGTTTGGGGGTGGTCAGGCAAGACGTGCTGCCTGGGCTCCATTACATTGCTCTGTTTTATTCCTATAAATAAATATAACCATTTAATGCACCTTATTGTCCACATCTATGTTGGGGTTACAATCTTAATAGTTTTGTTCCTTCTTTATGACTTTTTTTGTAAAATTGTACTGTTAAACTGGCAGTACACTTGATGTCTACACAGTCCTAATGATTATAAGGCAAATGTCACTGAAGTACAATCACTATTAAACACTGCTGACTTACAGTTAAATGCAGAATTTTGCTCAACCTTACAACAAAATAAAAGGCCAACACGAACTAGTTTTAATTCATTGATTCATTTAAGTATATTTTATTAGTTAGTACTTTTTTTTTTTGCTTTAACACTAACCTGACAAAGAAGATTCAGTGCTGTGGTTTAAAGAACTTTAAGAGAGCATGACGCTTGTAGGCATCATTTATTTTAGAAAATAACCTAATTTGTGAATTCTATATTTCTTGTAGATCATTTGTGAGTTACAAGTTGTCAAACTCAACCCCAAACTACTCACCTGTGTAAACTTTTGCAATGACTACACACACACACACAGATTTGCATGAAGGAAGCGGTAGATGACGGTAGACTTGCAGCTCACACACAGGAAAACGCCTCGCGAGAAGCGCTACTGTACATGCACGCGCAATTGTCAACGGCGCGCGACTGACGTACCACAGAAACGCCGTTATTTATTTTTTTATTTTTATTTTTGGATATGTGTGTATAGTCAAACAAACTACACACTGTTTATTTCATTAGCACAGTAAAAGCTTTTTTGGAAATGTTTCGGAAGAGAAAGGAGCTTTCTAAAACGCCTTCGGTTTCAAAGAAGACTCAGTCAGGAAATCCTGGAGCTCACTGCACCTCAGTAAGTTCACTAAAGCAGCTTCCTCTACTTCTGACTCTCTCTTACAAGCTCAAACTGGTTATAGTCCTAGTCCGACGTATAATTAACATAGTTAATACAAAAAAAAATTATCGTGTACATTTTACACTTTCCCTACTAACACCAAATATGTTTAAAACAGGACACACACCGACAGAGCTAACGTCTCACTCACTCACTTAACTGTCATTAGCTCGAGTTGCTAAATTAGCAACTAGCTATGTGTGTGTATGTATGTATGTATTTATGTATGTGTTTATGTATGTATGTATGTATGTTTATTGGTTATGTTTTTTCCCCGAAAACTAACATACACCAAATTAAGTTTTTCTTTTACAGCAAAGTCTAAGCATGAGTTCTTAACCAATCAGAATCATGTAGCTCTGGAACCCTGGATTCTTATTGGTCAGCACAAAAGAATACATATAGGTGAAGAAACGCTACCAGTGTGCTTTATGTTAGTGTTAAAGGTGCAATAGTCGAGTTTCTAAATGTATTGGGTGTAGACATAACCTGGAATATTACGTAGAACATAATTCAAAAATATATTTTTAAGCTATAACCTCTTGAATTAAACTATTACTACATATATAAAGCGGCTGAAAAAATCTGTTTGTATTTGTAAAGCAGACTTCCGGTCCGGAAGATTTATTTGTGTATGGATGAACCTGTCATTATACAGCGGGTCTGGATCCTGAGTATGGAGCTTTCATCAACATAAGCAGTAAATAAATAAAATATAAAAATAATATACTAATTTTAATAATGAAAAGGTCGAACCTGTCTGCTTGACTGTTTAATCCTGCAATATCTTGCTTAACTACTTAAATAAAAAAAAATCTTTGTCATACAAATGGAGTCATTGTCAACCTGAATTAGATTTTTTTTATTTAAATGTAATTTATTATGAAAACGTCTTTGATCTAGTGTGATAATATTCACCTGTGATTTGAATTCTTGCTGGTATTACCCTTGCAAGCATACACACACTCACGTCCTTGTAGTCTTTTGAGATTAAAAGCATGTGTATGTTGTTTGAAATAATAATAGAATAAGACTTCAATCTGCATTGCTCTGAGCAATGTTATTTAGTGAAATAGTGAAAAGTTTTTGGATGCTGTGGTATCAGTAGAGTAAATGTGTTCTAGCTGTACAGTAAATATGATAAATATTTCAGCCTGGGATTGTCTGGAACTTTTAGGTTTGTTAGGCAGGTTTGCTTCATTTCAGCCCATCTGTTTATTTCCATCATTACCTGATCACCTAATTCCATATTCATTTTAACCCTTTATTCCATCTCATCCCATTTATTCTCTCTCTCTCTCTCTCTCTCTCTCTCTCTCTCTCTCTCTCTCTTTCCATTTTTTCTCCCCAATGTATAAATCAAGCTCTCGGTTCTTCAGGAGCAACCTCACAGAGACACTGCCGATGGTACATCAACGCTGGCAGTGCCGGATCCAACAGTTCTGTCCTCATGTCCCAGCACTCCCTCCACGGTCCATGGTAAGCTCGTGGCATCACCCACTGCCAACCTGAAGCGCTCTACAGGACTCAGTCGCCATGCCAGCGCTGCAGGGTTTCCTTTTCAGACTGCCGGAACCTGGGGATTCAACAGGAACCAAACAAAGTGCTCTGAGAGCACCGAGGGAACTGTCATCGACGTGGAGGACATCCCACCTTTACTGAGGGACGTGGCACGATTTGCTGAGGCTGTGGAAAAGCTCAAGGATGTGGTGCTGTGTGAAGGTGGGCTCTTGGGCTTAATTTTTTTTTTTTTTTCATTAGCATAAAGGTTTAAAAAAGTTCAACTTGAAATGGACAACGAGTCTCAGTCCGTCTTAACAATGGATCATCGTGTCCACACACAGAGACTATAATAAACAAAAGCATTTTGCACTTGTGATGTTGTGTTTTATCAGCGGTTAAAAACAAATCCAGTTTTGGGAAGCTCCGAACTTCTCATTGCTGTAAAAGTTATTAACCCTTCCACATCAGTCTGTGGGAGAATCTCCATATCTGCTTTCAGATGTAGTTTTTTCTCTCTGTGTTTCCATGGTGATAAAGAGGAAGGAAAGGAATGGTGCGTCAAATGTTTTTGTTGCGACTTGCTGCTCGAGATTACACACGTCTGCTACCCGCCCTCTAAAGCTCAGGAGTCTCTTTTAGAGTAATAATACAATAGTTAATAAGGCAGTAGCTTCCAGAACTGATGGAGCACAGAAACAGGTAGTGCTTAATTAAGGAAATATAACTTGTCATCATCACACTTTACTCTGTCATTTTTCCTGAATTATTTTTGTGAATTTCTGGTCGGCGTGTTGAAGGCCATGCAGCACTCACTCATCATGGTGTCAGGCCTGACGCACTTCCTTTAAGCACTGCTATTTTAATCAGCCATGCTTCCTGTTTACATTCTCCTGCCTGGGTTGACCATAAAGTCAGAGGCATCATCATGTGGGACTTTACTAGTCAAATCCACCGTGTAGTCGCCCTCCAAACCACAAAAAG
>JAOTRN010000022.1:3417249-3427921 GCA_028566695.1 Bagroides melapterus | reverse complement strand
GTGTGTGTGTGTGTGTGTGTGTGTGTGTGTGTGTGGCATTTAATATATATGGATTTATAATATGGTTATTTTGCTATATGTTTTAAATGCAAGACTTTTCATAGCGCACTGCAATTCATATTACAGCTCTAGCTCTCTTTCTCTCTCTCTCTCTCTCTCTCTCGCTCTCTCTCTCTCAGACCCCTATGCCTTTGCTGTCAATCTATTCTCTGGCTCTGGAGCAGGACTTAGAGCAGAGTACGGGTGTGCAGCAGTCCATAAACTCTGTGCTTACACACTCTTTTTTACAGGTAACACACCCTGCTAGTAATTACACACAAGCACATCTCTGATATTGCTAACGTCCATTCATCTTGCGTCTATAAGCACAAAGATATGAACATGGACTGTAAATAATGCTGATCACATGATTCTAATTTCTTCTCTGCCTCTAAACTGTTACAGCCTCTGATGCAGCGTAAACAGGAACATGAGAAGAAGCGTCGAGAGATTAAAGAGCAGTGGCAGAGGGCCAAAAGGAAACTGGTATGCAGCTTCAATTGTATATATTCTCTGCCTCTTGGAATAATAATCTTCAGAAGAGTTTATTCAGACACAAATACTTTTAATAATACATGTGTCTAGATAAGATTTATACACGTAGAGTGAAGATATCTCTGTATCTACCTGACAAGATTGTGTAAAAAAGTGCAATGCCTTATGTTAACAAGAATGTGTGACACTGCATGTGCTTGTCTGCACACGTACAGGCAGATGCCGAGAACAACCTGAGAAAGGCGCGCCAGTGGTACCTGACCCGCTGCGAGGAATACGAAAAGGCACGGCTGGTGGCCAATAAGGTGGAGGAAGAACACAGCGGAGCAGGAAGTGGCTCCACCCAAAAGACTCTGGACAGGAAGAGACGACATGAGGAGGAAGCTCGCAACAAGGTCAGTTCCTGTTCCAGACAGGAAATGACTCAACACCAACAAACTGTGACTTGTCTACACCTCACCTTGTCTGAGTTGGTGGTGAACGATGCAAAAGTGTTGCAACGTTAGATTTTAGGTCTTCACACTAAAGTGCACAAATCCACACGTGCACAAATCCTAAACAGGCAGACTGTGTAGAGTCGTGTGTGCTGTGTGAAGCTGGTAGGAATGATAACACCCACCCTGCTAAGATAAAAAAAAGATAAGAAGTTCTGCTCCTGTTCAAATCCAGACAGCAGAGCAGAGCATTCAACAGCACACCTTTAACACAGACGTGTATTTTATTACTTACTGACTACTATATAGATGACTCAGTAAATACAGTAAGATTATTAAGATGCATATGAGGTTAGGAGAGTGAGGATTGTTTGCTTAGATGTGTCAAGGGGCGGAGGGATTTTAAGTGTTTACGCAAGGATTACATAACACAAATATTCATAACCACAAGTTTTCATCAAGATTCAGACCAGTAGCAGCAAGTCAGAATATATAAAATGATGTAGTTTTTAATCTCTCAGTATGCTGTCGAAAGCTTCTAACTCTGAATGAATCTCAACAACATGAAATCCGTGACATCCAAGTAGATGAAAAGGACATAAGTCAGTTATACTTTAAATATGGTTAATATAATAAATATACAGTATAATAAAATACTACAAGGCATGTTGTTATAGAGAAATGATCCACAACACGTTAATGAATTTATAGTAGATCTGTTATTCCTGTTATAATGTACATCGTATTAGCTATAAACGTGTTCTCTCACCAATCTCTATTATTCTTTCTCTTGTTAATAAGATCGCTAAGTTACTTAGAAACAAGAAACACCTCTGTCCAAAGCACTGACACTTTTTAACACTAGACTCCTTCCATAAACATTAAAAAAACATCTCATTACTGAAATCTTCACATCAACATTTTTTATAGAAACGTTAATCAGTGCTGATGTTACAGAAAACGTATCTGACCTTCTGAATTAGTGCAGCTGTATAAAATTGTGTATCCTATTTCTCAGTATTTTATGTGCTTCCCAGGCAGAGGAGGCTGAGGCCACATACCGCACTTGCATTGCTGATGCCACCACTCAGCAGCAGGAGCTGGAGGACGTGAAGGTGAACGTGCTGAAACAGATCCAGGACGTCATCAGACAGAGTGACCAGATACTGCGTGCTGTGAGTCTTCGCTCTACACACTCCTACTTATTTTGAGGTTTCCCCACACAAAAAGTCCCACAGCAACAGTGTGTTATTAAGTAGCTGAGTAGTTCTTAAGTATTTCTTCACAGATAAGTAAACATCAGTTTTTCATACATTTTGTTTAATAACAAACAGAAACTTGTACAGTATGTGAAACCATCAAATACTAAAAATGATGTAATTGCTGTGAACAACTGGAATATGAATTGTGTAGGGTGTGGTTAGATGAGGAAGGACACAACAAGCATGCTATTCAAGTGGTTAAGGCACTGGGTTGTTGATCGAAGGATCAGGATTAAAGCACCAGAACTGCCAAGCTGCCACTGTTGGGCCCTCGAGCTCCAGGGGTGTTGTATCATGAAGAAATAATTTCACTGTGCACTAATGTACATATATGTGACAAAATAAAGGCTTCTTCTTCATTGTCAGTGATCCATGTGGAAGGACAGATGGCAACAGCCTGAAAAGATTCATAATTGTCAGACAGGCAAGGATGAAAACCAGGAAAATAGAATCTATTACACAAGCTATAGAAGCAGGCTAATGAAGGTGAGATAAGGTAACACAATCAGGTAACAAGACGAGGACAGAAAGAGAGCTGAAAGAGCTGGTCATGCTGAGAAAAGCAGTTCCTAACATATTTATAATCAAAAAAGAATAAAAATCCATCTAGAGTAAAGTGTACTGATAATAAATGCTGCATTTTATATGTGAAGGAATATGTAGGATAGTTTCCCACACATTAATCTCAACCCCAGACTAAAAATGACTTACAATGTGATTTAGTACAAGACCAATCTTGTACAGCGTCTGATAAACTGGGCCTCTATTAATTAGATGAATCACTTGAAGTCTAATTGAATTTGAGAAACTCTAATTGTGAGCCTCTGGCTGTCTCTCCCTTTTTTTTTCCATCATCAGTGCACCATATCGTACTACCAGATCCTGCACATGCAGACAGCGCCGCTACCCGTGCACTACCAGACGCTGTGTGAGAGCTGTAAGCTGTACGATCCAGGACAACAATATGCCGCACATATCAAAAACCTGCAGCTCAGCACCGAGCGCGTCACCGTGTTCCAGTTTGAGCCGTACTCCGCCTCAGGCACATAGTGAGTTACTCTGTGTTTAAAGAGTCCCTTATTACAGGGTGCTTCCATGCTTCTTGGATAAGGTGTGGCTGGCTGCGATGATGTCATTGTCACTGTCATTTTACAGAGTAATGTCCACATTGTATCATGGAGGAGAATGAAAGAAACAAAACTCAGTGTATTGTAAAGCAGATGAATTGTTGTCTGTTCAAACAAAAGTGATTCAAAGGAAAAAAAACAGGGAAAAATCCTCTGATGAGATGTGGATCAAATTAAAACACAACACAGTATATTATTATTGGAAATAATCAACAAGGGGTGGGGTAATGTGTCCTGACATGAATCAGATTGACTGTAACTTAATTAATTTCCTAGAACAGCAAGTCACAACAATGAAACATTTCATAAGAGGAATGTCTGTAATATTGTGTTAATATGTCATTTTTTTAATCTGTTTAGTCATCCTGCTCGCACACATCCTGAAAACATCACTGACTACCAGCCGCACGGCAACACAGAGTCTCGACACAACAACGAACTAGTGGCGTCTGCAGAAGGGGGCGTGGTCAAGACCAGAAGAGGTTATTCATTTTTTCTTTTTTTTTTTTTTCTTTTTTTGGGCATGTCTTATTAATCAAAGAATTATAGTATGTTACAGAATTCAGCTTCATTTTCTTCTCGATTTCTTATGGTGTTCGGGCTGTTTTTTTGCAGATCGAGCTCATCAGGCTCATAAGTCCTGGCCCTCTACTCTGAGTGACACAGAAAGTGTTGGAGGAGGAAGTGGACTGGGTTCTCCTACCAGCAGCTCAGGTGCAAACCGCAAAACTAACCACACACTCAGAATTAGGCACCAATCACACCAGGGACAGTGTACACAGATACAAGAGAAGTCTAGAAAAGAGATATGCACTATGTACATGCTCAAGAGTGTGTGTGCTTTTCCAGGAGACATCTCAAAGGCTCCAAGACCGGTGTCAGCTGGAACCTTTTCTTCTAACGAGGACATAGACGAGCAAGATGGCAATGTGACCTCTTTTGAACAAAGTGAGCACCGAACACTCTCTCTAAATATCGTTTTAAATGAGTGAGGATGTGCTTATAATGTACAGTTTACAAGGAGAGAGTTTTATGAAGGATGCATTCCAAGAGATTTGAATAATTTCACTGATTAAATGAAGGAATACTCTGGCTTCTTTCACATCACAATTATTAAAATAAATTATAAGGATATATGAATACCATGAGTCTGATTTGTAACAAAGGTATGAACGGGATTGAACCAGAAATGACCGTGTCCACTGGGCCGTTTCGCAACGTGGGTCTGTCCAAAGCTGCCAAGACACATCGGCTACGGAAACTCCGGACTCCATCCAAGTGCCGCGAGTGTGACAGTTACGTGTACTTTCAGGGAGCAGAGTGTGAGGAGGTGAGCTAAGATTAAGCCCAATGTAACATATGACGTGAGCGTTAAATTATAAAGAGTATTATTTACACTTTTGCTTGCTTGTTTAAATTTAATTCGGATGCTTATATATTTGGCGGTGTGTCGTAGTGTTTTCTGGCCTGCCATAAGAAATGTCTGGAGTCCCTGGCTATCCAGTGTGGCCACAAAAAACTGCAGGGCCGTTTACAACTGTTCGGCCGAGATTTCTCCCAGGTTCTGCAGGGCGACTCGGAGGGAGTACCCTTCATCATCAAGAAGTGCATCCAGGAGATTGAGAAGAGAGCACTCAGGATGAAGGTAAGAGAAGAACTAGGTCTTTAATGCAGGTTGCAGGTTCTTTCTGCTCATAACAACATGGAGTTGAGGGTGTGTGTGTGTGTGTGTGTGTGTGTGTGTGTGTGTGTGTGCATTCTCCATAGGGAATATACCGTGTGAACGGAGTGAAGACACGCGTGGAGAAGTTGTGTCAGGCGTTTGAGAATGGGAAAGAGCTGGTGGAACTTTCTCAAGCATCTCCACACGATATAAGCAACGTACTCAAGCTCTACCTGCGACAGGTGTTTCAACTAAGATTCTTCTGGTACACACGTCCATGCAGTGTAGTACAGGGTTTATTGACTGATCTGTCTTTCAGAAATCTAAGAAAAACCGTCCACTATCCCATGAATCACTGGGGAATCATTGGGGATGTTAAATTGCAGAGCAGTAAGAGAAGTATTAACATTATGACGAGGGTCCTGATCTAAGCCCCGCTGTGCACCACCACCTTCTTTTTTTTTTCTTTCTTACACAAAGTTTCAGTCAGCAGAAGGCATGAAAGTTGGCAGGGCTCGAGTCGATAAAACTTGTGTCAACATGTGTCCAGAGAATGTGTCTGCTTACAAGTTAACAGCAAAATCTGAAAATTTTGTACAAACAAGGTGGTCTGTTGTGGGACATTTTGCCAGTCGTATAAGACTAGATGTCATCCGATTAATTATGATCATTATCAGGGGGTTCAACAGACTTATTATTTTTGTCATAGGAATATATAAGAATTATTTACAAATAGACATTAAATAAAAAATAAAAAGATCATCTTGGAGTCTATGACTTATCATCTTTATGTACTCGCCAGCTGCCTGAACCCATCATACCCTTCCGCATGTATAACAAGTTAATGGGGCTGGCGAAGGAGAGTCTGTACTCTGACAGCCCAGACAGAGGAGAGGGTACGAAGGGCCCTGAGCTGCTGGATCAGGGAGCGCAGACCGACCCCATGGTGCTCAATCTGGTAGAGAAACTCAGAGAGCTGCTGAAAGATCTCCCAGCAGGCAACATCGCTACGCTGAAATATATAGTACAACATCTACACAGGTGAATGGAGCAAAATCTGCTGCATGCCCAGTAATAACAGTGGTGCAGTCTCCATATGCTACAGATATCTCTTTAAAATTTCTTTCTCTCTCAGAGTGGCTGAGTTGGAGAACGATAACAAGATGAGCTTCAGTAATCTGGGCATTGTGTTTGGCCCGACCCTGATGAGGCCCAAACCCACAGGTGCCACAGTGTCTCTCTCCTCCTTGGTGGACTACCCACACCAGGCCCGCATCGTGGAGGCCCTCATTGTGTTCCAGGATCATATCTTCACCCCTTCTGCCTCCTGGTCCATATCCTCATCCTCCTCAAACTTCACCATCCAGGGCCAGGTAAGAGCAGAGCACTGGAGTCATTCAGGTGAAAAGCACACAGGTGTCAAATAATTTCAGGGTGTGACACGGCTAGTAGAGCGTTGTGAAGTGCGTTGAGTATGAGTATAGCATTGTTGTGAACACTAGTTTATAGAAGTCTGAGGGTGTTGATCGGGGTATTTCAGCAGGCAGCAGAAGAACAAACACCAAAAAAAAAACCAGATTGTTGGGAATGTTGGCAGCTTACAGTAAAAAAGAAAGCTGAAAATTATATAGTTATATATTTGTATCCCAGCATTAACATTCCAAATGATCATAAATAAATAAATGTTGCTTTATTATTTAAGTCGAGCTGATTGGGTGTCTCTTTATAGGAGGGTACTGATGGAGCTCAAGAGGTGGAGGAGGAGCAGAGCAATCTGATCTCAGAGCAGGACTGTGGTGAGCAACACAAAATGCTGTATATGATACCTGTGAGCTTCCAATCCCAATTAGAATTAAATCCATTCATTTGACCTAAACACTTTATCTGTATTCTTCCAGGTAACTCTCTGGGTTCTTCCGGCTCCCGTGAGCGCTCTCTGGACACGGACTCCGAGGGGGAGGACACCGGGAAGGTAAATAAACGCCACCTTCTGGTGAGCCAGGTGAGTGAGACCAGCACTGAGGATGACCAGTTAAGTCCCAGAGTGAGTCTGGACCTGAGCGCGGTCGTCCCAGACACCGTCCCCGAGCAGCCCAGTAACATGGAGGACTTCAGAGGAGCAGATGCAGAAGAGCTGGTTGAGCAGTAAAGATCAGGAACACCAGTTTAATCCATCCATTTCAGTCTGTAATATTACTACGGTAACTTTTTTTTTCTCATTTAGTTAAGCGAAAAGTGTCAAAAGTGAGTCGAATTACTCTCGCGTTAAACAGCACACTCACACGGAAAAGTCGTATGCACTGAAACATTATTTTAATCTTTTTAACAGTTTTGTTTGTGAGATAGTGGAAAGTATGGCTGTGTAAATTATGGTGTTTTATACTTGTCCTTTCTGTTTGAATGTTTTAGGCACATTTCGGTTTATATAAGGAGTGAATGTAACCAACATGAGCTGATAAAAGTGTCAGTAAGAATTCCAAAGAATTTAAAAAATAGCAGTCAGTGCACCTAACTTCTGAAATAGTCACAGACTTTATAAAGCCTTATTTCATGTCTTCAGTTTTGAATTGCATACAGCTGCTGAATTCCAACACAATTTGGAAAAGATTGCCACCAAATCCCACACTTTCACTTTAACTGTGATAAGTACAATGATTAGTTACAAATCATTTTTAAAAAGAATTCATTAATCATTTTTAATCTTTATAAAGAATTCATTAATTTTGCAATTTCTTTTTATTTTTCTACATTGGCCACTAGGTGGTGCCATTATATCGTATATCATAGACCATGACGACGCCCAAAGTCGCATAAATCTCTCCTGCACCATATCAACAGCTGGTTGAAAACACTGTTTTTAAGTTTAATCAACCCATATTTAAAAAAAAAGTTTATTTAAACGTACATTTATCACCTGCAATGCATTCGTTTGCATTTTGATCAACTTTCCCTAATTTTTTACCAAACCAATTTCTGTGGGTTTATTTTCATTCTCTTCTGCTCTCACGCGTCGTCTTGAGGTTAATCTTCCCTGTTGGCTGAAGGACAGTGTTCTGGCGCTCTGCATGCACTAGGAAGGTTCAACAAGCAGATTGCGGGACATCTTTGATGGCCGTAGTGACACACGTGTATGTATGTGTGTGTAAAGCACAGTTAAAAGATTTTATGAAAATGAAAATATTTCACATCTTTACTACTGAAACCAAATCTACAGCGCTGTACAGAGTGCTATTATTCTATATGACATAGATCGTTGTACTAAATTATATCGACTGATGTTCTCACGTGTTAGACGTTACTTTGATCACGTTTTCTTTAACATTTCATTGTCTTGAATATTGAAAGCGTTTGGTATGATAATAATAATCACAATCATAATAATAATCACATTCATAATAATAAGAAGAAGAATGTTTTTTACTACAAAAGAGGAGGAAAGCGGAGTAAATGGGCTGTGGATTGAACTGGAGAGTGAATATGACACACACACACACACACACACACACACACACACACACACACAGCGTACATAGATTTACAAAAGCTTACTGCTGGTCAGTATGTCATTGCTAATGTTAATACCTATAGTGTCTTGAGTTCATAGGAAGATGTGACCATGTTAGAGTCATTTTTATCTATATATTAGCCTCAGACCCATTACTTTCTTGATTACTGTGTATAGGTTTATACGTAAAAGCCACAGTAGAGGATCTGAAGGCACGGAGTGTTCTGAGTATTATTCATTTAACTATCTACTACTGAGTATTTATAAAGGAAATGTCAGGTTTGGCTCCTTGACAGTGAATGAATGAATGAATGAATGAATAATGTCTACTGAGATCTAAGTAAATGCTTAAGGCTACAATTAGTCACAATTCTATGCAAAAAAGAATAACATTTGTTTTTTGTGTTATTTGTATTGTGGGTTAGCTGTTTTTTAATCCTATGCTGAAGCTTATTACTCGTCTTTGTACAGAATAAAATATTAGATATGGATTATAGCTTTGTAAAATCCAGGAATCAACAAACTGAATTAAAGAAAACCACAAAATTAATTTGTATTTTGAATGAAAATTATGGAAAAGCCTTACATTGGATCTTTATACCCTGAATCTGAACTTTTGGTACTATGGAACAAAAAAACAAATAAACAAGAAATCAACAGAATGTTCAAGACATTTTATTACAAAAACATGTTTTATTCAATAATTGTTATAACTACAATTGAATTATGAAATGAAATGAATATACAACGGTCCAAAATCTTCCTTTGTGTAAGAACAATTATGTAGTTCAAACTGTTACTGAGATTAAAGTCACTGAGTTACACACACAATAACAGACAAAAAAAAATAAATCACTTATCATCTCCAGCTGGAAGAAAAGCACATCCTAATGAATAACCTGGAAAGAAAAACAAAACATCCTGACCTTTAATGAATTAAAGAAGTGATCTGACGTTCATCACAAAGCTCAGTAGAGTTTCAGTAAAGTTACTGTGTGTTGTGTAGAGTTTAAAGTCTCACCGCTGCAGCTTCACTGCACAAGTCTGTAGGTTATATAACGACCTGCAGTCTCACTCGGCCGGATGATCTTCACCACCTGGTTCAACCCAAACGATCACAGATTATTAATAATAATTATTATAAATAATAATATTAACAACAAAATCATAACAGAATAAAAAGTAAGAAATTAGGTTGTCAATAAATAAGTATTTTTATTATTTTTAGTAGTAGTAGTATTACTCACAAGAGCATACAATTAAGTATAATTATTTTATTTGAAAAGTATTCATGTATTTTACTGTTTTTTTTTCTCAGCTATTAATAATAATTATGAAGATTGTTTTAATTATCACCATCACTTGTTGTAGTAGTATTGGAATTAATATTAATTATAGAAGAACATTATTATTATTATTTGTTATTGTTAATTTTTATAATTATAGCAAGATTTTGTAATCTAAAAATATGAAGTAAGAAATATTATTAACGAAGCTTCACCTGGCCTCTTTTCAGCCCGAAATATCGAGCCACCGGGTCTCCAGCCTGAATCCTGGGTAACTGGCTCTCTTTCAGCTTACTGACAACTGTGAAGGAAAATCCACTGGACAGGGAATAGTGCAGTTACAGCACAGAGCAAAACATAATTTATACTATATTTAATTAATTGATATTTGCTTAAATATCCTGAAAGTGGTAAAGAGTTATGGAAAGCACAGTGCTTTGGAATAAATGTCCTCCGGTCACTTGGTAGTATGACTGCAGTGTAATTCTCTGGAGCAAGACTTCGCTGATTAGAACATTGCTGTGAGTGTTAGTAAGGATACTATCTCGCTAGCAGCTCCGTCACTTCTTCCTTCGTCATGACGATGTGCTCAGGGACCAGCTGCAGACAATCAGACAGTTGAAGACAATCAGTGATGATTTTATTAAACCCAGCGTGAAGATCCTCTACGTGTTTTTCAACGCCCGCATTTCTCACCTCGTGTTCTGTGATGTTGATGAGCAGCTCTTGTTGCAGAAACTGTTCCAGAATGTACTTCGGTGCCATGTCTACCAGCGACTGCAAACATATTCAACAGATCCATATAAAATGTCACCGGATATGTTACTGCTAGGGTTCACTCTGCCTGTGTGTACGTGCGTG
>JAOTRN010000022.1:3342377-3355132 GCA_028566695.1 Bagroides melapterus | reverse complement strand
CTCTCTCTCTCTCTCTCTCTCTCTCTCTCTCTCTCTCCCTCCCTCCATCTCTCTTGTCCTTGACTGCTGTCATAGCCCTGTCCTTGGGAAATCAGCACCTTTTCTGCATTATGTCAACAAAACTGACACTCACAGAATAAAGAAATAAATTAACGGGAAAACTTGGAAAAGGTCTTTGCCATTTGGAAAGTCTTAAGAGATGCTAGCTTATTTTTAACTATGTAATGTGCAAAGAAAAATCCCCCAAATGAGGCGCTGACAGTTCCCCTTGGTGATTTTTCATTTCTCCTAACTAGGGCATTGAAAGTAGGATATAGCTGTCCTACAAACCCTACTCTCTGTGTGTCCCATGAGACATGAACCATTTTCAACCACCTGGCCGCCTGATTCATGTGAGAGAGAGAGAGAGAGAGAGAGAGAGATACACACTTTCCTCAGCCAGATTCTTCTTGGCCTTGCCTTTGTGATTACCAAAAGATAACGAGATAAAGTTCAGGCAGATGCCTAAGCCATTAAGTGTGATAAGTGATGATCATTTTCACGATCGATCTACAGGAGCTTTTATAAATCATGGAAGGGCTTTTCCAAACACGGCCACGTTCCTCACGTTAGCCTAAAGTTACACATGTGGATGAAACCCACTTTTACAACGGAAGCCATATACTAATGAAACAAGCTCACTCTGAATGATGGAGCCCCTTACAGAATATGTGCGTTACGAATTCATTAGCACGTCTATTTCCTCCGCTGACTCAGAGGCTGAGGTGGTAAGAACATTAGAGACCACCTCTATAGAGTCATTATAGAGTTTATGACATTATGGGCAGGTTCAGTAGGCACTTAGACTGGATAAAATTTCATAGAAACACAATGAGAAACCATTAGCCTCCTGCCAGGAACCAGACTGTAGCTTAACTCTGACTGGATCTGGAGCTGACATATTCGAACAAAGCAGGACAAGAAAAAAAAATAAAAAATCAAGCATGACAGTTAGCCAAAGAAGGTGAAAAATAATGAACAAGAGTGTTTCAGGATATAGGACAGGAAGTGGACACACTGTATTTCCAGACAAATTATAAATCTAAATCACCCATACTAAGAGGAACATTAAGAGTTCACTGTAACCTCATCAAGCCAAATGATACCCTCCGCATCCAGCACTTCCATAACAGCTAATAATCTAACTGGGGATCTGATCGATGAGACATCTAATAAGCCAGAGCACTGTTGAGTGAAATATCACCTATGTGGAACGAAAAACAAATTACGGCTTTAGCTAGTGGTCTGAATTCACTTCCTCTGCATCAAGGCATAAAGAGATTCGCCTCAAAGGAAAGGTTCATGGAAAGCCAAACGGTTATGAGACTAATTGGTGTACGAGTAAATGTTGCTTGGGAGTTCTATCAAGTCAAATTAAGAAGTAGATAATTCTCTGATTTTTCAACCATTTACAAAAAAAAAACATTCATGTTTGGACTCACTGTTTTTTCTCTCTTCCCAGACTGGAGGGAGTGAATGAAGGAGACTGCATTTATTCCTCAATACAGTGGTCTCACCTGATCTCGCAGCCTGTCCGTCTCCTCCTGATAGGCTGCCAGCTGCTTCTTCCACTGCTCCACGTTAGCATTAGCCTCGTGCAGCGCAGCCACCAGCTTTGCGTTGCTGTCCTGCAGGGTGAAGAGCTCAGCCTCCAGGTTCATCTCACAGATAGAGCTGCGGCGAGCACGCACGAAGAGGTGTCACATTCACAGATGGACCAGAGCCAGTTTTATTGTAATTCGGCTTTGAATTTAATTAGCTGAAAGTTCCAGTGCAAATATTTGAGATGTTGAAGTGACTTGGAACTTGATTTCAGGGCCATTTGTCAAGCTAATAATTAAGTCTAGTGAGTGTAAAAGAGGCTTTCAATGGCTATGCTAGCAGGAAAATGTATCCATGTTTAATTAAAATGTATTAATAAATCTTTCAGCCGATTTAAACAGTATCATCAGTAAGTATAAATCCCAGCTTGCACAATTCCTGATTCATTTAGATCAGTGGTTCTGAAAGTATTGGCCACTTGAACCCCAGGAGTCAAAAAATAAACATAGCCATGGAGTAAAAATTACAACCCAAACAACCCCTTATAATACGAATTATTCTAATTATTATGGAGCTCTTCTGATTATAAAGTGAACAAAACATTTAAGCCTGTGAATATCAGTCAGCTTGGATGTAATGCGCTCGGATGATCACAAAATAAAAAAAAAGCGATTAATAGTATTGTACAAACTCCGATTCAGATGACAAAAAGCTCACTAACAAAACCCCAGATGAAGTTTGTGTGAATGTGATGTACCGCTTTTACCATCACATCTACAACTGAATAAAACCAGGTTTACTGAATGAGCAATCATAGACATTGTTCCCATGCACCATATGGCTTCAAAAATTGGCCTGTAATATTCCTAAATCTCCAAAAGCGAGCTGTTGGCAAGTGGGGAGCCCGTGTGCACGACTAGTTTTTGTCAATATATTACCAGAGAAAGGGCAGGAGGCTGTTCGAAGACTCACCATAGCAACCCTTGTTAGAAAAGAGCACTAGTGGCCAATAACTGGCAGACAAAAGAAAGGCAAGCGGAAAGGGGTTAGAAAAAAAAAAAAAAAGAAAAATGTGTGAGTACATGTGCCGTCACAGATGTACTGGAATCAGCACTTATGTATGACTCAACACTGTAATGGCTGTTCTTCTTCCCTCCTCCCGGGGTTCACACTATGAATAGTTCTGAATGGATAAGAGTAAGAGTCCATCAGGGTGGGAAAGAAAAAAAGCGTACTTTGTGAACGTGGTGTGTTTCAGCGTTAGCCGTCACGGTGGTGGATCAAATCGTGTTACAAAGTGCACTACAAGATTTTGAGTCTAGCCACAGAACAAATGTATTGTATCTCCAAAAATAAAAAAAAAAACAAGCAGGATGCTAGAGATGGCAAAACTCAGAAAATATAGTAATATTGTGTACTGCTGTTATTTTGGGAACTAACATTACTGATGCATTCATGTGCAAAAAAAGCAAGTTTGCTTTTCCTACATGCACGATTGACATCCAACCTGTCCGACAAAACAGCCTTTGTCACGTATCGCTGACTATAATGGTCTTACCCTTCAGAGAGCATCTTTTTGATCCGCTCTTTCTCTGATGATAGTGTGATGTCTGCGCTCTGGCTCCGGAACAGTTTATCCTCCGGCCCGTTCACGCACATCACCGGCGGTGACTGCAATTCGTCCGAGAGATCCTGTGACACACAGATCTGTTCACTTTCAAGATATTTTTTAATTTAATTTCTTTTTAAATCCGACTCATTTCAGATTGCCTGTCACTGTAAAACCATCATGATTAACAACCCAATTCAATGAAAAGGATCGTATCCTATTATGATGTTAATCCCTTACGCTCCCAGGAAGCAGAGTCTGGTCCAGACTCATTATTAGTATTCCTCAATCACTCTACGCACCTTAATACACATATTTCCTGTTAGTTTAACTGCACTTAAAGAATAGTTCCTCAGCATACTCCAAGATATATGACTGCATTATAAGCTGAGACTTGGAGGTGTTTAATGAATTCAACAACACAATACAGAGAATTCAGTTATACACACTAGACTTTTAACAAAAGAGGATATAAGATACTCCACTGAACAGGTCTGTGCTGAAAAACGAGCAGACGAATGCCGTCTGAGAGAAAACTGAACAATGCAACTACTCTTCAAGGGATATTTAGTAAAATAAAATCAGCATGGACGGGACAGAGACTGTACAAAGGCTCAGATAATGTCTCAGGATACAACAAAATATATTAAATATCATGGAGACAAGATTTTGTAATGGCAACACCAATTTATTTCTATATTCATTCGCGAAATATAAAATTAGGGTTTGAGCCTCAGCTCTGATTCTCTGGTTTCTTCATACATCAGAAAAAACATGGAAGTAGGTGAACTGGCTATGCAGAACTGCCCCTAGGTGTGATTGAGTGCCTGTGTGAGATGCCCTGCGATGGTGTTTCTTTGCTCCTGCGATAGGCTCCAGATCCACTGAAGATTGGAAAAAGACTAGGCAATGATTTTTTTTTTCAGCTGTCTAATTTTGGTGCCTATTGTAGACTTCTGTTTTTAAGAGGAGTTGAACCCAGTGTGATGTTGTTGCCCGTCCACCTCAAGGTTCAACATGTGCTGTGTTCCGAGATGCCTTTCTTCTCAGCTCAAAGCAGTATGGACATTCTCCTCTGTCCTGTCTCATCAACAAGATGTTTGTGAGTTGAGTTTCATGGTCAAAGTCATCAAGATTTCTGATATTTATTGTGAGCATTAGGAGAAACCCCTGACCTGTCTCTGCAGGTTTCCTAATAAAGTGAACGTTGAGTGTATTTTACTTCCGAAGCAAATTTTCAAACTGACATTTATCCAGTTTCCAGTTCTCTTAACAATTAGTAAAAAAATCAATAAATACAATCCAACAACTAGCAGAAATGTATGACGGGATCAAAAACATGTCATATCGAATGAAAAACTAAGTAAAATAAATAAATAAAGCAGGTCTTGAGCTTTTTATTTAATTATTATTTTATTTTAGAGAGCAGCTCTCCTGCTCAAAACCTGCTTCAAAAAAAAAAAAAAGGGGTCATGAGAATAATTATGCAGAGATCATTATTATGCCTGTCAGGGACGGTTAACTAGTTAAAAACCTGTAGTCCTCCTCCTCCAAGACAATAAAGGACACAGTAAAGGACAAAACAACACGTTCTGTCTCCCTCGTTATAAAGAGCTGCTTCTCCCTGCAGCAGCGAATAAGGATGCAACAGGCTTTAGTAAGAGAGGCGGGTGTCACTTTAGCCCCTGTAGACAACGTAGTGTGATAAAGCAACGCTTATTTTTGCTGCCACAAATCTGCTCTTAGTAGAAATATCTAACAGCCGCACTGCATCACAACAGCAGAGTTTAAAGGGAACCGGAACAGAGGACCAGACGTTAGTTCTGGACCCCAGGTAACTGTGATGCTCCTGCGTTGCTGGTGCATCTCTACCGCTTCCACAAGTCATCAAACGATAACGATTTTACTATATAGTGCTTTATCCTGATTATGTTTGTACCACAGCGTTGAATGGTTTGAATGTTGGTGTAGGTTTATATTCCGTTCCATATTCCGGAGTCGCAGGTTCTGATTAACGCACTCATTCCAATACATTATGGTTTCTATAGCAACAGCTTACACAAAGACACGTACGATGGACTCTCCACATGATGGAAGGACTCTCCAGTGTCAGTGCTTTGGAACAGGAAGAGGCTTACATACACCATAGAGCAGAAAGACTAAAATATATATTTTAGATTCTATACGTATGAGGTACGGAGGGCAGTCCAGATAAAACGTCCGGCTTTCATTATTACTCTCATCATGATCCATATTTATGAAGGGTGATGCTTACACCTGCTCTCCTTTACTATAACTCCTGGGAACTTTTATAAATTATTCAGTAAATATAAAGAAAGTAGTAGGGAATGTTTGTAGCCACAAATGAGACAAATGTAAGTCTGGCCTCTGTAACGGGTTCTGGGCAAATACATAATAAATAAATAAATAAATAAATAAATAATATATCTGCAGCGCCGCTTTAATTCAATTCTCCAGTGTTTATTGAAATAAAATAGTGACCTTAGTATTACTAAATCTATAAAAAAAAAAGATTCAATTTCTCAGCTATTTTTCTGTAAATAAGTGCAATAAGTGTGCATAATAATAAGCGAGCAGTGTGAAAGTGTGAGTCTACGTGAGTCTTAACTGTGCTGCTTGTCTGTTGTGTTGTTTCCTAAGAGGAAAGAATAACAATACTGATGTGTGAGATGTCGTCTACACGCTGTCTGGCGCTCTTGATTGATTACTGTTGTCTTCCAAGCATGCTCTGAAAAGATACACTGGGAGAAATATGCAGTGCGTTCACGACGTTCACAATGCTCCTAACAGCCCAGCTGCGCTGCAGTAAAATAAGAAAAGCCTTCTACGTATAGTCGCTATTTATTCTACCGACACATTTAGTGACTCACCTGAGAGAACTGTAGAGATCCGGTCGAAAGGCATTATGAAAAAGGGAAAGAGGACAATTATGGTGAATGAGTACAGGAGAAGTTTTCCAGGATGTGAATATTGTACAGAAGTAGTACTCGATGCCATTAAATGTTCCAGCAACTACACCACTATGCCAAGCTTGAAAGAAAAAAAAAACATTACGTTAGAATTAAAATTAAACATAAAGCACGTCGGAAACCCTGAAGCGTTGAACTAAAAGGTAGGAGTGGTGTTATTGTTCATTTAGAGGAAGAACCCGCTGATTGTTTAATTGCTTCTGATCATGCTTTTGACCTGAAAACAGATTTATTCAGTGGGAGACAGACACTCTGAGCCAAGGCGCAGGACTGCATGGTATAATTTTAATCGCTGCCCTATTTCTCTTCTCTCTTCGCCGTGAGATGAATGACCCAGCTGAGGCACGGTTGGGTTGCAATAACCCTTTGCCTACTGCAGTAGTCCCACGAATACAAGTAGCTTCACTCAGATAGTCTAAAGGACTAACTGAGAACTGATTGGCTATTTAATGTCTGTTCATTACTATAGCGCTTCTTTCATAATGTAAATCATATATTCAATTTATTTTCATTCCAATCTGAGAATAATTTTGATTCATTTGTTTGGACTGTCTTCACAATCTAAAGATTTCAGCTCATTAGGGAATACACCACCTCTGAGCAGAGACCGTTACCCACTCTGTGAACTCCAAACCACGAATGACTGTGGCATTAAAAGGAATTATGATTTTCAACCATCTCCAATGTTTCATACTGACTCCATGTTAATTTAATGTAAAGAGACAAAGACTACAACGGGTTCAATCCTTTCAAGTGTGTGTGTATGTGTGTGTGTGTGTGTGTGAGAACGCACCTGTGGAGCTGCAATGTTCAGGGCAGCGTTAGCCAGCTCCATCTTGTCTTGCGATTTCTCTCTAGCCAGCCTAGCAGCTTCTTTGACCTCCTTAAAGCGCTCAGAAAACTAATTAAAAAGAAAATTCCATACCTGATGTGAATTACACAGTATTATATTAATGTACAGAGTCAACTTTGGCCAAATTCTCAAATTGCCACTGCCATCTGTAGCCTCTCCTTGCAGCGATTCAGCAAATAACTTGTCATGTAATTTAAAAGTAATTAGCTAAACTCATATCTGAGCCTGCAGACATGTAGCAGAAGAAGCATAATATTACATGTGATTATTCGTTATCATGTTGTGTTTTAATGTGCAATAAAAGCCTAGTGTGAAAGATTGTTTTTTGGTTCACGTCACCACCAGCCAAATCATTTCCCAGAAGAACCTGGAGCATTTAAATGCTGAGCATTAAAGCGCTCTGCTGTGAGATTTACCTGGTTAAGCTGCTGCTCGGTGGCGAAGCCCAGGCCGTACACTGTGTTAGCCCTGCTGTCTGCCCACTGGCCAAACTTCTGGGATGTCTTAGTGAACGTCATGTTGGGTGTGATGGTGCTGTTGATGATAGCCTGCAGAGACAGATAACAGACACTGGTGAAATACTCAGTGTCCGAGCCACTTAGAAGCATGGACGGACTTTATACAAGAGTTAGCTCAAGAGGGTTAAACTCTAGCGATCGACCCGATTCTCTCTTTCCTTCACACTTTGGATTTTGATATCTTACTTCCAGAACTTTTGTGGATCATCTCTGTATTTCTTTGTGAATTCCAATCTGGCCCTGTGATTCTTCCTGCTGGTGAGTGGTTTGCATCTTGTGGTCTGGCCTCTCAAAGTCTTCTTTGAATGGTGGTGTGTGAGGCCTTGCCCTGTGGAGGTTGTTGGTGATGTAAGTTACTGTCATTTTTGGGTTTTTCTTCACAGCTCTCACAATGTTTCTGTCGTCAGCTGTCGTTGTTTTTCTTGGCCGACCTGTTTGCCGTCTGTTGTTCAGTACACCAGTGGTTTCTTTCTTTTTTCAGGACGTTCCAAATTGTTCTATTGTCAAGGCCCAATGTTTGTGCATTGGCTCTGATTGATTTTCCTTGTTTTCTCAGCTTCAGAAAGTCATGCATTTCTCCCATAGACAGTTCTCTGATCTTCATCTTTTTTTAACACCAAATGCAGAGTTTACCAGCGAAACCGGAGGCGTTAATCCTTCGATTTTCTCTAGATTTTCAGAACTAATTATTTAAACATCACACACCAGCCATGTCTTTCAATATTTTTAATTGGGTGGTCTGATAGAAAGTGTGTTTTGCTGTTTAACAGGTCTAAATACATAGCAAATAAAAGAATTCTAAACTCCATATTCCCATATTCATCATTTACACTTGTGTTAGCGCTTTCCTTATCCTTCACTGTGCAAAAAGAAATATAAATGCTGTAATAATTTGCTATTCATTCACAAAACTGCAGTTTCTGTTAGCCGTAAGCTAGTTGACATTTCAGGGGCTGTCTCTCTGAATCCGAGCACGAAGCATCAATCTGCATGCGGGATGCAGACTGCTGTGTTTATTGGTGAACGCTTTCTACTCAGCAGCCTCGCAGCATTGCTAATGCGAACTCTGGTCCTGCTTTCAAAGTATAAACGTGAATGCTGAACCCTAATAACGGCTTTGAACCCATCAGGGTTATTACTGTGCATTCAGGACTGTAATCATCTTTTTGCTTTGATATCAACCAGACCATTGATGTGCAATTAAACACCATCCTCACATGTTTGGCAGGCTTTCAACAGATAAAGACAAGCCGTCTACAGAGTTTCTTTAAAACCGAACATGCATCAGAGAGTGTATTAAGTTCTCTTTTTTCCCTTGCTCTCTCTCTCTTTCTAAAGGTCTTGTGACTAGATTACCAGGTTTAAAAAAAAAAAAGGGGAAATGTACTCATGTGAGCTCGTGGTGGAATTAAAATGAAGAAATGTAGGTCAGTTTGAAAGTGTATACAGAGCACAGAGCTGTAATGCACTTCAGCAAGCTGCCATTATATGACCAGCTAAAGCTTTGTAGGGGTTGGGTTGAGGGGGAAAGAAATGAAATAAATAAATAAAAAATCACACTGTGGATTTAATTCATTTTCACACCAACAGCACACAGCACTCACTCAACGACCACTCTTTAGGAGAACTCAATTTTTTTTACGTATTTATCATACCTTATGTAAGAATCTCCTTATTTTAATCATTTTCAAGGTGACCATGGATTGTTTTATAATCTGCAACTTCATATCAGTCTCCAGTTGATCCATTTCATAAATGACCTATTTCCAACCATGAAGCAGGGCTTAACTGGATATTTTTATCCCGGTGAATGCACTCAGGGCATCCTGATGGCATACTGCTGCCTCACTGTTCAATCCTGACCTCAGGTTACTGTCTGTGTGGAGTTTCATATCTTCCCCCTGTCTGTGTAAGCTTCCTCCAGGTTTTCCTCCCATTTAAAAACATGCCAGTAGGATTGAGTATGATAAAAATGCCCCTAGGTGTGAATGAGTGTGTAAACGACCGGCGTCTTATCGAGGGTGTATTCCCGTACTCACTCCTGGAGTTCCTAGGAACTTTATCCTGACCAGGATAAAGCCATTACTAAAGACGACTGAATGAATGTACTCTAACTGTACGAATATGCCGATAGTCCGCTTAAAAGTTTGCTCCTTCCTATTCCTAAAACCTTTTCACTGTCCATTCAACTCCAGGGCTCAAAGGAAAGGGACTCAATACTTGAGGCATCAACACTGCACAAAAAGCACAATCTGCATTCTATAGGTGATCTGTGCCTTTCCTCATTGATCAACACTTCCGTCTCTCAGGATCCGCCTCCCCGGAACGCTGCTCCTCCAGACAGAGAAGCCTGGAGATTCACTCCATCAACAGACATCGATTATCCACACTGGGAAAATGGGCAGCCAAATCCCTCAGCACAAACTCCACGTTCTCACCTTAAATGAAGGTGAAATCTGGTTTTGCGTGTTTAATAGTAACCTTCGTTTATATAAACCTTCTCTGATCTGACGCTTCGATCCGATCGTTTTCTCCCATGTCCTGGTTCTGTAAAAATACACTGGAGAAACGAATGTTAAAGTACAGGGCTGATCTCGTGGACTACGCTAACATCATCTTGGATCATCAAACGTCTATCTGAGAAGCGGCTCCCACGTTAATAAAGAGGGACGACCGGCTCACCTTGGTGCCTCCCACGCTGATGATGCGATAGGCATGCCGATTGGCATCGTAGAAGAAAGAAACGGTGACTGCATGCTTGCTGGCTGGGATCCAGTTACGCTTAGTGGCTGGATCGATCTGGAACACGTGCGCTCGGCTACTGAAAATGGGTTGCTCCCTACGAGAGAAACAGAAAATGACAGAACACCAGAACAAGATTATGTACTTACACACACATTACACATTATTACACACACACAAGATAATATTGAACACTTAAGCAGAATAATTCAGATGCATGAAGAACTAGCATTTAGGATCTTAAAAGAAATGCAGTTTTCCATTAATATGAATTTTACTGTGACTGATGAATTAAATGTATCTCAGTCCAACTTTGAAAGAATCTAATGATTTTTTTTGTTATACAAATATTGATCAAAAAATGGTCACTGGCTAAAACCACCCGCTAACACATTCCCGTATAAAGAGCATAAAGATCATGGAGCAGCGACCCTGATACTGAAATCCTAAAGCTTTTCCTTCCAACTCTAGAATTAATCATGCGGCCCTGCTGTAAGGTTCACGGCTTGTGAAAGATACAGAAAGGGCTGCGTTTATTAAATAACTGTAACAGGGCTGCATCATTAAGCATAGAGTGTGTGCAAGTGTTAGCAGCCCTGAGTGGTGTTCTGCTATTAGGTGAAAATCATACGCGACACGCCACCTTTACGTTAACAACGTTACGGCAGGGCTGAGAGAACACTCTCTGTATTCTAATGGCTTAAGTTTATGTATTTTCAGCTCGAAAAACAGTAAAAGCTGGTGGGCTGGTGGGCCAAAGTGAAAGAAGGACATTTCTACTGCTAAGAACAAATGTACAACGTAGAACAAACCCACAGTGGAGTGTGAACGTGACACATACACACACTTTAACAACTCGACAGACTATGAGTTCACACTAACAAATGCATAGCGTGTCGTGACTAAGAGGCTCCTAATCCTGGGCCAGGACATTTCTGCCCTTTCTGTCCCTGTGCGTGTGACAGTGTTGTGGATGTCTCCTGGTTACAGGGTAAATATTTGAAGGTCTCAGAGCAGTTCCCTTGCTTTGGGTAGCTCCTCTAACAAAGACCGAAGCCTCATCAAAAGTCAACGTCAAAAGCACACCAAAACCTCAGCCGAAAGAAGAAACGTAATTCGACGTAATCAGTACTTCAGAAGAAAAAGAAAGGAAGTCTTCAGGCCACAGACTGAAAGCTGACAGCCAGGATGGGACTTTTAACGTTTAAAACTGGTGCATTTTGTAGGGAAAACTGGACACCAGTGTGTTTAATACAGCAACCTTAGATATGCAAAGATAATGCAAAGCAATAGATAACAACCAAATACCTTCTTGCTTGGATTGCCTGTGAAAAATCTGACTGCACTACAAGACTCATTTACTAACCACCATCCAAAAAAAAAAAAAAAACGTGCTCATCAAATCTAGTTCAATCTTACTCAGACATACTTAACTGAAGGACCAGGGCATGAGTCACAAATGTTTTTTGGAAACAGAGCAAGAAAAAAAAAGGTCATTCTTTTTTTTCATTACAAGATGGCAAAGATCTGACATTAGAAAAGGTCTGCAGTATTAAAACACGCTGAGGTTAAGTGCCTGATGAGTCATCGTGGTAAATTGACATCCAATACCCTTAAACGTTCTTATTGTGTTCCTTGTGCGAGAGATCGCTAAAGAACACCACAGTTGCTGAAAAGAGCACAGAATCCATCCTGCAGGCACTGACAAAACATTTCTAGAGGTTCTGACTGAATTTCCTCCCAGCAGCACCGCTGTTAGACAGAATAACGTCTGACACACGGCCATCCCTGCGTGAGTGGAACCAAACATTCATTTACAAGGTAGTAAAAATAAAAAATAAATAAAAGCCTGTTGTATTTTTACCATACAACAAACATCCATCTATAGAGTGCTTTATATTTAATAGCTATGGATATAAACCAGATAAGTCTTTTTTAATAAGTGTAACAGATGACTGCTCCAGATTATAAAGCTGACCTTATTTTTTTTTATAGCTGTAACGAATAGCTGCAAGCTCCTTGAACATCTTAGGGAGCACAAACAACTCTATCACAAATGCTACAGAAAACAGATCAGTGGAGGGCAAATGATAAAATCATTAGCTCGTCAATCTGTCCTTAGTATTGTACTAGGAGGAGAGTTACACGGCCGCAAGCCTAGAAAAAAATCATCCCGCTGTCAAACAGATCAGTCCGTGCTGACGATTCACACATACTAAACGGTTTGAGAAAGTCAGTAGGGTTTATTTTGTTCCCCCGAACATGAAATCTGCTTTGTGTCTGTGCCACTGATTTGTCCACCTCTGACAGACAGACAGACTCATTTAGTAAACTCTGCACTGATCAGGGTTTCAGCAGAGGTCTAATTCTCTTTCACGTCTCTTTCTCGAAATCTTGTCTCTCTAATCCTCGCTGGTGAATCGTATCACGTGGTGCGTTCACACACACACACACACACACAC
>JAOTRN010000022.1:3287855-3300125 GCA_028566695.1 Bagroides melapterus | reverse complement strand
AGGGAATGGTCTTGTACATAATAATGCAGACATCATAAACTTATAGAACAAAATTTGTACTACAGATAATATGGTGTAAATATAAAAAAAAAAAAGAAAAAAAAGGGCAACAGCTTGCAAAACAATTTTGCTCAAGTGTGAGTGCTGATAAATGTTGCTTAAGAAATTAAGCTACATTCTGAAAGTATTGTGTGGTTCGGTTAGGGCTGCGATCTTTCAGGGCAATTCAGAAAAGAGCTTCTAGGATGCCATAAATACAGCAGCATCACCATCCAGGCTATTCTTGGTCATAATTGGGAAAAAATCTAGCAGAGAAGCACAGAAATGTGAAGGAATTGATTGATGAAGGCTCAGGAGTGCCAGAAATGTTCCAACTTTAATCACCACAGTGTTTTAAATGACTAGTGGCCTCAATCGCACTGGGTGACCTTCAGCTTTTGTTATACTATTAGCACTGGGAATGCTTATTTAAAAAACAACATTTTTTTCAGTCCAGCTCTGTCTAGGCGGAATAATCAAAGGGTTAAATTGTGACATCATTATTATTCACTAATAAGCCGACTAGGGAAAACTGTTTCTGTGTTCGATAATATCAAAAGCAAATGCTGTGACCAATTATGGGATTTAAACAACCCCAGTGCAGGTGGGGCGAAACCTGATACTGCTTCCAGGGACCCACAACTGGAGAGAACAATTCTGTAAGGTATTAATTCATAATATTTTAGCGAGAGATATGCTGCTTCAGGCGAGCAGAATTCCTACAAACGCCCCCTAACATGAAGCATTTCCAAATCCTACTCTCATGTGAATTCAGGTTTAAATTTCCAAGTTCCAAGTTATTTATGAGTTTATTTGTTGTCTTAAAAATTTCTCATTTTTCCTTCCAAGTTATGGGATGCTCTGCCAAGAAAAGTCAATACAAGGCAACTCATCCTGTCAGTTTTGATAGAGAATCAACTCTGCCAAACATCCTGAGATCCACTTTGGCTTAGTTACTGCTGGAGTAACTTCTTCTAAGAAATTAGCCCTGAAAGTATTGATTCGGAGTGGAGTTGTGCAAAAATGCGACCGGCACATCATAATTATGAGCCAATTGAGATAACTACAGAGGTAGGCCTAATATACTGTAGAACCTGAAGAGAACACTGCAAAATAATCGTATTTTGAGCACTACTCTTAGCAACACTTATTTTTAGTGGTGGTGGTGGAGTTTGGAGGGACTTTTGTTTAAAGGTAGGCTTTAATCATCCTTTAGGGTTTAACCATTTCTTTTCCTGAAGTAAACAAAACCTCATTTAGTTTAGCTTGTTGGTGCATATAAGAGAAATAAATGTATGCTCTTATTCTATGATTTGAGCTGTACTGAAAAAGCCTACAGCCTTTAAAGTATTGATTCGGGGTGGAATTTGCTTCCTGTCAGAGTTCTTCCACTTTTGCAGCAACATGATGTTCGTTAATCTAAATCAGAGTTAACGATAATGGCAGAGAGGAGACTGGAGGTCATTGTGGAAGTCCTAATACCCTAAACGCTGCATGCAGAACATTTTATACACAGACCAGGGGAACAACTGGTATATGTGTGAATAAATATATAATAGCTCATCATTTTCAATTAGTGGAACAAAGGATGATGGCATCATACATATGATATGTGATCATGGGATGATCCCATGGGAGAAAATCACATCCAAAAATAAAACCACATGATCTACAAGATGAAAATTATCGTAATATTAATTAAATCGTGTCAGAAATCATATAAATATAAGCAGTATTTATGAGAAAAAGCCCAACATGCCTCATGCAGTTTGTTGAATATATTGTTTTAAATCTAGAGTCTCATTAGATGCTATGCGCCATATTGTTACACTGCTACTTAAAACAAGTCACGTGGTAGCTGAAGCAGTGAAGTGGATGCTAAAGCAAGAAAAATTCAGGTACAGTTGTCTCTGTGAAAACTTTGCGTGTAGAATCCTATAACAGAGTGCTTCAATGTCAGGTACAAGTAGAACCCTTTTATATATAGAACAGAAGTTTTTATTTTGTCACCTATACAGTACAGCAGAGTGAAATTCTTTCTTCACATATCCAAACTTTGGAGGATGGGGTCAGAGCACAGGGTCAGCCATGATACAGCACCAAGGGAGCAGTGAGTGTTAAGGGCCTCGCTCAAGGGCCAAACAGTGGCAGATAGGCAGTATTGGGGCTTGAACCCTAATCCGTCAACCCACACCCAGAGCCTTAACTACTTGAGCTACCGATACCCTATAAGCAGTAAGAAAGGTTCTTTTTGTATAAGAACCTTTAATTATCCAGCTAATTATTAAGAACCCCAGAAGAACCTTTTGGCAAGATGTATGTATGCCTGTCGATATTGGCTGTAGGGATTTTGCATGAAAAACCATCTTCAAAGCCATCAGTGTACCTCACATCACCAGCAGTATCTCAGAGGCAGCCGAAAGGGCCACAAAGGGCCTCGAGCACGAACCATGTTCTGATCAACCATGGCTGGTTTACCTGGGCAAGGATGTACGATGCTGAAAGACTCAAATCACCCAAAGACCCAAGAAACATCACTAATAATGTGTTCATGAGCATTACAAGATGCATGCACAGATCAGAAACATTCCAATCTTAATCATACGTACGATTAACAGTGACGATCCCCTGGAGAACCGTTCTCTAAAAATAGCCTTTGCGTTCTCTGTATCTGAATCAGACGTCTCTGTCTCTTCTTTCTGAAATATTAAAGTGAATTTCCATCTGGAATGCAACAGAACGGATGTCTTTTTTTGTCTCGTTATTCGCAGTCTGTCAACCATAGCAACAGCCTTCTGAGAGTACTTACAAACCGGGCAGCTCTGTGCTCTGCGGCTCTCATTCATTAAACACCAAGCGGCCGTTATCATCATCACTGATGTCATCGGTAAGAATGATAAGCATGAGTCACAATCAAAGCAACAACCTGAAGTCAAATGTTTGTATAGATTGTATAGTAGACATATGTTCTGAAGATATCCAATTTGGCTTTGTTAAAGATCAGTAAATGATATAAATCCCCCCCCTCCTCCACCACCACCATGGCTTGCATGCAATCCACTGCGAAACAATGTACCGTGTACTGTATATATATAAAACTTCATCTTCAACAGATAATCCATTTCCGTCTTGCATTACTGTTCGATTGTTTTGAACTTTATGACAGAAGGTTTGACTGTGTGGGCATTTACTGCTGATGAAAAAATAGAATATTCTTCCTAAAGAAGTCCTGGCTTGAACCTTACCCCGAGTACGACGCAGTACTTGTTCATCCGAGTTATTTACAATCTCACAAGGACACACATCCTCACTACCCTCCACCATCTGCCTCCATTTTGGAAATGCTAAAATACAGAGGCCAGAAAATACAGGTCATCATCTTCCCTGAACAGACTGTTTCCATAGGAACCTAGTTGTGCAAAAATGTGACCAGCACATCATAATTATGAGCCAATTGAGATAACTACAGAGGTAGGCCTAATATATAACGTGAACAGAACACTGCAAAATAATAGTATTTTGAGCACTACTCTCAGCACCACCTTTTTTTTAGTGGTGGTGGGGTTTGGGGGGGACTTTTGTTTAAAGTTAGGTTTTAATTATCCTTTTGGCTGTAACTAGTTCTTGTCCTGAAGTAAACAAAACCTCATTTAGTTTAGCTTGTTGGTGCATATAAGAGAAATAAATTTATTCTCTTATTCTGTGATTTGTTCTGTAGTGAAACTCTCTCATGCAGAATTTTTTTCAAGGTCTCTATTATAGAAAGGCCTTAAGGGGAAAGCTTTTAGATTTGGAGAATGCAGACACCATCCCTCCCCCCAAAGACTAAGACATGGACGGACATATACAACACACACACACAGACACACACACACACACACATGGCTCTTCTGTCATTTTTTGACAGGTGCTTGCACCACCCCCAGCACCCCACCCCACAGGTGTGTGTGTATTTTAGTACGTGCTGATTAGGGCTGCTGTACTGGTATGTACTGGAATGAGGCTTATGTCTCATTTCGATCCTGTGTGTCCTTGCCCCAAAATGAGTGTATGTGATGTTCCTAACCTGACAAAAAAATTTCTGTCTGCTCGAGCCTTTTGCATTTGTGCTGGAGGGAGAGAGAGAAAAAGACAGAGAGAAAGAGAGAGAGAGAGAGTGTGCTACAACTACTTTATACAGTAGCATATCTTATGACTCATCCTCATGTTTTATCCCAGACGTTGCTCAGTGTTTTTTAGCTGAGCTTTGCAGATGTAGGGTTATAAATCTGGAGTATCCTCATCTTCTGTTCCAAACAACTGTCATGAGAGATTACTCATTTAGTATGACATATTCATAGGTGGAAATGCCTTGATATAAATCCACAGTTATAGTAATATTTCCTCTTTTCCAAGTTTTCATTTTCTTTGAGAACTTGCATCTTATTCAGCCGAGACAACGTGAATCGAGAAAAATAGTTCTCTATGTGAGCATGTTGTGGTCTGGGATTAGTATCTCTCGAATGTCTGGAATCAGATAAGCAGAGGGGGAAAATCCTGTGAATCACAACAAAAGCGTTCCAGACGCATATGCTTTGAAGTCTGTCAAACGTATGGAAAAGGGCTTCATAGAAGAGTTATTTCAAAAATCCCCCCTTGCATGAGTATTGTGTCTCCTTCTCTCCCTCCCTCCTTCCCTATCTCTCCGTCTCCCGTTCATGTTAGATCCTGCCTGCCTTGGCGGTGCTTGAAACCCCACCTCCTCTCTCTCTCTCTCTCTCTCTCTCTCTCTCTCTCATTCTCCCCTCCCCGTCTCAGTCAGTGTGGAATCCTGGCTGTGTTTAATTGGCGAGTGGCAGGCGGGCTTGGGAGACAGAGCAGGAGTGTGCAAGATCTAAGGAAGCAATTGGGACTCACATGGAGAGGCAACTGCTCTCACTGGCTTTACGAGCTGCGACTTTGACTTTCTGAAAGAGAGAAAACAAACGGGAAAAGGGAGGCAGAAACTCAACAGAGAGGCGGAGAACCCGTGAGCTGGAGTTTGGGAGGGGGTGAACTGACTCAGAGATTTTTTTTTTTACACAGTGAACAGAGAAGGGTTAAGGATATGGAAAGAAAGGAAGGGAGAGATAGAGAGAGGAAATGACAGAAGGAGCAACAAAGTGCAAACAGAATGAAGGATAGGTACAGGAAAGGCTGTAATGGAGTGAGAGAATAGGGGGGAGGTGGGAGAGAAAGAGGCCCACTGCTGGAGAGAGGGCAACAGCACTGTACTGCATACGGGAAATGACAGAAGTTGAGGAGAGAGAGGGAGAGAGGGAAAGAGAAAGAGAGAAAAGAGGGAAAACAAGGGGAAGTTAGAAAAGAAAGGAAGGGGGAGGTGAGTCTTGAAACGTAGAGAGAGAAAAGTGGTAGATGAGAAGTTGAAAGAAACAGCATGTGAGAAAAGGGACCAGAATGAAGAAAAGGACAGAAAGAGAGTAGAGAAGTGAGAGAAAAAGAACTACGCAGATGAGAAAAACAGCCTTAGTGAATGGCCTGGGTGGGGAAAGAGAGAGGAGGTAACTGGTTGTTTGGTAAGTCGTCAGCCTGGGCGGCTTTTAGTCTCCTACTGCTATGCACTCAGAGAAGGCGGCAAAAGGACAATGTGCCCTCCATCCAGCCCAGGACTTCTGCCACCTCTGCTTACAACAGGGACCGCCGTTAGCACATCACAGGCAGCAGCTCAGTGAGGCGCAGTGCCCACCACTGGAGCTGAGTCAAAGGTCTCACGTGTGGAGGGAAGACTTGTCTTTACCCTTTCCTCTTGATCTGGAAACACTTGAGGACAGGACAGGGAACCATAACCATCATGACCTGCAGAGAAGGCAGGGCTACATGGGGCCAAGCCACTACACTGTTTCTGAAAGTTGCAGCCCACCATGCTACATGTGGAGGGAGGTGAGGGTTCCTCGATTGGACCCTCGATTTCTTCCATCCACATGTGTGTGGGAGAGATCATCACTGGGACATCACAGGCAGGATGTTGCTGATGGGAGACTGGCAGGCAGGCTTGGAAGACATAGTGACTGTAGCTCTGAGAGGGAATGGTACCATCATCAGCTGCCACACCCCCTCAATGGGGGCCCCATGCTGGCAAAGGTCAGGAGCCAGCGGTACTACAGGGAAGCTCGGAATGTTTCAGAGGAGCATCACTTGGACTGCGTGAGTGAGAACTACCAGCAGAATACACATCTACCAGAGCTAGAATGGGACAATAGACATAAATTTGGATACAATGGGCACTGTGAAAGGAGGCATGTTACTTTTGAGGGTCACAGTGATGGACACAGCATAGAGAATAATGGTTCAACCAGTCCTATCAGGAACCACTGTAATGGAGCTAAGGCATTCTTTTCAACAGAAGTTCCCCAGAGCAAAATTACAGTCTCCAAGAAATCAGGACCTAAGCTGCCAGTAAGTGGAATATATTGTGGAGAGACCAAACCGGGTCAAACAGACAGGTCAGAGGCTGGGGGGAGCCGGAGTAACCACGGGACGAACCAGGGAACAGTGCGCGAGCAGATCAAACAAGTGGTAACAGAGTTAGAGGATGTCCTCAGCGGTCTCAAACAGGTTCAAATGGAGATGAAAGAGGTAAGAGGAGAAATGAGGAGTTGAGTAAACTTTATGATTTTGATAGTATATGGCTGTTGTCTGTAGTGTAGAAAACATGTTTAGAGTCATTAACTCAAGTGGTTTCTTGGTTTGTCTTTAAAAATAAAAGCTCAGGGGTTAATGTTTTGGGCTAGTGATCTGAAAAATAAGCCATTGTTTGACACCAAGCAAGACCCCTAACACTAAGCTCTCTGTTTGCACAATATCACCTCTGCATTGTATATACAAGGTGTTTTGCTTTTATTGTTAATATTAATCCCGGCATTGATTCAGACCTTTATAAGAAGGGGCCTCGTTATGTAAAAACCTGGTCATCATTAGAACTGTATCAAGGGCCAGCTGGTGTTGATGACCTTTAAGTGTACTTTCTGTAAGACATCTTTGTAATGAATCCAGTGTGACAATCACAGAAAGATAAGCTACCATTGAACTCTACAGAACATGAGCTTAGCAGGAAATATACACAGATGTACACAGATGTAGATATGATCAAAGCATCAGTGCATCAATGCCTGAAATCTTTGGGTAGTCGTAATGGCCATTTTTATCTGTGTAGCATATAATTGGGTATTATCTGAGCCAGTGAGTAAAAGGAAGTCACTGCACATGTGGAAGGTTATTGTGACTTTAGTTTTTTGGACTATTACTCTTTTAAGAAGGTCTCAGGCTGGACATTAGTAAAGGAAGCGCTGGAAAAAATCAATAGCTATAGATATCTATGCTCTATGTAGATCTGCATTAGGATTAATGGACTACATGAGATGAAATAGGAAATGAATTATTTAGAATCGGGTGCCACATTTAAATAGACGTCACTGAGTTGCTATCTAAATGTCAGGTAAGTGGCTGGAGGTAATTTTAGGGAATCAGATTAAAAAGAACTAACTGATGAGTTGCTGAGACCTGGTGGGTTGAAATGGTAGGGTGCAACCTTTCTTTAATGATGTCTAGTGAAGAAATTGTAGGCTGATGCAACTTAGAATCCTTTCAGATACGTAAATAGCCTTGATTTACGAGAGTATTAGACGTAAAATTCATAATTTAACAAGCCGTGTCAGGTAGGCCTTCTTGGAAGAATTTATATAGCTGGATATAATGCGTTAGCAGTTAATTATTCATTGCAGGAATTGCATCTGATTTGACAGTGAAGGGAATGTGTCACCTATGATAAAAAAATGTAATTGTGCTAGTTAAGCTGTTTAAGAGCAGGCAAGTTGTTTTTTCTATCATTTCTGTCTGATATTTCCACTTCTATGTTTTAAAGTCACTTCATAAACATGGGTTTTAATCTGTTTTAATGACTGTGTGTCTGTGTAGGTGGTCCAACAGATTGATGTTCTGACTTCCAACATCGACCTGGGAGAGGAGGAGCAAGGACCGTTCAATGGTCTGCTACAGGAATCCACGCACCACACCAACCGTATTGGAGTTGTGGCACTTGTCCATAATGTCAACAGAGATGTAGAATCCCCAGAAAGAGCCAGAACACATGCTGGTGTTGGACCACAGCGCACTCGTTCCCTGTCTGACCATAACTTTACCGCTGTGTTTTCTGCTCGCCCTGACAATCATCCTACCGTGGAGATCCACACGAACCCATCCTCCCATGCTCATGGTCTGATGACTGTTAAGTCTGCGGACAATTGCCAGATTAATCATACGTCTGCTCTGGAGCTTCAGAAGCCAAAGAGCACCGCCAATGGAGACTGCCTGCGAGCCAGACCTCCCAGAGCCAAAGTCAAAGAGCTCCAGCATCCAAGAAGCAGAACAGATCATACAAAAAATCCTGACCCCCCTTACCCTCTAGCACCGGTTAGCTTGGTTAAAACTAAAAGACCCCCACCGTACCCACAAAACGGACTGGTCAAAGGACCTCCGAAGGATTCAAATGTCCTGAAGACACCTCCTTACCCTGGAAAACAGAAACAGCTAACCTCCACCATGGTGTAAAGGTGGGGTGACAGGGGAAGTTCCACTGCCTCAGAGCTCTGATTGCACTCATGGAGTCAACACACACCCACACACACAAACACACAAAGAACGTAAATAAGATGTTTTCCCCCTCAGCATCACGGTTAGGTAACACAGGGTGAGTGGACAATGGGCGCTCTGAAAAAAGTCAATTTCAGTATGAATATGTATTTTTATCTGTGAGTGCGTCGCCGTCGTTCTTGACTGCTTCAGGGGAAATGTCCATGTGCACTATAATTAATGGCATGTACTGATAAAGCGTTAAATTGATTTGTAAAGGTACGTGGCTCATGTTGAACGAGGAACAAAAACAATCAACATCACCAGGGTTCCTTCTCCTTTAGTCATTCATTCTGGGAAGCAGAGGAGGTTGTTGAAGTTGAATCATTTTTTACAGAAACTGAAACTCTGCCATTCGAGAAAACGCAAAACACACATTTGCCTGCGAACATGGTTCTAATGTGAGTCATGAATGATTTGTTCCATCTGTTTGCCCCTAGACGTTCTCAGGTTTCTGTTTGTGTTGTTGTTTTCCTGCGTGCTCAAGTCAGTGGTTTGCGAGTGCTGCGTATTTCAGAGCTAATCAACTCAGTGAAGGAGATTGGCTTACCGAAGGCCCTGGAGCATGCAGCATTTCAATATTATTCAACAATCCTGTATGCAATCAAGCGTGTTTTAGAAACCTTCTAAAAAAAAATAACGGATTATTTACAGTATTTGTGAGCAGAGAAGAAGAGATCAAAAGGGAGCATGAAGTAGAAGTTCAAAAAGGAGCGTGTTCGGCTTTAGTTTGAGCGTCAACTGACGAGAGTCACAGACTGATCATCCTGTTTGAGGAGCACGTGGAAACTGATCATGTTGAAATGAAAGGATCACATAATGCACACTGGTGCAGTCACTTGGAAAGTATTTGGTGTGCTTCAGTTTAGCAGTGGTAAGAAATGGTGGATTTTAAAAGCTAAACATTTATCTTGCGTCACTCTGATTTTAGTCTTCAACCTTTTAAAACAATCCTGTGTGTAGAGGAAGAGCCTGATTTTTCCCCTGCCATGTTTTGAAAACAGCGGTTGAGGTTTGGCAGACTCCGATTGCCATCCTCTGGTGGATGGAATGCGCTAGGGCGAACTATTTTTTCAATCTCCAGCCATGTTTGAGTCAGTCTGGTTTTGATTAGACGCCACCTGGCTCGGTGATGGACTGAAGGAGGCGGATTTGTATAGTATTTGCATTGCAAAATGGTAGTTGCACACAGCTGGGAGGACACATGACTCGCCTCAACACCCAAAGCAGGAAGCATAGAGAAGTAAACATGAGCTAAACAAATGCTCAGACCAAACATCCTAGCACATGCTTTAATAAGACTTGCTTAGTCTGGATATTCGGTGTCCGGTGACCTTCGACCAGATAAAGAAACTGGTTTGAGTCTTTAGGCCTCACCAATTACTGCCTGTGCAGCAGTGGCTGCTATGAACATTTCATTATTTCCTGGTGGTATTCATTAAAATGCAATCTAACTTCCCACAGTCTTACAGGAGACCAGTGTGTGTGTGTGTGTGTGTGTGTGTGTGTGTGTGTGTGTGTGTGTGAGAGAGAGACTGGGTAGCCCACACAGACTATAAAGTCTACATGGTTACGAGTGTCTGAGCGTATGGTGCTCTGGTATCCTGACCTGCTTGTGGTTTATTGAGTTAACATTCCAAATGTCCCAGGAGTCGTTGTGTTTAAAAACTGTGTGAATAGTTTCACTCGAGCAAATATTTCTCTCGTGTCAATCCAGTGGCACAAAAACATCCTCCTGCCGTACCGCTAATCAGCTTTGTGACACTTCTGAAAGACCTAATAAAGAGATTAGTAGATGTCTAATTTCCATGTCAATTAAAACTAGCACTATTAATTAAAGTCCAGGCCAGGAAAACAAAACAGTATCGACTTTCATCTCCGTTTTTATATGAGAGCTGTAAAAAAAAAAAACCCTGAAAGCTTAAAAGACAATAAACCGAGATGGCTTTTTATTTCAGAGCGCTGTGAGAATAATAAACGCTGTCTTTCAGAAAGACTTGTCCTGACGATACTGCTCTTATTGGCTCTTCAGACTCGCTCGGATGTACAAACACTCAGAATGAATCAAATGATGACAGGATGCTTTTGGTTATTTTCAGAAGGTCTAACGTCATTATAACGAGAGACCTGACTGGAGTGCACTGGGTGCAACAGGTCTTCAGTCTGAACATACAGGTTTACTCTGTCTGTCTGTCTTTTTTTTGTAAATTAAGCTATAAAAGGCCCCCAAAACAACCTTACATAAGCACTATTAGTCAGAGAACACACTGTACCATTGTAGGAACACTCTTTTCTCTTCAGTTTCTATTTTGAGCGAGCTGCTGACTTAATCTTTTGAATCAATTATTATGGATTCTGCAGGTGTCCAGGTAGTTTTAAGACTTACATCTGGCTGGCATGGCAGGTTACCATGGTTACAGTGTTAGTGTAAGGACCAATTTTTATAACTGTGAGACAGACCAATAGCTCAAGGACATCACAGGCCTACAGAATCTATATATAATGTGTGCAAACTGAAAATAATAATAAAAAAAAGAGATATTTTTAGACGTTTAACATAAAATGCTATAAGAAAGCAGAACATTTGTAATTGCTGTGGAATAAATGAAAGGTGGTTAGGACATCCAAGCAAATTTATTTTAGTCGTGACTACCTGTTTTTAACTCCCGTCTCTGATCGATGGTATTTTATAAGCAGTGTAACTTGTTCCAAATGTACGCTCTGGCACCTCTGGTGCTGCTTTAAACTGGCAAAGCAACACTCTCAAAAGCTCTCGCCTAATCAGCTTGCTGTCCTCCAGCACCGAAATCATTCATCACACTCTTAAATCACAGTGTAAAACAACAGCAGGCTTGGTGTAATGCCATCCTACATTTCTGTAGCGCCATCAATTTTTTGGCTCTAATGTGAGCCTTTGCTCAAATTTAGGAGATAAAACTAGAAATGGATGAGGCGGTAAAACTAGTGCTTAAGAAACTTGATGGACTTCTGTTGATAACAGTAAGATCAAAAATAAAACAAAACTATGTGTTATTATGTTCATTTTGACAGAAATCAAAATGAAATCTCTTCCAAAAATTTGCATCTCCTGCTTTAAATGAACTCATTTGCATGCCACAGACTTTCCCTTTACGGCTCACTCTGTGACCTCGGTTTTGTTCTTCACAGCCTTTGCCAAATGTCATACATTTTATGTGTCCGTAAAACGACATATGCAATACAATTTACACCCAGAAACTGTATTTAGTTTATCAGGATCTGGACATTTTTTCATTTAAATCTCAACCATCTGTACCCAGTTATTGATTAAAACATAGATAACTGTGACAGGCTTTTGTGCTCGAAAAAAAAGTGCTGAACACTGATGTATTCTAAATGTCTGTTTTTATTGCAGGAATGCCACAAAGAAGAGACGCATCTAAAGGGATTGCAAGGACTTCTTATTGGAACTGAGAGTATTTCCTATGGAAAGCACTAGAAATGGTTTTCTCTCTCTCTCTCTCTCTCTCTCTCTCTCTCTCTCTGCTCTACACCCATCAGAACAAGCTGCCCTTTTTAACCATA
>JAOTRN010000022.1:3198252-3210289 GCA_028566695.1 Bagroides melapterus | reverse complement strand
CACACACACACACACACACACACACACATGTATGTGCAGGACGCTTGATTTTCTCTGACACTCCCATGATAGAAACCTAAAAATAGAATGTACAGAATTAGAAAATGGACTTCGATGTTAAACCATGTAGAATTTATTTTGCATTTGAGGTTACTTTGAGAAAGAGGAACATGTCTGGGGAAGCACCATCACCTCAGTGTACTCTCTAAACCATGAAAAAATAATCTCCTGTTCTCTCCATCTCCCTAGTTATTGCCTTTTTTTGCTCTTTCTTTATTTTCTCTCTCTCTTTGTTTCCTTCTCATCCTGCAGGCCAGCCCTTTTGGAAGGCAAGGGAACCTCACGTCTGTCGGTTCTTCTAAGTTTAAAGACTCAGGTACTGTACGTGTACTGCTCGTTCTCAGAGCGACTCTCTCGCTGAACTCCCCAAACGAGTCACATCGACGTAACACTGAATTTTTCCACCGCACATTACCACATTAGCAAAGACAAGACCTGGCACAAGCCCACAGAACCTGGGGTTCTTGTTAGTTTTCCACAAACTTCAGAGATGGCTGGAACAGTTACAGCGATGACAGTAAAGCCGATTATGTCATCATTATAGAGCACAAGGATGCCTTTGTGCAACGTGATCCGTTGGCGTTCTAAAAATTCCGAATGAAACGCTCGATTAAAGGTTTTTAAATTTTATTAACTAGAAAGACAGCAGAAAGAATGATTTTTTTAATGCTGTTTAGCAGGACAGTTTGTTTGTTTGTTTGGTTATTTGTCCAGTGAACCGAAATGTTCCAGTTTTCCTTTCAAGAGCTTTGAGTTCTTTGTCAGGTATCTGCACCATCTCAGGGAAGGTCTGCTGTTAGCCTGTTCACAACTGTCCATAAGGGGAACCTTCAGGGTTTTCTGAGTATTGATCAAAGATGCTAGATAAAAGTCTCTAGAGTTTCATCATGTAGTTTAACATCCTCACACACACACACACACACACCACAATCTTCCTCTTAGGTTAACCCATACACTTGAGCCACTTGACCAACTCATAACCACGTCATATGAGTTCGGATGTAATGACACAATAATATATATTACGCAAGGACGAAAACATGATGAGGTGTGTGCTGTTATCGCAAAATTTGTGGAACTTGACAGCAAATATAAGCAGTCATACCTTCACCAGCTTCTCTTTTCTCTCTATCTCTTTCTCCAATATATTTTCCATGACGGAGAACTTACTGACTGTTACAAACTCCTGAAACTGGAGACTCCTTCCATATATATGAAATAATATTTCCTCACTGGAAAAAAAAAAATAATACAAGTCGCCGTGAATTAGCTGTTGCTATGAAAAAGGTACAAGGAACAAGAACAAGGGCAGTAATGTCAGTTGAATTAAAGGGAGAACGACCGTCAGAGCTGCAGCTGTAGAAAATAATCAGCACCTTCTAGGTTTAAGGATTAGGGAATTCTCCATCGTTAACGGAATTTTACAGCATGCGCTTCAGCTGTAGCTAATATAGTAACGGAGCACTTTCCAGAAGAAGGAATCATCAAGTTCACACAAAGTGAGTTTCAGAATTTCTGTTTTAATTTGGTTTTAGGTTTTTATCCATCATGGCACTTCAGATTTTCCTTTGGCGTAAAATCTATTTATAGAACTCAGACCTGCATGAGAAAAAAAAAAACCTCCAGCTGTTCTTAAAATAGTGCTGCTTTAAACAGGCTTTGCTTTGTGGCCAAACAGAACGCGCCACTAACACGTTACTGCAGGAAAACTCTCATGGAACACTGACACTTTTCAGCTGCCCCGATTGCTTACGCTCTCTTTCGCACGCCATAGATGTCGAACAGCTACGCACTATTTCTATTTGCTCGCCGAGGAAATGGGGTTAATTTATGAAAAACACAGTCTCGTACAACTTTTGTATGAATACTGGCTTGTCTGCTGCTGCATTCTTACTGCTCCTGTGTAGCACGCATGGAATAAACACTCAGGGGTTTCCACTTCTAATATCGCTTTGCTGAAGGCCAATACTGTGGTCACCGAGACAAGCAGCACATTGTAGAGAAGTCCTTTTTTTTTTTTTTCTTCTTCTGTTTTTGTTTCCTTACTCTCTGTTTACTGGTTTGTTCATGAAGTCATAAGCTGCGTTCTGTAGCGGTAGATGATAAGGGCTGTTTTCCACAGTCCATCGAACACTGCCTCCACTTAACTCTGTAATCAGTTAATTAAAGACGTACGTCATAAGCGTCGCACAGGGGAACTGAAAGCAGGCTTTTCAGGAGAAGTCATGGAAAACGAAACAGTGCGGCCACAGTGAAGCCACGTGCCTAAAATAAACATGCGGCTCCCGGAGCGTTCGTGATGCCGCCGCTGACCCGATGGAATGTCTGTTTCTGTAACGGAGAGAAAATAGCAACAACATACCTCAGTACGAAGGTGCTTGAGAATTTATAAAGTGCATCACGTCTGTCTTTCTAATGCTCTTTTTTTCCCCCCCCCGCTCTACCCTTTCCCCTCCAACATAGATCCCTTTGCTCCAACGGACACTTTTGGCGGGAACGGTGGCTTTGCAGACTTTGGAAATATGTCAAAGGTAGGAGGGAGGTCAGCGGTGAAGCGGTCTATTCAGTAATCAGACCACAGGAAAGCACCAGTACATTTTGAACCACCAGTAGTTTACGTATCCCTCGTTATCTCTCATCTGCCCCTAATCGCTCATTTATGCCTTTACCTAGAATCATGAGATCATTGAGAAGATAATTCAGGGAATTTCTAACTAAGCGTAGCTTTAAAATAGCTCTCTGGCATGTTCTAGACCATCCTCACACAGTGCATATTGTCTTGTTTGCTGATGAGGTTTAAATCATCTGTGTTCTCTTTGAAGGGATCCACTGGGCACCCTATAGGTCGAAAACCCACCTACCCACTACCTCCACCCAAAAAACCTGTACCAGCCAGACCTGCACCACCTCCATATGGTGAGTGTTATGTTGTGTGTGTGTGTGTGTGTGTGTGTGTTTGTGTGATATATCCAGTTGCTCCACACTTATTTGGTCCTCTTTACTATGTGGTGTGTTTATTGTATACACACCTATTCAAAGATGTCTCGCTGTGTTTATTTGCATCAAAGCTGTTAGTCACGTGACGTAATTAGTTTGTGTTATATGTCATAACTTCCCTGTACGCAGCAAGACGTTGTGTTTGTTCCAGAAATGCAGTGTTTGGTGTCAAAGACTAAGTCAGGATGCAGCCGACAGTTTTAGTAGAATGTAGCTGAAGCTAGCTGTTTAATAGCACCTGGGGCATTGCTGAAGTATTATTTCCTTTTTAGTCTTGTCGAGCAGTTGCACTTCCATTTAAACCGACGTTTCAGTTGTAGCTGCTTTCTTTCTTTCCTGATTTCTCTGCTCTCTGTGTTTCATTTTGCAGCACACGTGTGTACACCCCTTTAAACACGTTCTGAAATAAACTATGCATCAAAAATCATAATCTCCAAACATCTCCATGGGTTCCTTAATTCTCACCCGGGTTCCTTGACATACATCTGCTGTTAGAATTAGCACAGCATCACGATGGTCCCTGATATTTCCCCCTCACACTTCTTCCTCTTTTCAAGACATATAGAGGTATTTAGCATCCACACAATAGACTGAAGGAAGGTGTGGTGTACTTCACCTGTACTCTATAGGATCACAGTCTCATCCACACAGGCTATGATATGGCCCAGGCTCTTTTTCCTTTCTTTATTATATGATTTTTAGTTAATTGAAGTGAACATCAGTATAAAGAAAGGCAAAGACACATAAAAACAGCAGTACTTTCATTCTGAGTCAGCAGGTCTTCAGTGCCACACCCGAGGTTTGAACTGGCATCCTCTTGGTTGCTGGTGCAGAACCCATTGAACCACAAGAACCATGTGTTCAACACCGTTGCTTGTTTTTTTCGTAATTTTTTTCCAGTTTGATCTTATGACCTTCAGCTTTGTTTGTTGTGGGTATAGTAGAAAAAAAACAACAGGGGTGTCAAACTAGATTTCCGGGAGGGGCTACAGATATACAGCCACGTTAATCTTCTTTTAATGCACAAAATTATTTGGGTGAAATCAGGTGATGGATTAAATAAGTATTCTATTCAATTCAATTTCCTTTGTATAGTGCTTTTAACAATGGACATTGTCTCAAAGCAGCTTTACAGAACATGAGTATAAAAACAGCTGTAACAAAATACTCAAATGATACAAAAATTAGTAAATCAAGAATAATAGCTGTTTATATAGTGTGTTTATATTTATCTCCATTGAGCAAGCCTGATAGAAATAGAGCTAAACTTTACAGAGACGGACATCTGGTGTAAACTGTCTCTGTGAGATTAGAACGAGATTAGAAACATCATTCAGTGAGATCCAAATGAAACCTCGTAAAGTAAACTTCCTGGAGGAGTCCATGCATTTTGGCCTGTACTGTAAATAAGAAGCTCCCAACTCTATAATGCTTTTGTAGACCTACACCGTTTACCTGAAACATTTCTCTACTTTATTGTGCTTTTTGTGCTTGGACACTACACATGACTACACATACAGTATATTCATTTTTATTTCTGGCATTCGGTAACCGCACGCAGAAGAACGATGGCTTTGACCTTTCCCTCGTGTGTTGTTGACACAGCTCGGAGCTCTGCGCTGCTCTGTGCTGTTTATGTGCGTACGGTACCGGGTCGAGTTGTTTTTCTGTTGTCACTGTAGACATGGGTGGGGTGCTGCACTGTTGCTCATATCACTGAGCAGAGGAAATGTGGAGATGAAGCAGGAGAGAGAGAGAGCGAGAGAGAGAGAGAGAGTGAGAGAGAGAGTTGTGTGAGAATTTGACCGTCATACACACTTCACACCCTTCAGAGAAGCAGAAAGTGTGAGGTTCCCACGACTGGCTAAAAGCGTCCTTGCCAGCAGGTCCGCTCTGCTTCTGGTTTGCTATGTTAATTTGAATAAATAACATCTACTTCTCTCTTCTGTGGTCTTCCTCGCCATCACTACTACTATTATTTTTTTTCAACTTGTTGCAACACTTCTACTTCTACTACTACTACTACTACTAATAATAATAATGCTTCTACTACTGTTACTAATTATCATCATTATTGTTCACAATAGCATTTATTACTACAGCTGCTGCTTTTTCTACTGCTGTTAATATTACTACTTCTATTTAACTATTAGATCTACTAGTAGTACTAACTAGTACTATACTTACAGCTACAGTTACTGTAAATATTACTGCAGCTACTAATACTGCTCTTAATATCACTGCTGTTATTCTCTCTGTCATTATTATATGGAACTAATGTTGCTACTGATTTTATTTGATGTTATTTCTTTGTGCTATCAGTAATATTAATAATACTGTACATTTATGTCTACTGCCGTTGATGCCACAACTATTATATCTTCTAGAATTAATTCTTCTTCTTCATCTTCATTTTCTTCTTCTTCTTATTGTTGTTGTTGTTGATGATATTATTATTGTTTGTGCTATTTCTAATCCTCCTTCATTTACATTTCTACATCATCGTTTTCTAATGTAATTTATTGCACAGCCGAGTGCAAAGATTTGCATCCCCTGTATACAGATAAGAACATCGAGGAAACTGAACATCTGTTTTACACTTTATTTGCATGTAAAATAATTCCAAGACTTTCAATTTAAATATAATTTACAATTCTATATCTGTATAAAATTTATAACAATATATCTATACACATCAAATAGCCCCAAAAGATTGAGGAGGATTAAATGCAGCTCTACTGGTCTGAAAGAAAGTAGAGGTATTCTGAAAGGCCGAGCCCAGACCATACGAGTCATTACATAAGAGTTATATCACACGCAGCACTTTTTTTTTCCACTACTAATATATTTGGGCTCAGTTATATTCTTTAATCCTTAAGAGTGTGCAAGCTTTTGCTCTCAACGATATATTATAAAGAGAAAATTGACTTCTATAAATCTATAAAGAATGTTAACATTATGACACAAAAAAAAAAAAATCAAAGAAGTTGAAACCTTCAGAGATTGTGAGGCAGCTTGAGCTTCATTTGGGTGGCGTTAATTCACCCCTGCCAGTTTCTGCTTACTTCTCCGTCTTGCTGCATTCTGTTTCCTCTGCAGCTTTCAGTAAATACCTCCCTTTGCTTACATGTTGTGCCTCACTCATGAGAAAAACAGAGGAAGCCTTAAACGAGTCTCTCACTTGCTCTGAGCAGCTGCTGTGTGACCTTTTGCACTCGGAGTGTGGCACATGGGTGATTGTTGATAGGGATGCATTTATTTTTCACAAACCACATCAGCAGCTTTTTTTTTTTTCCTCTCAGCAATGTTTTTGAGGCATGAGCATCTACAGGCTGCAGACAATCTCCAGAGGACTGTGTATATGTACTACGAAGCCTATGGCTCAACAATCTTGTGTTGTGTTTGTCAACAGTTGTTGTAACGACTTACGGGCGTTGTAATTGGTTTTGAAAGGTGGCTCGAATTTGCAGAAATGAAACTGTTGCTCTGGTTTTGGTACACCGCAAGTCAACCCTTTTTAAAAGTCCCCTTATCTCATTGCTTCTGTTTGCTCAGGGGTCACGTAGCCGTACAGAAGGTATTAACAGTGATTTTTATCACGATTGACTGTCTAACTGATGTCCTCTCTGAACTGTTTTAGGCACAAGTTCAGCAGGAACTCGTAGAGGAGTTCCCCGTTTTCCGAAGCCGCACGAGGACTCTCTCTCCTCGTCGCAGTCCGGTAGAAACGTCTTAACAGACTCTCTCGCTCTTGCAGACCTTAGAGCCGTAAGTCGAGTCTAGTTAACTTGCTGGTGCATCCAGCTTCGCCAGCGCTGAGTGTCCCCGCAGGCATGCCAGCACGTCCTCTACCTGCGTCCGCTTTTTTGTTGCATTGTGTTTGTATTGTTTATCCTCAGCTGCAGCCATGTTGTCCTTTTGTCTTGCGTCATAGCCCTAATCCCAGCATGCTCTGTTGTTCACGTTTAGTCGGCTACCCAGCAGGATCTGTGACCTGTGAACCCTCTGGTCCTAACCGTCCTGTATCATTTTTTTTTTAATCTTCCTCACCCACACACCCAGCTGTCTGTCGTGTCTGCCTGACTTTGCTCGCCTACTGCACGATGTCATTCATATGAATTCATATGAGTCAGTTCTCGGTAGCCCGGGACAAACAGGTGAACGTTAAAGGAAAAGTCCGCCCTGACGTCTGCATATTTAACACTACAGCTTAAAATAGAAATGAGAAATATTCAAATGAACGTTTGAGCTCGTTTGTTTAGAATTCTTAGCTCAGTCTGTTTTTAGTTTCGTTAACGCTTTCCTACACCACCCACGATTCTGTTTGACATCCTTCGTCCACACCGTAACACTCGTCGTCACGTAGACAGACTCTGGTGCAGAACGGGATGACGAAGCCGGGCCGAATTACAGCCAAACTTCTACATTCATATGAGAAAAATAAGCTCAATGCTGCTTTGTTTGTAGGAGCTAGCAGCTAAACCTCTCTGGTACTTAACCTTGTTTGCATCACACACAGGAACAAACCAACAAATGATCACCAGAGTCACTAAACACTTCATAAAGATAAACATATATAATAAAAAGATTTTTCTGGGTTTTCCTTTTAAAGCCCAGGTTTGAAAAAGAAATAACTTTTAACTCAGTGTTACTGAGTTCAGCTTGTTGCTCATGTTTTAATATAAAGATCACAGACATACTGTACCTGTCACACAGTCTTTATGCCCTCTGTAATGTGAGAGCGTGACTTTTTCACCTCAGAGTGAAAACAGGAAGTGCGGTATCTCCCACTCATCCTGAGCCAAGTATCAAACCTCCTCGTGCTTAATTCCAGTTTCTGGTTTGAAAACTCTATAATTCTTTAAATCCCTAGCTATTTCATCTCCATTGTTGGATGGTAAACCTACATCCTGGTTATTATTGACAGTAACGATCTGATTTTATTGTGTAGTAGACCGTTCTTCCACCGTGAAGGTAAGTCTAAAATACGCCGACGTGATTTAGTCATCCGGTGTACCAGTACCGTACTAGTGCCTTTAGAGATTAGCTCCAGCTTTTGCATGCCGTTATTGTACCGTGTTAAAGCCCTTGCATGTGTTTGCTGTGCAAGCGGTGCTCTTTTGCTGTTCCTGGGGTCCTTCTCTGTAACATGAGCTTGTTTGTGGTGTTTTTTTTGTTTGTTTGTTTTTTCTTCCCAAATTTTTGTCCTGATTGCTTTAGAACTGTTATAATGTGTCTCTCTCCCAGGCCCTGAACATTTGAAGGTAAGTCAGCACAAGGGTTTGGTGACCACAACCCAGCTTTCTGTATGCTTTGAGTGTTAACCACAGTGAGCACCTACTCCACCCGACGATCACACGTAAAATCCGCTTCACCTCAAATGTAAAAAACAGATTGATTTCACGTTCACACAGGAAAAAAAGGCCGTGTGTCCTTTAACCGCGTACGCAGCGTGCAGACTGCTGTTTGAATAAATAATATCTATTTATACATGTGTGTGTAGCAACGCATCAAAATTCTGTACATGTGTAAACTCTTAACCGTGTTGATGAGTGGATTGGGAAGCTGAAGCATCACACAGACTGTAACGAGCGCAGTTAATGCCGTGACTTCGGGTTCAGGTGCGTCACGTTTCTCACTGGTCACGTCACTAATTATTCATTTGTGCAGTGAGGAATTCTAATCACACCTTTTTTTTTTATTATTATTAATTTATTCATATCGAGACATTCATGTCATTTAAACTATTCATTCATAATTCGGTGGGATTTATTGGGACGTCACATGAAACTAATGCAAAATATAAATCGCTGCTTCTCAAGTCTGTGGAACAGAACCGAGCTCCAGAGAATCTCCTGACCCGAAAACTTCCACTGCTTTCAATACAAAAACCTCCAGCCAGTCCAGGAGCAGTACGGCTGGCTCGATGACTGAGTATTATCACGATTACTGTTTATCCATCACTAAATGAACATTAGTTCTGACATACAGCAGTGAGATGGTTTAGATTTTGGAACTCAGGATTGTGGGTGAGGTTATGAGATCGAACCCACTGTTGTGCACGGGGTTTGTGTGTGGGTGATAGCACCACAGCATGTCTGATCATCCAAAGGCATCGCACCTCCATCAGACACATCCCCCGACAGGTCATGCTAGTGTAGGAAAGTAATCAACGCTGGCGTGGTGTGATGCGTCAACACCGTCACCACTCCAAAGTTGATCGTTTTCAAATAACAGCATGTCCTGAAGTGGGTTTATTTTTTTTTCGTCTTATACCACAGCGAATTGACGATTAGAAATTAGGTAGTCGTTTCCTTACCAGTCTCCTTTTTCTTCCTCTTTTCGTGTAAATAAGACGCATTTGCACCTTTTCACTGTCCAGAGAAGCGACAAAGCACAAAGTATTCTGTGGTGCAGACCGTTACAGACTCTTACAGAGAGCTAACACTGGAGACTCCTTTCATAAATCATCAGCCACTAGCAGTGATTTCTGTTCGATAAGAGCACATTTTTAATCCACTTCTATTTAGCCTTAGATTGGATGTACCAACCGGATTAAAGAATACAACAATGCTGTGGTATAAATATAAAAAATACAAAAGTAATTTTTTGGTTTGAACTGATCAATTCTATTTTTTTTCAATCACCTCTAAAATGGGATTATATATAATCCATCAGTGAATCCATCCATCGCTGCGTCTGCATGCGTGTCAGATTGTCGTGTGTTTGATTGCTGTGTTTCTCTGTGGCGTCCGATGCAAGCCTTTCTCTCTGTCTCTCGCTCTCTCTTAGTTCGGAAATGAAGTCGAACAGCTGGAGTGGGCCAAGCGAGAGAGTAAGAAGGAGGAGGAACGCCTGAGGAGGCTCCGCCTCCAGGAGCAGCAGGATCTGGAGCTGGCTCTGGCTCTCAGCCGGGTCGACATGTCCAGAACGTGAGGCCAGTCCACAGTGCCTTGTCCAGAGCCCTACGCTGCGCCGTAACCATCCTAAATACCGCTTCCTCCGAGGGTAAAAAAAACAACAGAACACAGGGTCCATTGAAATTCTCACTGTCGAGCGTTCCCCTGAGCTTTGAGGCTCACATAACTCAGTTGTTTTCTCTGCTGCTAAAATGGCACTCTGTCCTACGCTGCCTTAAACACGGGCAAACCAAATGTCTCATGGGTGCTTCCCAGGTTCTAATTAAAACACGTGATATTTAGACAAATCTATACTGAACAATTCATCCAAGCTTAAATGAACTACACATAAACAAAACAGACTCCTATTTAATAATATATAAATCTGTTTTGTTTTTTTGTTTGTTTTTTTCCTTGAGCACTGAATTTTACCAAATACACCAGTAGACACCAGTTCTTCTGCTGCTGCTCTGTTCGCTTCGGCGCCGAAACGACTTCTTTATCGAACTGTATTCAACATCGGAGCTTTTTATCGTCACGTGAATCACTACTAGGTGCTTGTTTTGTTCTACTTTATAAGAAGGATCTCATTTATTAGTAAAACAGCACCTCATTTAGACCAAATACTGTCCAAAAACGTTCCACTCCTCCGTCCCTATTCAGAAGATCCATATCAGACTAGTATTTCTAGACTAGTAAAATGGGCGGAACTCCTCACTCAAAGCTTTCTGAAAGGTCACTGGCTGTTTAACCAAAGTTTCTTTGTTTGTTTGTTTTAAAAAGAGACTAAAATATATGATGCTAAATAGGAACAGCTAAAACCGAACAGCTGACAGCTCACAATCCAAGTTATCCACACACTTATTGGAAATGTTCTGAAGTGTAATTTACGTTACATGCTAGGCTTCACGCTAGCTTAGCAACCGATTCGCAAAGTATAACGACGCCGTTGGCTAATCGGTATCGTCAGACATGACGACGATCTCTTCTACGTCCTTCCAGGCTTCGTTTTTTTCTTCTTAATGTCTCTAAATACATTTAACGAACTCTACAATTAAAACATATTTCTACTAGTCTGGTGCATCAAGCTCTAACTGCATATAGGAATTAAAGTTGTGTGGGCGGAGCCGTATAACACACCACCGGATCCTTCACGAAGGAATCAAGCCTCCGTTCGGACCACGTACATGCCGTAACGTAAGGGACGAACGCTCGCTTGTCTCTCGCGTGTATAAATGGAAGATGAATCTTAAATCATGAAGACGTCATGCCCTGCCCAGCTGTGTCTCTTCAAACACACAGCTTAAGTGTGCTGAGATTTAATTGCGGTGGATCAGTAAACAGTGTGTTAATGATCCTCTCGCTAGTAACAAACTTCATCAATCATCGTTAAAGCTTCTCCTGTGATTAGACCATAATTAATGCAATTCTTTTCATTACACGTATGCAAATTTCACAGCTAGTTATCAGCGAATCAGCTTTAGATCAGACTCCCAGCCTGAGGGTGTTGTGTACTTTTAAGAGTGTGTGATTTTAAATTTAAAGTGTTTTTGTGCAGGTGATAAAATGCTGTATATAATGATGACATTTGAACTGATGCAGGAAAAGAAACTGCAGTGCACCTGAAGTCCTGATGAAGGTTTTTTTTTTTCTCCTTATGGCCTTATCCTGTATATGGTGTTATTTCTTTGTGCTAATATATTTATTGTGTTTGTCAAACACTACCTTTATAATATTTCCAGTTTCTATATATCAGTAGTACAATATGAGAAAAATATTTATATTATATTTTGTTCAGCAGACCTGATGTGTGTGTGTGTGTGTGTGTGTGTGTGTGTGTGTGTGTTGCTCATATGAATAGAAAGTCCAAAAACAATGGAATTGTTGAAAATTGGATTTTCTTTGCTTCACTTTGCTATTAAACTCAGACATGTGAAATGAGTGAGATTTGTTTTTAACACAGTTGAATTTCTTACAGATTGCAGATTCCTGTGTGATTACGGCGTGTTGGTTTAGGTGTCCCACACCCCTGAAATGCCCCTTTCTCTCGCTCAAAATATGTCACCGATGAAATTTTTTTT
>JAOTRN010000022.1:3121546-3131700 GCA_028566695.1 Bagroides melapterus | reverse complement strand
TATCATTGGGACACCGATCATTACTTATTATTTCTTAGGCTCTGCGTCCGCTCACACTTTGACCCTGGCTGTTCACGAGACTCCTCGTCATCACATTTGACCAGACTTGCTTCCGTAAGGCGAGAGTATATAATCACAAAACTAGCTGAGTAGATAATCACACACCTAGCTATGACATAAACCGGGCAGAATTGAGTCATGCTGTGCACAAAACACACCAATAGAAACCATTCTCATAACGTATATTTCCATACGGTTGCCGAAGGATCGTGTGTACTGCCGAGATGCTAATTGGAAAAATGTTTTAATTTTTAATGCTACATGGAGTTTAGTGAATTGTCTGTTTGTTCCCTGAGCCTTTCAGCTCTGCGTGTAGCCTTAAGAGCTCACCGTGGATGTCTTCTTGAGCAACGCGGCTATTGTGCCGCTCTGAGCTCCTACTGTGCCGTTGCGAAAGAATATGTTACAACCTGCTTCCTCGAGTAAACAAACTACACATGAGACTGAGAGAGGGAGGATTTTAAAGAATGACTGCTTGATCTGCCTTCCCAGGCTCTGGCAATATATAGCAACCAATAGAGACGGTTCACGGAGGAATGAAGGGGGGTGGCTGTGGTTTATTACAGGTATGCACTATAGCAAACACTGCAACTGATGATTCATCTAAGCTCTCCTTATCCGTATGCTGCAACCTGCTTTTAAAAGGATCATTGTCTTTATGAGTATGTTTTTATGCCTCCTTATTTCAGCACAATCACTTTCAGCCTGATCCCATCCTCCTTTTTTTTTTTTTTTTTCCTCGTAATGCCTTGGATGTTGTAATTTGTTCAGGTTTACTTTTTACAAGCTAACAAAAAAAAATGATTGTAAATAAAGAGTTTGCGCTAGAAAGCGGCTTCCTTGTTTAGGAAAAGATGCATGTAAAATGTAAAATATAGGCTGGAGATGGAACGTAACCCCAAATTATATCATCTGACCACTGTAGGTATGATGTTCGGTTTGGAATCTTGCTGAGGTTGCAGTTTTTAAGGAAGGGGACAGGCAGGTCCGCGACACGGTTCTGCCACAAGCCTTGACATAAGCATTTCAGACTTTATAGTCCAAAGCCTCACTCTGTGAAGTTAGATCTATTAACACACCAGTTTGTGAGCCACATCAATTGCTGCAGTTTATACAAGTCTGTAGTGAATGCCACGTACTGCTCTTTTTGAACTGCCTTTGTTTTTGGTTCGTGGCTTTTCTTTGTTCCAGATCTCGGTCGAACTGCTGAAACGGGACCGAGCTACGGCACACTTTCTCTCGTCGATAACACACCGCTTTCTAGAGTTTTCCTTTTCTTCCCCTTCCTCCCAGTGCCGTAGTTCTTGTACTGGGTTTCGGTTTGTATTGTTTAAGACGTCCATCAACGTCTAAAATCACGTTAATTGTAGGGAGGAGTGGGTTCAGTATGCTGTAATTTAAAAGGAATATGCGCCTTATTTAGAAAGAAATGGTGGTTAGGGGGCAAATGTACAGAAAAGGCAGGAATTTGGCCACTGATTGGCTTCGTTTGTGCGAAGAACCAGGGCCTTTCCACTGGTCATGACCGTGGCCTGTGATGTGGCTGACCGCACGGGGACAATGTGGGCCTGATGCTGGCCTGATGATGGGTTGTGATGTGTTCTCTGACCCAGACCATAATGCACAACTTTTGCCAGCCGGAAGAAAATTATAGCCCTCACAGGAATGTTGCAGTTATTATTTTTCCGTATTATAAGACACAGGGTGAGAGAGAGAGAGAGAGAGAGAGAGAGAGAGAGAGAGAGAGAGAGAGAGAGAGACGTTCTTGTGGCCCTGGAAAACAAGACGTGTTTTAAAAAGTGTCCGAAGGAAATGTTCTCTAGGGAAAATTGCTGAGACTGACAGAAAAGGGGAAGGCCAAAGCACAGGATGGGTTGATTTTCCTTAAAGTGGCTTTAAGTACACTTGCTCTAGTGCTCATAGAAAGATACAGTCCAGACATCAGGATACTTTCAGACTGCAAGTAACATGGACTCAAAACCTGAACTGGAAAACTGCTAAAAGAATTTAATGTCCTCGGCTCCTTGCTAATTCAACATATATCATGTATTTGGTAATCACATTTATTTATAGAATTGCCAGAGCTACATTGCCGTACTTCCTCTCCAGGGCTTCCTGAAGCTCACAGCATTATATCTTACACCTTGCTTCGTGTCTCCAAAGACAATAATGCACCAGATAAACTTCCTGTATTGGTGAAAGCGTCGGTGAAATCCTGAACAATACCTCATGTACATCATGGCTTGATTTCCTTAGCTGTCTTGAAACAAAGCTGAAAAAACAAAGACCCCCTTCAGCTCTTTAAGAAGCACTCAAAACGGGAAAAAAAGTCGACATCCTGTATACAATCACTGTCCGAGTTTTATGAAGACCTGCACATCTGCCGATTCGTGCCGTTATTAATATCCTGTTTTATTGTATTTTATATATATCACAGGTAAATAAGGGTTAAAATTCTCCAGTCTGTCATGACCGAGCTCAAACATCCCGCTCTGTTCAGGATGAACTCTGTGCTCCAACATATTTTGGGAATCCCACCATTAACTCGACGGATTTCCGAAAGTTATTCAATTTGTATAAACGGGTTCAAGTTACTGCTTTACGGCCTACAGTAGTTTCGATGAGTATTCCACTCTTAAATAAAAAAAAAGTCTTCTAAAATACACAGATGTGTTGGAGCCCGAATGTCAGAGTGACTTCATAAAACCTCTGTATATAATCTTGAACTACTCTTGGACTGAGGCGCTGAGATAAATAAATTTAATAGGAGCCGCATGAGCTAAATGTTCTGACCACGAAGGTCGAGAGTGAGAGTGAGTCTGGTTTGGCCAGGATAAAAACTTCACATCTGGGGAAATAACTAAGACCTTACTCCAGTTCTCTCTCTCTCTTTCTATTTCTCTCTCTGTTTATTTTTCTATCTATCTGCCTTTCTTTCTGGACTCTCTGGTTGCCAGAAATGCTTTTACAGAAGACTGTGGCAGGTGCCTTTGACTAGATCTCCAGTCCAATTTAAAGTGACGCTGAGGGAACCCTGGGATTTAGGTGTCACATTAGGAAAGGGATCTTCTTGGCTCTAGTCAGTCAGTCAAGCCAGAGGGTCTCTTTGTGGTCTTTTCAGCCTTAAAGGCCTGATGAAAGATAATGATCAGAGCAATCTGTGCCGGCTTTAATTGTGTCACTGCTCGAGGGGGTCTAAAAGGCTGTGAAGTGAAGCCACTGATATCATCTGATTTACAGGATCAAAGCTGAAGCCGTGGCCTGGGGGACGGACCGATGACACCCCGCTTTGTGATCTTCGGCTGGCGTTGTCTACCGGGAAACCTGCCAAATTCAAGAAAATTAATGGGATTGTTCTGTAGGTCCAGAGGCTATTCACGGTGGTCAGATGAAACCTTATCATAGTGGCATTAGTCCTAGAGTGCGGGTTAGAAATGAGCTTTAGGTCATCGTGTTTGTTTACATTCTGGACAACATGGTGTTTATAGTGCTGTGACTTTTTAAAGCCTTCACTGCAACATGTACTGTATGTAAAACGTATTGAGTAACTCACAAGCTCACAAGCTTCCTAGCTGGTCCATAGCTGGTTAATAAAAGTTGGTTAAACAAGGCTTAGGGGCAAGAATCGGCGTACGTTAACTTGTCTTTGTTCAGAATTTATACCAAACCATGCCGAGCACCAGTTTTGCTCAAGTTTTACCGACTTCTCCGTTCTTCTCAAGATTAGATTGGTTTTAACTGAAGACTTTGAAGGTGTGAAGGTTTGCTCTGTTGTGAGACTTGCTTCAGCGTGATGCTTCTACCGCTAGCTTACCATGACACAGCAGGAAATGAACAAGTGTAGAAAAGAGGGAGTGTGGCTGGCTCAGTGCCTGCTGATTAGTAATGGATCAATATTGGCTTTTATTTTAAATAATGGCACTAACTGGTACCAGCGTCGGGGAGTGTCAGCAAACACTGGCCTTTTACCCACTACGCAATACTGCGTTATCATTCCTGAACCATGAATAAGCTAATAATAACCCTTATCTCAGGTTCCCCAGATTTTAGCCTGAATTTTACCTAGTTCACGGCAAAGGGTACAAATATTAGGAGTAGGAAGAAGCACGATTTTTTGAAATGTAAGAGAGAGAAAAAAACCTAACATGATACGATGCCTTAGCATAAGAGTTCAGCAATAAAACAGACAAATGGACTTCTGTTCATTCATCAATATCGAGGGCCTGGATCACAGAAATCTGTTGTAACTTGGAGATACTGTATCAGTGTGATGGCAAGTAACAAGCAATGGTAATAAGATTATTCAGCTATATCGGTCCCTGCACTGAAAATGAAGGTCCATTCACAAAATGTTGTGTAGTTGTCATCTAATAAATTAAAAATTGCAGCATAATCAAGACTTTTGGGATCAGTTACTCAAATAGTTTAGGAAGCCTTCTTCTGTTTCTTATAAATGTCTTCAAATCCACACCCTTCGATACTGAGTCATCTCACTGGCTTGATCTCTACAGGTGAAAAGGATCACTGAAGCATCACAACTCTGTAAATTGAGCAACAAAGCAGGAAGCGTTTCCCAAAAGGAAATTTACCCTGATTGAGAAACCTAGATTGTGTGTGTGTGTGTGTGTGTGTGAGCCTCTTACTGGTAAAGTTAACAGGTTTCTCCAGCAGGTTTTTTTTCCTGTTTGGACTCTTCTATAGAGATGTTTTCTGACACTCCTGCAGTGCCATTGTTGTTCAGTTACCGGTAAAGTTTCCTGAAACCAAGTGATAGTAAAATGATCAAAAAAAGGAAGCAGTGAGTGCATGTAAAAGTGAGGATAAGGGCAAAAACGTGTGTAGTTCTTCACCATCATTTATCCAGTCAGCTTCCTGTGTGTTGGAACAGGAAGCTCAGTCGACCCCGAATATTGCTGGACACACCTTGAGGGCTAAACTCTTATCTATTTCAACAAATATTCATTAGTCGCTCAGGGAGTTTTATTGTTGGGTTCATTTGAACTTTTGCATAATGTACGAGAGATCTGTATCGTAGAGCGACCGCGGAGGCGAGCGTCTTGATCAAACGCTGCCGTTTTAGAGAAGTTGTTTGGTTTGCTGTTGCTGTTTGGAGGCATGCTTATCGTTAAAATAGTAGGGCTATGAGTATACAGTAGGTGTGAACCGAACCTGAGTAAATGTCAAACAGTGAGGTGAAGTGGCAAGCAAGCAGCGGTGATAAGATTGAAGATCGGTGTGACGTGAGCACCTTTGTCTCTAGATCTTTTACCCTGCTCATTCAAGCTTTTTTGTTTTGAGCTGCTTTGTCAGGGGACATCATATAGACCTGCCTTTTATCTTAACATTAATGACCCTCGAAGCCAGGAGCGACTCCAGATAAGAGTTACGTTTAGGATTTCAACAATGAAACATGCAACAGTTGAAATATTTCAACAGTCTGATAAAAAAAAAAAAAAATTATCCTGCAAATCTCTCCAGACGACCGCAGCGCACTTCCATGCTGGCTCATTTTTACACGCTATCCCCTTCCCTCATAAATAAGACTCTTTTTTTAAGTGAGTAGACCCCAGGATGGAGGTGCCTGATTATAAATAGCCTTTTTTGTGGTATCTATTTAAAGAGATCCTCCTGATGTGGCTTGCTATTTTCCTATTTTCGCTTCACCCTTGAATTTTCCCTGACCAGAGAAATATCTGTTACCCCTCGCCGTTCCTCCGACCGACCTCTCAAACGTAATTACCCCCGTTCCGTGCAAATCATCTATAGATTACTAGTTTCTTTGTGTGCTATCATAACAGCACCGAATGAATGAGAGAAGGAGGGGTGTCATGAGCAATGCCCCTACTCCTGCCAAAACCCCATCAAATGAGAAGCCTGTGGCTGCTGGGGATATTTTTTGCCGGGCTTCGGGGGCTTGTGGCGCACATGCGGCACATGGCCGCGATGGAGAGTGGTCGCGAGCGAAACGCAGAGCTCCAATTATGGCAGTAGTACACATGTCGCTCAGGCAGTTAACTCTGCTTGTCTTGTGGTGGAGGAATTCATGGGGGAGGGTTTTTAAAGGAAATAGATGGCGCGAGGGATCGGAGCGAGACAGACAACCCAAGAGAGGGGTACAATCACATCACGGAGGGGAAAAACGATAGTTAGAGGTTGTATTTTTTTATAGAACGTGGTCTGTTTGTTTTACAGCCTTTGACCAGAAGTCGAGCGTCGCATACACGATCCCACAAAAAAATCAGAGGTCAGACGGAACAGTTCTAATCAAGTCGCCGTTAAAAGCCCACGGTGTCTCCGGTGTCACGGTATGCAGTCATGAATGTCAGGGAAAAAACACCTTCAGACACTTTAAAGTTCCTTTCACACCAACATGGGCTTTTTATTCATTTGACAGATGACAGAAGACGATGATCTTTACCCCGAGGTGTGCACCTGCTTTAATGGTAGAATGTCAAAGCCGGACAAATCGCTATCACGTGGCCCAAGTGTTTATTAGTCTACATCAGTTGTCAGCTGGTGGGATGTATTACAGCTGATCAAACAGAGCAGATCGGATCTACGTAAGTAATAAACAAACTTCCTCTGGTTTTCTCCAGATTTTTTATAAATATGAACCGACGCGGTCTCTGAGTCAGATGTTCTACTGCGAATTCATCCAATCAGGTTTTTTTTTTTGTTTGTTTGTTTTAATGTAATAAATGATGTAGCTCTTTGAGAAAGGAAAGAAAGAGTCTTCAGAACACATACGACTTGTTAAAACCAAAAACTGACAACAAAAACAGATGAATGGACAGAGAAGAATCCGTTTGTTCTCCGCTCCGGCTTCGTGACGTTAGTCATGTTTTAGTGGTAACATGAAGCAGCAGTGAGAAACAAAAAACATGACCACTTCAATTCGTCTCATTTAGAGCCAGAAATTAATCATTAACATTTAACATTAGTCATTTTTTCTGGATGTTGGTAAGTAAAGGAATTTTGATGCTGAACTTCTTCTTCTTCTTCTTCTTCTTATTATTATTATTATTATAGTGATTAAAACGCTGAGTGTGTGTTCAAAATTGACTTTGTGCAGCATTTTTGTCAGTCAGTTCTACTCTCATGAGAATCTGATGAAAATACATCAAATCTGTGGATATTAGAGATGATGTGAATCTTCAAAATCTCAGTTGCTCAGGCAGGAATAAAAAAAAACAACCGGTCCAAACAGAAGAGCTGCGTATTGGTTCTGTTTCAGTCTTTGGTGCAAGTCGGTGATGGGTTTCATTAGACTCACTCAAGGAAAAGAACGACAGGAATGAAAGAGTCCTGTATGAGGACCTGCGAGACATTTTCAGTTGTCGAGGAGGAATAGTTCGACTCTTTCCCACAGTGAACTGTCAAAAGCAGAGCCTTTGTTTTACGTTTCGGAATTGGATGTGGGTTAGAATTCGTGTACACTTGTCTTTCTTTGTTCTACACTAAGCCTGCTGATTGGCTGATGTACGCCAGAGAGCAGGTTGGCCAGCGTCAGTTGTGCTGCATGTAAAATTAGTAGCTTCGCAGTGGTTAATTTACTTTGATTTAGTTCTAAAAAATAAATCCACGTGGTACCTTTGAAATACCCTCATGCACCACCAAAGGCAGAGTGACCGCATGGGTACAGTAACAACAGTCCAAAGCCATGACTCACTTCTGGAAATCCAAATAAATCCAAGACCATGAATGTTTTGTATGATTATTTCCCACTCGCAACCAAAAACTAGCGCGCTGTCCGCATCTGCGACGACGAACGTTATTTTAAACCGCAAAATACTAAACCAGGAATTATAAATGTGCTCGATTTTGAGTCAGTTTTTATCAGGTTAAAATATACAACAGTGAAACCTAACAATAAAGCGTACCAATGTTGAAGCCAAGCACACCATCTGCCAAAGACAGAGAACAATTGAGTCAACGAACAGACTGGTTGGGATGGACAGGTTTCAGAAAGAAATAATGGACTTTCAGGCAACAAGTGTTTCAAAATAAAGTACAGACAGCGCTCTCCATCGAATCCAGTTAAATACATACAATTTGCAAGAGTCCTGGAGTCAATAAAATATCACTGGGGTTTGTGAACTTGGATTCATTACTGTTGGCTTTGATGGATGTAGAAGTCTCTCGGTAACTAATTAAAATTAGGTCTGTGTCCTTCGTTTTGGCCAGCGAGGTCTTAAGGTCTGTCTGTGCAAGTGTCTCTGATGTCAAACACATGTGTCCCGGGCACCATGCAGAAACAAACAGGCCTATTTTGAGCCCTGGTTAAAGCATGCTGCGTCCCCACGCCGCCTGTTTGCAATCTTCCCGCCGCAGCGGCTTTTTACACAATCAGTAATTCACAAACGTGGTCGGGGCAAGAATTCGGACTGTTTTACCGTTGCTATGCACATGTGCGAAAATATCACAGGGGTTTGTGAACTGGTGGAAGAAAAAAAGTAAAAAAAAAAAAAAAAAGAAAGAAAAACAGAGTACCCAAGAAGTCATGCAGCAGAAAAGCAGGATGAAAGTATGCCAAGATGCAGATCCAAGGCTGATTGGATTCCTCAAGCAGAAAAACCAAAGGGGAATAAAATCCCAACTACTGTCGGTAGAAATGGGTAAAAACCAAAAAAGCATTTTGCGGCCCATTGGAAAGCGAATTAGGGGTTTTGACAAGTGACTGAATCTGCCTCAGCTGTCGAATTGCTCATAGCTTCCAGCTGGAGAAGAGTGGCCTGAGATCCATCCTAATGAAAACAGCAGAGTTTTAGAGACAAGCTGCTGTTCAAGCCCAAGCCTGTTCCACTGTATTCGTGAAGAATGGTGGAGAAGATTGATTGAGACAAGCAGACTCAGTCAGGTCACGAGCTGCTGGATCTCAGAGCCTGTGTTCCTTCAACAAGATCTTATTGTGCTGCTTCGGGTCCAGCATTTATAAAGCCTGAGGCAAATTTTCCTCGAGGAGGATCGGTCTTAGAAATTGACGCATTAACGACACTTTAATTGCACTCATCTGGGTTTATAGATATGAAATGAGAGCCTTATTTATCAATCATTTAGCAGGTGTGCGTAAACGTTTGCGTAGTTAAAGACGAACTAAAATTTTCCAACAGGTTGAAAAATGTTTCAGTAACAGATTTTCCGTAATGATCATCTGTAAAGTTCGGCACGGCTGATTCATTCATTTTTTTTTTCAGTGATGCCCACTTTACTCAATAAACGTCAAAAAATCACGTTAAGCAGACAAGAAAATAAAACAAGAAAATGACAGATTTAAATTTAGTTAAATCTTCTCTATTGTAGTTCAGACGCTGCAGCACATCAGATACTACAAACACTCAATAAATTCCCTCCTTTCATTCAGCGCCATTACTTTTGCCCTCATTGAGATTTTAACAGCAATTACAAACTGAATTGTTTAAGCGTCACATTTACAGTGTGTGAGAATCTTTAAGCCTAAATGAATAAACGCATTTCCGTTTCAGTTTAGTAAAACACGTTCGTTTTCTTAAAATTGAGGCGTTTCTCTAAAAGTAGTATTTTCCGACAGCTAATGCTGTTCCTACGTGGAAAGAATCGAAAGCATCATTCTGACCAGTGAATATAGTGTAAATACTTTCTACGAACGTATTTTAAATCCCCCGAGCAGCTTTTGGATTGATTCTGTTGTAACAATATGCTAAAGTTTGTTCCAAGAACCGCCTTCTTCACATCAGATCGGACAAAACGTGCACTTTTTTTTTATTCTGGTCGTATTTTTTTTTCCTGTATGATTTTACCTTCTATTACTGTTATTGTTCAGCGATTTTTTTTTTACGTATAGATAAGTAGAAGTAGACGTTCATTTTTCTTTTCATTTTACTCTATGCTTCTTGCATAATGTACTTTAATCAAATTTGAACAGACGTCACAAAAAATTAAGAGCAGGTCAAAGGTTGATTATTAAACCGGAAGCGTGAACCAAAGTTCGCTTCGGATCTCTCGGTTGCCATGGACGCAGAGCAAACATCAACAGAGCGCTATAATACAGCTCTGTCAATTACACAGCAGTCTTTAGAGCTGTCTCATTTTTTCCACAAAACACACACACACACACA
>JAOTRN010000022.1:3040982-3051345 GCA_028566695.1 Bagroides melapterus | reverse complement strand
TTTTTTTTTTCCCCTTCTTTTTTTCTTCCCAAAGAGTTGAAATGTCTCTGCTTCCTGTATGAGTTTGTCCATTTCTCCAAATCACCCAGTCTCACTCCAGTCCACTTTCCATTCTGCCATTTGTCTTAATATCTAATACTTGATCTCATTATAGATCTATGCATTATGAAGGTGACATTTTTGACTTCTTGACTTTTTACAGCTCTCTCTATCTCTCTCACGTAGGTTTTTTTTTTTTTTTTTTTTGTTACACTTCTTAAAAACATTCCCATAGTCTGTTTTTGCTTTGTCAATCACTTTTGTGCAATTCAGTGACTTTAATAATAAGAGACTTGTATAGAGCGTATCGAGTGAGAAATACAATTTTCACCGTTCAGTGTGTTTTATTTCAGTAACCTTTAAAGCAGCAACAGATCTGGCTTTGTTCCAACCGGCATAACGGCGGCTCGAGCCAGCGCTTTCCTTTTATTTCCCTTTCTGTGCCCTCTTTACGGTTGAGCGAGACACCGAGCGACAGAGGCGAGGAAATAGAGGAGAAAACAAAACAGGAGAGGAGATGGTTTATTACACCAGGAGCACTTCCTGAAGTTTCCACAGTTTCGTCAGCACCATTGAAGCCTCTTTCCATGCAGTTCATAGTGTTCATACTGTCAGATCTTTATTTCTGTATTTTATTTCCGAAATCACTGTCCTTCATATCGTTTTTCATTTCTTTTATACAAACGTTTGTTTAATTTTTTTGATCATGAGGTGAACGGGGAGAAGAAAGTTGTTACATTTTCAAAAAATAAAAATAAAAACAACAAAAAAGGAACAATTGTAAATAACACTCTAAAAAGAGATCTACTTAAATTGTACTGTACTTTCTAAAAAAAATCATGTTGAAAAATTGTCTACAGTTTTGTAGATATCAGTGCTTTTGATTTATTAAAATAAGTATCTTTTAAGAAGTGAAGCGTTTTGTGTTTTGTTTTTTTGTTTTTTTCATTTGAGCCTCATGGTTAGTGCTGGTGTGGTGTTGAAGCAGAGAGATCTGAGCTTACACGTCGGTTTGGAAGCCTTGGATCTCAGAAACAATGCTTATCATTAAACAAAAGTTGCATTGAAATTTAAAAAAAAAAAAAGGAAACAAACATGACGCATAGATCGAGGAAGTGCAACATCTTGGTTTGATGGATTTCACTGTTGATTCATTGTTGTCAGAAGAAAAGTGCTGTTTTTTTGTTTGTTTTTTTCTCAGAGGCCAGGTGATTTTCCTCCTCATCTTCAGTGTCCTGTGGTGTCTACATTCAGCTCGGTCAGAGAAGAGATTTGTCCTTTAATCCAGACTTGTTTTATATTCTGATGTGGAATGTGCTGGAAAGAAATGAGAGACTGGTAAAAATTGATCTCAGTCGAGTTTTCCCTTTCTGCTGGTTTTAAATACCCTGTAAAGAGTACATATACACTAGTTACTTCTACACTGCTGTTCCTGAGCCTTCCACATGCAGTGGCTCTAACCTGAGGAAGTCTGGCGCTCTCACGATCATGTGCTGGAAATCCTCCAGCGAGAGCCGGCCGTCGTTGTCCATATCGGCTTCGTCCAGGACTTTTTCACACACCATGCTCACTTCGTTCTCTGTCAGCTCGTTCCGAGTTAGCTTGTTTAAGGTCTTCTCCAGGTCTGATTTACAAATGAAGTCATCGTTGTTAAAGTCTGAGAAAGGGAAAGATCGGAATAATGATCTACACTATACAAACTCTATACTCAATACAGACCATGACCACAAACACGGTCCTTCTCCAAATTTAGTAACAAAGCTAGAGACATAATTGATCATTTAGAATTAGGTTTCTACATACGTTATATCTGTTATGTAGAACAACATATGGAATAAACCATTTAAAATGTTATGTTGATATAAATCATAATACACATCATAATAAATCATACATAATAAATACTGAGAAAAATATCAGTCAAATTTCCAGATGTTCAGTAGCACCATGTATCTCATGAAATATGAGATATATATTTTAAAAAAATAAATTCCAGCCATAAGTAGTGTTTAAATCTGTGTATCAGATCTGTATGCTAATGTTGCTAACAAGCATAGGGATGATAAAAAAGAAAAATCAAATTAGCTCGTGAAAATCTATACACGCTCCTCAAAGGCCACTGTCTGGCGTAGTAACAATATATATATATTTAATCGGTTCATCAAAATAGCAGGATAAGTCTTTGTTAGATAATAAATTGGCTCTATTACCATTTAAATCGGAGCGGTTCACAAGTAGCTGACACGACCTAGCAGACAAAATCTCTGACAGGATATAAACATCTACAGTGCTAATGCTAAAAGTGGCTAACCTGATGATATTTTCATTTTAGATGTATAAAATGTTCACAATATTCACTGCTGATGCTAGTTAGAGCTAGAGCCAGAGACCATTTAGCTAAGGTACCTTGTTTTGCCTCGGGTATGTTTTTTGTCTGAATTTTTAGATAACAGTGTCATATGACGGTAAGGGTGATGAATCAGTCATGTGGTTTGTCTTGTAGAGTGCTAAAATGGCAGCTATAATCTTACTAACAACAGCATGTTAGCTTTTGAGTTGAGGTGCAGAGTTGAAGGCAACAAACATGTACTGGCTGATCAACTAGATCTAGATAAATCCAACTAGGTTTACGATAATAATAATAATTTAAAAAAAAAAAAGATGAACCCTCTTATGGGTTCTTGCTATGGTTTCCACTGCAGTGCTACTGTTTGATTCAGTTAAAAGCAGAACTAGCGTTGGGTCTTGTGCTTCCATCAGTCATCGGTGTAGCAGAGATCCTTTTGTTTACTGTCTGTAAATAATGAATGAAAACTTTCTCTTGACCTTCAGAGGCCATAGAGCATGTGCTGCTGTAAACTGTCTTAATCTGATAGCATGTTTAATTAGGCAGCCTCACACACACATACACACACTGTTCTGTTGAGAGTTCTGTTTGGGGATCGACCATGCTCTAATAAACCTATGCATTATTTACACCTTGCTTTAACGTCCTGTCAGCTGGCCTGTAGGCGATTATCACAAAAGAAAGCCGATGATCTCTGTTCCTGTACATGTGTCCCTGACCTATAGTCATCTTAAACTACTTCATCATTAGACACCACTGATACGCTGGCCTGTGAAAGGTTTGGCATGGTGTGTGTGTGTGTGTGCGCGCGCGCGCTGTAAACTGGTTAGAATTTATCGGACTAGGACTGACCGTAGATTTTGAATGCGTAATATGCCTTTAGATCCCTCGGTGCCATTTCGCTCAGCACGGAGAACATATCCAAGAAATCGTCTAAAGTCATGTTTCCTTCTCCATCCTCGGAAAACACTTCTGCGATTCTCTGCCTGAACGGGTTATCCTGGACAAGACATACATTATGTCATTACAGGACGGGAAAAAAGTTCAACCCATAAATAATACACAAATAACACAATACTAGCTAAAAGAGGGAGGTATTAGAGGCGAGAGACTGGTTTAAGCTAACGGGGTGATTACGGTAACTCAATTAACCACTTTTTACAACCGTAGTGAGCAGAAAAGCAGCTCCGATTGCACAAAACACCGAGCTTTTGAGGAAAAGGGATACAACAGCAGAAGAACAGCCAAGAAGAAGAGTCTGAAGCTACTGTACAGTCGATACAAGCTCCAATTATCGGCCAGGCTTTTTTTTCAACTTCCCTGTTTTGGTGAGCCTTTAATAAGTACTTTTTTTTTTTTTTTAGGTATGCGGAGCAGTAAATGCTGACGTCTTAACCGTACGTCATAAACATTTTCCATATGTGCGTGATTATTGCTGGATAGTTTTTCTGATGGACCCCCGGTTCCTGTTGTGACAGATAAGCTAGTGATCAATGTGAATAATGCTGTGTGAAGTGGCGTGTAATGGACTTGCACTTCAGCAGAGTCCATAAGTCGATGCTTTCTCAAGTTCAAGGGGATCTGATGACATGCAACCTCTCCAAGGCTGCGATCAATTAGTAGCGGATCCATAATTGATAAGGAACACGGAGCGAGTGGTTCACAGTGTGTAGTATTAGTGCAGTAGGAGGCCCGTATACCGTACCTTCAACTCTGGCATGCTTCCAATCAGCTCATAGGGCAGACGCACATCTGGCTGGGTGGTGTAGTCGAGCGGAACGAGCTGTGGGGCCAAATCGCGATACCTATGAAAGAGCCTGGTGGAAAAAAATATTATTCTTTATTCCTTTATTTCACTGATGGAAAATCAATCGGGTCATTAGGCTGAAGCTACCAAATGACGGTCACATCGTTCAGCTTCCAAACTCCTCACTTCCTAAAACTAATATTTTATTAAAAAATATATCTGAAATGTTGATGTTCGAAGAAAACATATTTTTAGGGAACAAAATAATTTTAATGTCATTACAATAAATATCCATCAAAAGCTAAAAGTTCTGGTTGGTGTGTATCTTTAACCAAAGCTCTAAATCTTGCTTATTTTATAACCATGCTATCAAGTTGCCATAAGAATGAATGAAATGCACTAGGAAGGAAGAGTAGATCAGGTTACAATATTATTATTGACTAGATTTCTATATTATGATTTTTTATTGCAGTGTTAATATGCTACTTAAAAAAAATTATCACGCAGTAACCCATGCTTGAAAAAAAATATGTGGAATATTAAAAATCTTGCTTTTCTTGAGGACTGAGACAATAATGCAAAAGACATAAAACAATTACATAAAGGTATAGAAAGAAAGAAAGAAAGAAAGAAAGAAAGAAAGAAAGAAAGTAAGAAGGAAATAAGGTTGGTGCCTAAGATGTTGCAGAGTATGGATTTCTTGAACAAATAATTTAAAAAATTACCTTAAAATTTCTTTTCTGGTGAAAAATGTACAGTCCTGCAAATCAGAATGGAAATGCAAATGATGTCAATATGCAAATGTGTGGTACTTAAAAGTCTTTAGGGTTAACATAATTGTATGTGAAGTATTGTGGTAATGTCACGTAACTCCTCTCATATTTATTGAATATATGTGTTACATTTTTCCCATTCATTTTAATCTCTTTCATTTTAAACAATATCAAGATTAGCAACAGAGATCAAGGCTTGCTCGAGATGTTCTAGAGGCTACACAGGTTCTTCTAGGATCACTATTGATTTCCCATCTTGAACAGAAATTTGACTGACCTGATACGCATCCAGCTGCTGTTGAGTAAAAACAGTCTGTTTGTTCCCCATTTCCCTGTGACATACAGCCCAGCATGCGAAAACGCAGTTTTATTCTGCGAGTGTGTCGCTCTGCAATATGGTGGAGATGGGAGCAGATATTTCAGCTATGAAATGCCTGCGATAATGAGGACTTGGGAAGAACAGAGGTGGATCAGATTTCCCTCTGTGTCCCCATTATAATGGCCACGTTTCATCGTTTTCATTGCTCTGAATGGCAGGCCCTTGTTGGACGTGAATGCGTGCTGTCGGTCAGCGGGAGTGCCAGTGGCACAGAGCCCCTGCTGAGGACTGGGGGGTGACGACTCAGACCAGAGTCAGGTTACACCATGTTTTAACCAGGGTCACAACACACACACACACACACAGTGGGTTCAGGAACACAAACTGTCATCGAAGTGAAAACTAAAACCTAATACCTTATGTAATTGTGAATGTTATTGATAATATGAACAAAATATGTAGACACTGATGAATGCAGAATTTAGATGTATCATGTTGATGTGAGGACAATTGCCCGGTAATTGATCATAAAATATTCATGCGTTCACACTTTTTCCTTTGCCACTGTGACTTTATTGAGGAGGTGCAGCAATGCCAATGGGGACTGGTATCAGTGTGTCAGTGTCTATCACCATTGTTCAGGTTTACATCGCTTGTGTCACTTCTGTTTATCGGTATAGATGGAGCTGATTCTCAGAAGCATGTCACAGCTAGACCATAAACGATAAATTGGGTTTTAAGATCAAAATTCTTGTCACTTGGGTGAAATTCAGTGGTCTGTCTATGGTGCTTCAATTAGAGGAACATAATAGTAGCATAACATTATTTATCATACAATTAAAGACCTATAAAAACCACTGTAACATTAAGGGTTTTTATATTCATAGTAATAAGCTGCCAATTAACCCTCCCTGCTCCAGTGGTGCTGTATCATGGTTGACCTTGTGTCTGACAGCAACTTCCAAAAGTTGGGATATATGACAAAATAAAGGCTTCTGTTAAAGTATTATATCAGAATATTACAGTGGCTTATTTCTCTCTCTCTCTCTCTCTCTCTCTCTCTCTCTCTCTCTCTCTCTGCTTTCATGACTAAAGTCAGGATGTGATTACTTTTGAATCTTAGATGAAGAAGCCCGCATTTGATGTATGCGTTCACATTTTCCACCAATCCTGTCCCAAAATCCCAGGCTTAGCACAATTACAAGATCAGCTGCTTGGGAACTTAATGATATAAAGTATTTCATCCTCCTTAATGTTTTTTTCACCACCAGATATTCTGTATAATATAGTTACAGTTTAAGCTTCATATTCAATGCTCTGCCATTTTTAATGATGTTACCGTTTATTACATATATTACTGTCTGTTCATTCGTTTCAAAATGAAAATTTTATTCCTAGCTGAGACAAGAATTTATCAGAATTTGGCAGATGTGTTCAGTTTCATTAGACCCATCCTAGTGATTGCTGGGGTTGTCTTTAAAAGTAGGATATACGGTATCAAGCTGACGTAAACAAATGTGGCTGTAAAAATGGCAATTCAAAATCAAAACAAAACTGACCCCTAGTGGCTACGTGGTAAAACTACAACAAGAAATTACTAACAGTCTTATTGTTTATAAAATTGTATAAAACATTATTATATGAATGAATGTTTATACTTAATATGTATAGTGTTTTGTCTCTTAACAATTTTTAAGTGTTTTTATGTTGGTCTGTTGGTCAAGTACCTTCTTTGTAAACGCACTTGGCGAATAAAACCTGATTCTGATTCTGATTCTGAATCAAAGAATTAAAAAAAAAGAACAAAAATTAGAGCTATCATTAGAAAGTATTGCCATGACGTCACAGACAGTTTTGGATTAAAGATATGTGTAGCTGCTATTTTATATTTATAATCATATATAATTGCAGAACTAAAAGATGGATTTCATGACTGGCCAATGTAATATGTGACTAATGAAACAGGGATTGTTTGATGCAAAAAAAAAAAAAATATGACTTCTTCATCTTCAACTTTCAACTGTTCCAGTTAGGGGTATCCACAGAGAATCATCATTTTCCACCTAACTCTATCCTCAGCATCCTTACAACATCCATATATCTCCTCTTTGGCCTTCTCCAAAATCCTACTACCAATATAACTACTCTCTCTCTTCTTTACATGTCCAAACCATCTCAATCTATCCTCTCTGACCTTGTCCCTCAGTCCCTCTGATGTGCTAATTCCTAATCCTGTCTATCCTCATCACTCCTAAAGAGAAACTCAACATCCTCATCTCTGCTACCTCCGTCTCTGCCCCATGTCTCTTCCTCACTGCTACAGTCTCATCTGTCCTTAACACCAAACCTGCCCACATGTCTGCCAACTCTTTCCCTGTCATTGTACCAACGTTTAGAGGCACTATTCTTAGACCTATACTCCTGCCTTTCCTCTTCCTCCTCTCCTTCCTCGACCAACAGTAGTTTAGATGTTTAGATTTGGCACGTTTTATGCCTGATGCCCTCCCTGACGCAAGCCTCTCCATTTATCCAGGCTTGGGACCGGCACAGATGCCCCGTGTCTAGATGCAAAAAAAATGACTGACAGACAAAATAAATATGTATTAATTCTATATTTACTTAAAATACTCTTCTTAGCTTAGCTTTTATTTGCTCTTCTACTCTTTGTCCTTTCTGATTGTATGGTTCTTTTCCTTTAATTAAAACATGAAACCGCCGTTCCGCTAGATGGCGCTGGAAACCACCTCGGCTTACGGGTAAACACTTATTTTCCCTCAAGAGACCACGAAATATCGCCTCTCCTCAGCGTCATCCTGGCTTTATAAGTCCTTGAAATGGAATCAAATGATGCAGGTAAAGTATAAAAATGGATAAGTTACGAATTTAGATGTTTGATTCCACAATATCTGTTGTCTCTGTGTAGGTAACTGCAACACTTAAGTGGTTGTTTTGCTAGCAATAGCAGGCTAAGTTGAGCTAGCCGTTTTAACTAGCTGAGTACATTGTTTTACACTACCTGTTTTGCGGTACACAGCCCACCTACAGTGCTTGGATTGGTTAGTGAACACTGTCCGAGCGGCGGATTGGTTGTTCTTGTAAATTTCTAGCCAATCATAGCGTAGGTTTTGGGATCAGTCGGAATAGGCTGGGAAAGAAAGAACGTTACTGCTCCTAGAATAATCCTATAAAATACCCGATATATTTTTAAGATCTGTTTCATTAGTCTTTTGATTCTTTTATACTCCTTTTTTTTTTATAGCCATGTTCTTTTATGTCTCTAATGATGCTGTTACACCCCTTGTCTTTTTTTCTTAAGCTCGAGGAGGCTGGAAAAGTAAATCATCTCATCAGAAGAGCAAGTTTAACGTTATAATGCGTCAAGAGGAACTCATAGCACAGAAAAAAAGAGAAATAGAGGCCAAGTTGGCCGAGCAAGCTAAACAGAATGTGTCGACTCCCAGCAAGCCACCAGCAGAAAGGTTGTACAACTCTACCTTCTCCTCCTCCTCATTTAAGAACTAACAAGCCATGACTGTGGTGAAACTCTGCTTTGATAAACAAAACCGTTTGTGTTTTTAGTACCCCTGATCTGCAGGGACTGTCCTCAAACAAGTTTGTGAACGATGGAAGCTTTCTTCAGCAGTTTCTAAAGATGCAGAAGGACAAATCCAACCCGGATTCAGGTACAAAACATCAAACATGCTGGTGTCATTTGGAAACGATGCTTCAGTGCACCATGTGATCCTCAGTCTCCAGACCTTACACTATTTTATCATTTTTTCTTCCACTACTAGCAGTGTCTCCATCCGACATCAGCAAAGCACACGATTGCTACACCCCACAATCACTACGCACAAACATTTCAGTATAATTAAGCAACGTGGCAAAAGAGCGCAGTTGTACTGAATGTCAGCACAGTCCTTATTCGTCCATTGGACACTACACTGTTTTGACATTACGCTGGAATTTTATTTAATAAGTGGTGTTATTTAGTATATTGTTGCTCATACAATAAAATTAGCTGACCAGAACTAACCATCGTAGAAATATATATCATAGAGTAGAAATAACTTAAGAAATATCTGTAAAAGATCAGTAAATATCAGTAAAGCTCTCACTCTTCTCCAATTTTTCCTAAAGATTTACAGACTTTATACACTCGAGTGTATATTCTGATTTTGGATAGCATTATGTTGAAAAGTTAATAACCCTGTATAACGTACTGATTTACACGCAGCGTCCAGCAGTGACTCCAAACGGACCTCATCTTCCTCACAGAGCCAGAAGAAAAACGTTCTGGTTGGGAAACGGCCCGGTCTGGGTGTCGGCAGCATGCTCAATCAATACAAGAGCTACTCCCATACCAAAAAGACGCCACTGCAGATCCCCCGCCCGAGCGTCTTCAGCTCACCAGACGACGACGACGAAGATGAGAACGACGACGCACAATACCTGGAGGTTAAAGGTAACCCAACAGCCCTTTTTAAAAATCCATTTTTACTTTTATGCTGAAGTTAATTCAACTCGAATGTAAAACCGATTCTCTGTGTAATAGACTACACTCTTAAGTGAGATGTGTTGTAATGGTCTGTCGAAACATGCTGTTCTGGTGGAGACTGCGTGTTTCACAGCGTGCCGCACCTCGTGTCCTGTTTTATTAGTATGCAGTTGTGAATGTGTGAGTTAAGACGGCGTACTCATAGCCTGCTTAAAGTTTCCCCCCCAGAAGATGAAGATTTGGTCCGCATCATCAACCGGTTGGCAGCCTTTGTTGCCGAAGGCGGGCCAGAGCTTGAGAGGAAAGCAATGGAAGACTACAAAGACAATCCCATGTTCTCGTAAGTCCACTAACTTTACGGTTATATACAGTATGTGGTATCTCCAAACTTCATCTATTTAAGGTAATATTTTATAAATATGATCCATGTCTTTTTTTCTTTTTTTTCCCCCACGTAGGTTCTTGTTTGAGAAGGACAGCAAGGAATATCTGTACTTTCGCAAGAAAGTAGCACGACTTAGACAAGAGACGCACAGCTCATCTACACCAACTGATGGTAAGAGAACATCCGTGTTTTTACCCTTGAATTTACCCGTGAAATCCTGTCCGTGAGAGAGAGAGAGAGAGAGAGAGAGAGAGA
>JAOTRN010000022.1:2987966-2998512 GCA_028566695.1 Bagroides melapterus | reverse complement strand
CTCACAATTATGTTTTGTGTGGGTTTTTTATTTTTTCACTCATATGGTCATCAAAACTTTTTTTTTTTTTTTTTTTTTTTTTTTTTTTTTTTTTTTTTTTTTTTTTTTTTTTTGCTTTAGATGATATTTTTCTGATAATTTATGAAGAAAACTCTCTCTGTCCGTCCCTCTCCTTAGCCGATCTCTGTGACACCGCAGCAGATCGCGAGTCTACGGCAGCAGCAGCAGCAGTACTCCAGTTCAGGTCCTCCACCCCTGCTGCTGGCTCCTAGAGCCTCTGCGCCCACTGTTCAGGGTCCGAAAATCATCCAGTCCAGCCTCATTCGTGTGGCTAATGTGTCTAATGCCAACCTTCTTGTCAACGTCAGTCCAGTGAGTTTCTCTCCATATATAAACTCGAGTGTGTCTCTCTTTTATCTTGCAGATTTTATTGTTTTTTCCTTTCCAAAGCTAATGAGCCATATCGGCTTTCAGTTTGCGATACCTTACTGTCCACGTTGCATCAGGTGTGCACTATGTTTTTCTTGCAACTCGGAACAAAAAAATTTTGTCTTCCATGCGTTCCAGTCGAACACCAACCTGAAGACATCCTCCACTCAGAGCGCTGTGGCAAGTGCCAACGAGTCTCCTGCCAGCCGACAGGCGGCGGCTAAGCTGGCACTGCGGAAGCAGCTGGAGAAGACTCTGTTGGAGATTCCTCCTCCCAAACCCCCTGCCCCCGAATTCAACTTCCTGCCCTCAGCAGCCAACAATGAGTTCATCTACCTGGTGGGTCTGGAGGAGGTTGTGCAGTGCATACTGGATGCCCTGGGGAGAGGTAACTAGTCCCCCATGTCAATAAAAACAAGCATCTCAGATCAACTATTCCATTCTCTTTTTGTTCAGCACGGCCTGAAATGCAAATCCTACATTTTGATGTGTTGTGTTTGTTACATTACCATATTCATCAGTACGTTCCGAACATTAATGCAGCGCCTCTATAGCACTAAGCAGATGTCTGACTGTTGTTGTTGTTGTTTGTTCTTTCATCCATTTCTTCTCCTCTCTTGTCCCCTCTCCATCCCTCAGGTAAACAGGGAAGTTCTCAGGCTTCTGCTTCCACCGAGCCGTTCACATGCACTCAGTGTAAGACAGACTTCACCTGCCGCTGGCGTAAAGAGAAGAGCGGCGCAATCATGTGCGAGCAGTGTATGTCTACCAATCAGAAGAAGGTCCTGAAAGCCGAGCACACCAATCGACTGAAGGCAGCCTTCGTCAAGGCCCTGCAGCAGGAGCAGGAGATAGAGCAGAGGATCCTCCAGCAGGCCTCATCTCCTGCCTCGCATTCACCTTCCTCCTCATCCTCCTCATCCTCGGGCCATGTGGTGAAGTCGGAGCAGCATGTGATCGTCTCTCAGCAGATCAAGCAGCGCTCTTCCTCGCTCCAGCAGCACAGTCGATCTAGCCAGCCCATCAGCCACCATCATTCCACTATAACACAGGTGAGACCACCAGAACAGCTGGGGTCGCTCTGAAACAAATACTGAATATAAAGTGTGGGACGATACACACACACACACACACACACACACACACACACACACACACACACACAGTAAAGAGAGCATGTCAATACTGAGCATAAAACAGCTGGATGATAAAAAGGGGACAATACTGACTATACAACAGCTGAACTAAGAAGCTGTACTGATGCTGACTGTTAAACAGCTGGACAATAAATGAAGTGAAATATATTGATACTGACAGTGAGACATTGTGTGTGTGTGTGTGTGTGTGTGTGTGTGTGTGTGTGTGTGTGTGTGTGTGTCTTTCCTTCTCAGAGTTCTGCTTCGCTGTCCCGCAGTGTTCAGTCAGCAGCGGCCCTGCGTGGTGTCTCTCACTCCTTCTCTCCAGCCTCTCAGCTCCAGAATGCTGTGGCAGCTGCCGCGCTGGTCAGCAGGCCAGGTAAGCATGCTGTGCTTCAGGGGTCAAAGGTCAGCAGGAGCAGTGCCGGCAGCAGGACCTCTAAGACTGTGACAGCCTCCACCTGGAGGAGGCGGAACAACGCAACAACAGGTAGATTCTGAGCCCCCATGTGGGTCCAACCGCAAAAAAAAAATCCCCCTTCTCCGGCTTCCTCGACCTCCTCTCCCCGTCTCTGTCCCATTCCTCTGTTTCTCACTCACCACTCCTGCTGACCACGGCGGCACTCTGCTACAGTCGGGGGTCACGTCCAGGCTGAGGGCAATTCTACAGTTTTCTCAGTTAAATAGATGATAGAAAAGGACACGGTTGTGTGTACTGTTTCTCAGCATGAACTGAATTTGAGCCTGATTCTGTGATTTCCATAATAATCTAGGTTTGAGTAAAGATTGATTAAAGCACTTCTCATCCTGACACACACGCTCGAGCGTGATCCTCTGTTCATTTCTCTCAGTCCTATGGTGTGGGGTTTTAATGTTGGTGCTTCTCCTCCTTTCACAATGACGTGTCATTATTTTCTTGGCTGTTGGATTGTCTAGTCTGCATTTCTTTCTTTCTGTTTTCTTTAATGTTTTTGTCTCTTTTCTAAATTTTGGCTTTCTCTCTCTGTTTCTGTGTGTGTGTGTGTGTGTGTGTGTGTGTGTGTGTGTGTGTGTGTGTGTGTGTGTGTGTGTGTGTGTGTGTGTGTCTTTTTCCTGTCTTGTTCAGGGGTACTTTAAAAATCCAACTGATTTTTTTTTTTATTATGCCTGTGGTTCATGAATGAGTTTATGTTCTGACCTTCCCTCTCTCTTTCTCTCTCTCTCTCTTTCTCTCTCTCTCTCTCTGCCTGTGTTGTGTTTGCAGGTGTGACGATGGCCTACGTAAACCCCAGCCTGCCTGTGCACAAGTCTTCATCATCAGCAGTGGAACGTCAGAGAGAGTATCTGTTAGACATGATCCCCTCCAGATCCATCTCCCAGACTGCAAACACGTGGAAATAACCCGGCTGCGTACCGCCTTCTGCCGAGCTTTCCTAATGATCACAAAACTCAGCCCTCTTCAAGAACCTCACGTGGAATCCTGGAACAGCTCTGGGAACGGATCTAGAATCTCTGAGATTAGTGTGGGATTAAGGAAGAGCTCTAGAGACTCCGGAGTCTCGTTTCAATCATGGATCGTATTCTGAAGAAATCCTTTCGGCTTCTATTACAGCAGATTTTCCTGTCACCTGGTTTTTGATTTTTTTTTTTCCCCTCCCTTTTTCATGTATGTGTCTTAAAAAAATAAAATAAAGTTTGATCATTGTGCAAGAACACTTATGTATATTAAAGCAATAGGCTCCGGATCCACCGTCACCCTGACCAGTTACTGAAGAGGAATGAGTGGAAAAATGAAACCAGGAAAATAATAAAGGTTTATTAGGGGGCTTATTAAAGGGCTTCCACTTGTGCTTTGCTGCCAGGTTGTAAATGTCAGTAGAGACTTGTATTCATAAGCCTGAACCTGATCACGTTACTCCAGTGCTCAGTACTCAAGGAGAAGACGAAGATGATGTGAATCCTGCCTTTTGGATTTGAGACCCAAATAAGTGACTGTCTGTTCTCAGTATGAATCGTGGAACTTTCCTTTATTTGGCACAAAAAAAAACTAAAACGGTTTTCCAAAAAAAAAAAAAAAAAAAAAAAAAAGAAAAGGAAAAAAGACTGGTGTGGGGGGGGAAGAGATGAATAAATCTAAAAACAGCCAGCAGAGTTACATGAAGAGCCCTTTATGGCTAAAGGCAGTTTTTTTTTTTTGTTTTTTTGATTGTAAGTTATATAGTTAATTGAGTCCAAGATTGACTGGACTTGTGTCTCTTTAAAGACATTTTGCTTTAAAAGACTGTATGGTAAGTTTTATTTTCTCCTTTGCAGTTAGTTTTTTTTTTTTTAGGTTGGAGTCACAGTTTGATCGAGGCTCTCTTCAGTCTCAGGAACACGTCATAACCCTAAACAAATGTGGAATAATATCACAGATCCAACATGAAGCCCCCTTGTTCTTCGCATAATGACATCTGAGGTTGTTTTTTATCTCAGATGTTACTCCCATAACATTTTATTCATGTTTTACGGTTCACAAAATCAAAAGACAAAAAAAAAGCCAAACAAACATTAATCATTATTATAACTGAACAGTCCTTTAGTAAAACATGTGCATGATGGATTGGAGACTTGTGTTTGTGGTGTTTAATTCCAGTCCACATTATTTGCGTCTACGTCTTTGTTTTTTTTGTCATTTTCTTTTGTTTTCTCCAGTTTCATCTTCAGTTCATTTGGTTTCAGTAGATTAAGGAACAGCATTTTACATTAAACATCTTTGACTCCCTCGCATTAAAAAAAAAGACTCGATTGTTACAGATTGTAAAGCTGGAAGGTATTTATTAGTAAAACAAACAGAAAAATGGATTTTTAGACGACTTTTCTGTCAAAAAATTACTACTACTTTTTTTTTTTTATGTGACTGCTCTACCGTCAGCTCGCCCCGTTTCTCTATTCTGTTTTAGATCATTGAAATCTCATGTTACGCTTTCTATATCGTCGTCGTCGTCTTTGCCATTTGTTCGGCTCCCGTTCCACCACAGACACGTGTCCTCGGTGTGGATGCTGTACTGTTCAGCTGGTCGGAGACGGAGGTGTCCTCGGCGTCTCTTCTTGATGATGTCACGCCGCTGTTTCAGGGGTTTAATAGCAATGCTCGCGTCCTCCGCTTCTAACGCACTGTACAAACATGTTACGATTTGTTAGGTTTACTTTTGTTTCCCAGTTTGAGAAGTAATAATAAAAGAATTTTAATCAATTTGAACCCTTGCGTGTTTTTATTCTTGTGCTTTTGTGTCTAAAAGTCTCACTTTCTTTTATTTAAAACCGCTTTTCTTGCCCACCCTTAGAACTGTTTTTTTTCATTAAGGGTGGACTTTTAGGGGAATAGGACGGGGCTGTACAGCTCTGTTCTAGTGGGGGTGGAGCTAATGTAAAAAAAAGTCAATAAAGTCTTTGTATTAAGAAGACAGGGCCCGTTATGTCTATATTACACAGTAATATAGTATTATACACTGTATATATTTAGCCCACGCTGTTCTTATAGAATGATACTGGCTTGTAATTCTGGATTGATCCACTTTTTATCTACTATGTTTGATATCGGCTCTCAGTTGTTTGTTTTTTTTTGTTTGTTTGTAAGAACATAAAAGAAAGACTAACGATGCACTTATACGACTCATGGCTCATCAGTCATTCATACAGCTACCCATTTTAACCCTATATCACCAAATGTTTCAAGAGTTTCTGAAATCTCTGCACCACTTGCATTATCAATACCTTCCTCAAAAACCTGTTGTATAATACAATCTTCTGCCCCCTAGTGGATTTACCCGTTCTCTACAGGCAATAGCAGGATTTAGTATTTTCCAATATTTATGCAGTCATGGACTGACTTGCTAAATTTTTTTTTTCAGGGACGTCTTTAGTCATTTTGAAAAGGTTTTGGTAAAAATAATTTACCTTTACCATTTATGTTGATTCGAAGCAATTAATAGTGAATTTATATTTTATAAAGATTGTTATAGTAAAGTCGTGTTGAATATGTGCATCAATTACTTTACAGTAGATATATAAAGTAATTTACCTTACTGTATTGCATTTTATGATGCAATCGGCATTATTCCTGCCACAATTCCAAATACAACGTTTTTTTTATTATTATTTATTAAACTAATTTAAAATTAAAATGTTATCCTTTTTTAATTTATTCCAACCTAATGGAATTAAAATATTATGTGATTTTTGTATATGCAATCTAATGTAGCTTGCTAATAACTTTTACTCTTTTGTCGTTATCAATTTTCAGTAGCATAATTAAATGATTATCATAATCTGTTATAGTTACCAATTCAGAATATGTAATTATTAGTGTTTTTATGTATTTGCAGATGTCAAAAAAGTAAAGTATTGTAGATGTCATGAAATTTAAAAATTCATTAAAAAGGTTCGTGAAGAAATGTTTGAAATTTCAAATACAATAATCAGTCTTTGTTTTTGGTATAAAATATTCATTGCTGTGGTCAGTCAGTTGTTATAAATGCCCAATGTATCAAATACGACACAAAAAAACAGTTTAATTAATTTAATTAAAGCCATCAAAACGCGGATTCTGACAATTTGCCAAAACTAAAAACCTTTGAAAAAAAAATACATATATTGTTATAATATTGTTATAATACCTGACGCCGACAGTAGAGGGAGACAAAGAGTCTATGTACGAAATATAAATATTAAATGTACGAATCCTGATTGGTTAGAGTTAGACTCCAAAGAAAATGTCTGATTGGATAGTCCGCACCTAGTGCTAGCCAATCTTCGCACACGGAACATGGTGACTCGGAATACGGGTAGAAATACAATTGACGGTGTTGGTGTTAGTGGGAGGAAGATGGCGGCGTCCAAGGTGAAGCAGGACATGCCTCCACCGGGAGGTTATGGTCCTATTGATTACAAGAGAAACCTACCGAAAAGGGGACTTTCTGGTTAGTACATTGGTTTCGGTTACTGTACTACCAAATGTATGGCTTTTTTCTGCTGATTTAAATGGAGTGTTCGGGATTAGCACAACGAGCTGGGTAGCTAACACAACTAGCTCTGTGCTTCTCTGACAGTAGCTTTAGTTTACACAGACATCTGTTCAAAATTGCTGCTTATTTAAAGGATTGACATAAATCTTAGTAGTAGTCGTGCAATTTAATTTGTAAGAGAGCTTTACTAGCTAACTCTCTGTCTAAACCTGAACGGTTTCATTAATTTTCTTAAATAAAATCCCCTTCTTTGTGGAATATTCCCATTATAATACATAAAAGCCATTTTAACTAAATAACTAGATATTTAGATTTTATTTTCTGACGGAATTAATGCTGATGGTGGAAACAGAGGATGCATTTCTTGTTAAATGTTTATTATTTTGATTTCACAGGTTACAGTATGTTCGGTATTGGGATTGGTGTCATGCTGTTCGGCTACTGGAGGCTTTTCAAATGGAACAGAGAGAGAAGGTAGGATCAGTGTGTGGTAATTATACATGCCCTGATGCCACTTTTCCTGTTGTTGATGCGAGATCTGTTTATCAGGCGATTCTGACACATTCGACGCAGACTGCGGTGCAGTAAGAAATCCATCGATCCCTGTTTTTTTTTTTTTTTTTTTAAATCATTTCCATCATCAGTTGACTGATGTGCCCTTTTAGACCCCATATAGCCAGTTTGTTTACCCTTTTCAACCCAGGTACCATAAGAAACAAACATGGATGTGTGGGTGGAGCCGGATGTAAAGCTGACCACTGATTGGTCAAACACAATTCATTTATTTTAAATAAATAGTTTGCTCATAGTTGTTAAATATATCTTGGGGGAAATCCTGGATTGGATGTCAGTGATCACAAAGCATTATGGCACACACATGTACACACAGGGCCAGTTTACAGCACCAATCCACCTGCATGTGTAGAAACAGTGAGAGGAACCCAGCTAGAACCTCACAGACAACACAAGCTCCAGCTCAGACCAGGACGTGTCACTTGAGCTGCTGTCTTGAAAAACATTGACCTAAAATGTTTAACTAATTTAACAGTGCAGTTCTATCATAATGTAGAGGTTTACAAGTGTACATGAATGAATGTGTGTGTGTGTGTGTGTCCCAGGCGTTTGCACATTGAGGATCTGGAGGCTCGGATCGCTCTCCTGCCTCTCCTACAGGCTGAACACGACAGAAGGTGAGATGTTCAACTCTTTCTCAGAAGAAGACAAAAAAAAATCCTAGAATTCCAACAACAAGCTGGTGATGAAAAATCTACAATATTGAGAGAAAACAAAATCCTAAATCTCCTTATTGTTCTTTTTCTTATTTTTGAAAAAGGAATGTAAAGCTCTTACATTGTTTAATGTTATTATAGGCTAAAACGTGTGCGGCTTCAAAGACGTGTCTAAAAGTCATGTGATATTTCTGTATAACAGAGCCATGGTGTGATTCTTTATATAACCACCTGTTCATGATTCCTCACTCTGCTCTATGTAGGACGTTACGGATGCTCAGGGAGAACCTGGAGGAGGAAGCCATCATCATGAAGGATGTGCCGGGCTGGAAGGTATTTCACATAGATTTTTCCTTTGAAGGCTGTTGATATGTTTTACTTTTAAAGCAAATGAATTTTAGTTAGATTCATCAAAAATAACTGCTTGTGTGGTTGATCACAAACACACAACTTTTTAACTTTTATGTATACAGTCTATAATCGTATACGCGTGTGTGTGTGTGTGTGTGTGTATGAAGGTGGGCGAGAATGTTTTCCACACAGACCGCTGGATCACTCCCACCACAGATGAGCTCTTTAACCTTCGACCTCAGGAAGAGCTTCTACACAAGAGGTTCGGCTTTCTGTGGTATGTGTAAGCTGCAGCTCGGCCTAGAGGATCAGAGGATAGAAGATCATCCTCCTGCTCTGTGTATGAGAGAGAGAGAGAGAGAGAGGAGCAATGTGTTAATGTCCAGACTGTAAATGTTTCAAATATTAAATATTGTTTTCTTTGCTTCCCAAATTATGGAGTGTGAAATTCTTTGTACCGGTGAGGTTTATTTCTGTCAGGTTTGCATTGTTACACGATAACACCAGGACACAACAGGAACATCTAGAGTTTTTATATATAGAAGAACTGTATAGTCTGTGATGGATGTGTAGAGAAAACATGCATGTGGATAAACATGTTTATGTTTATGATGAATAACAGGGAATTAAACTAAATGGACACAGTAGCCATGATCACATGATCGCTGAACATTCTATAAAAACTAAAACTAAAAAATTTAAAAACAAATGCCTAGTAGTTATTATTTCTAGTTTTTATAGAATGTTCAGATATTGTAGGCCTTGTTTAAAATTGTTATATCAGTGAGACATAATCGATACTTGATATTACTTCTCACTCCTCAGTGTATTATTGATTAATTGATCAGGAATAATATGCTTCTGCTCGAACATTCTACACTTATACATACCGCTCTGGTGTCAATCAGCACACAGATCCCGCCCCCATTTGTTCACTCAGCCAATCAGCAGCCTCCTTGTTTTCCTCTCTTACTAGTTAATGATGTTTAGTGCTGAGGTTAAAGTGAGAGGAAGGCTGCAGGATACACACGTGTGTTTTTTGTGTTCTGGAAAAGGAAGAAAGCTCAAACACAAACCGCTGAAGGAGATGAACCACAGCAGTGCTGATCAGGACTGTGAGTCCACACAGGTGCCGCATTATCTCAGGTAAACTCCGTCCACTGCATTGTGTGATTAGGTTTTAATGCGACTTAATTTTACAAAGATCTACTTTTGGACATAGGACTGAATATGTATCGAGTCTAATTTCATCAACAATTAGAGATTTACAAACTGTTAATTGTTATTACTGCTGTCAACTTCAATATTAAAAAGAAAAGAAAAGAAAAAAAGAGAACGCCTCAGTACGGAGCCGCCTTCTTGTTTAACGTGACTGTTGGATATACTTAAAAAATGTTTTGAACATTTTTTAATGATCGTGGTTTTGCTTTTTGACATTTTTATCTGTATCTGTACTTGCTTATATCCATTATCCCTGAAACAACAATGAAAACGGATGAATTTATGAGTGATTTGTGTTAGAGTTGACATTAAGCAGGGAAAATGTGGATCATGATGGGCGATTTCTCTTAAAAGATACCAATTATTTCTAATTTTTAGTTTAGATACGGATGTATGTCACCAGAGAAATAGTGGAAATGAAATAAAAAAAAACAATAATAATCTTTATTATAACAATTAGTAATAATAATTTCAATAATTTCCTCTCGCACACTTTGTTTCTATATAATGAATAATTTGGGATTTTTAACTACAAAGAGAAAGAAGAGACAGTGTGAGAATGTTGTCCATGATCGTTTCTGTTATCATGTAATATTAATGTTTAACCTGCTGGGTTCTGCAGTTACACGATGTCCACCGTGTCACGGAGTTTCCCCAAACACTGACCTGCTATAAATATTCTGTTTTGTCCTGAATGGATTGTGATGCAAATTTTCACCATTAATCACATTCTGATATCACAAAACAGCTGAGATTCAACTGTACACTCGGCACAACGGAGCCATCCTAAATAAAACTTCCCTCGATTTTTGCTGCTCGGGAGGATCACAAAGAGCATCGTAGTCCTGAGCACCTGCAGTTCTTCACAAGGGGCTTCTCAGCTTTATCCGGTGCCACTTAATGTTACGGCACCTTGGGAAATGCTGCAAGCTGAGGAGAATTAGTGACGTGCTGCTGTGAGGAACAGCGTAACAATGAAGCTGGACGTTAGCTTTAGAAATATCTCACTTGGGGTATAGCTTAAAAATATTGTATTCAACAATACTGTGGTGATAATTATGTTAAATATTTTCACTTTGAAGCATCGTCTCAGCCTTTTAAAGACATCTTGCTTTGCGATAAATAGAACGCTGGGCTGATTTCCCATAGTGCAATGAATATTAATGAAACCTGTCGGGTTTGTGAGGTACTGAAG
>JAOTRN010000022.1:2975209-2985730 GCA_028566695.1 Bagroides melapterus | reverse complement strand
TTATGCAAATAGTTTAGACTCATCTTACCCTGCTGTTTTTAGTGCAATTTGAAATAGCTATATATTGTAATATTAATACAGTTTTATATTATTTACTGCATCACCTGTAGTTAAAATTCTTTTTTTTCCCACTATCATTTCTATCCCTTAAGTTTGCATTGAACAAACAGCTAAGATATCAAAGTTCACCCCATCGTTTAGGAACTCTGTGAATAATTACAGCCTGTTTTATTGGGGTTATAAATTTGCCAGGATTGAAGCCATATTTCCCTCAGCTGCTCATTTAAAATGGAAGTTTAGAGAATGTCCAAATGCAGAGACATTAATAATTGTGATGCATGAATACTTCAACACATGAAATGCATTTCATTCAAAGGTTTCTATATAGAACTTATAAACCTCCAGGAAAGTAACAGGTTACCAGTTAGAAAAAAGTTCCTCTGCTAATATACATTAACATTTATTTTACTTTAATATTACCTGCTAAAGTGAAGTCTATTGTTATTAGCTTCAATTTTACACCAGCACCACCGATTCATCAGAATTCCACTACAATCTACAATTAAGTCCTGGCTGGGTAATGAATACTGTAATTACAGGATGGGACCCTGATGAAGCCAACATCGATGGGATTAATCCCAATGTTCTCATCTCCCTGATAGCACCAAAGAGATGTGCACTCGGTTTCTCCGGGACACATTTACTTGCTGGACGCTTACTGCCCTACGACGTTCAGAAGAAATATGAACTCAACCTGCCCAGGTTTCCCAGTACAGCCTGTATTACTAAACTACACTAAATCTGCATATTAGACAAAGTCTGTACAAGTCACATCCAAATATGACTATCATTCTGGTTAATTAAAAAATAAATAAATAAAGCCATTTTTGGAGGATGCATTTTATTGGTGTAATGGTGAGGCTTGGGACAGAAAATGTGTGATTCCTGTTTACACTTAAAACTACATACTGTATGGACAAGCCAATTTTTTGTCTACAAACTGGGAATTGAATTTAACGGGTCAATCCCAATTTGTCTCCTATTAAACCATCAGTTGACTTTAATGAAATTAAGCCAAGAGGTACGAAAGATGTCCAACTCCCATCACAGCCAACTCGGGTCTCGTTGTAGCACCTCGCTTCTCTACCACATCTTTGTAGTGACCAATGTGTCAATACCTGTTAAAGGGGAGAGGAAAGGGGGAAAAAAAAATAACGATCAACTATTAGAATTAAAATAGAGATGTAGCCCATGTTTAGAAAATTATCCACGTTATACATAACACTACATACAAAAAAAATGTCTTGTACTGAGGAGACTCACCTTAACCTTCAAATCTTAAAAGTTGATCACTGTTACACAGGAGTTTTGAATGAAAGAAGCCATGGACCAAAAAGCATCTTCAACCTAGTGAAAAAAACAAAACAAAAAGAGAAATTCGCTAAACGAGAACAAAATCAACAATGTAAAATAAAGAACTAAAACACAGTTGGAGTATATAATGTTACTAGATTTCCAAATATCTGACAGGTGTTGGGCTCGATTGTACAGGTCACCGCAAAAAAAATAAATTGTGCTACAGGGCAACTCTATTGGCTCTCAGGTGACCCAGATAATGCAAAATCTCACAAATTGTTCAGGAAACATTAATGAGACAAGTGTAAAAAGTGGGCTTGAGGAGCGTTGATCTCAGCATTTGACACCCCTCACATGAATTTGAAGCCAAAATAAGTTTTCAGGGACAAGTGACAAGTGATCAGGACACCATGCAGAAACCTTAAAGGAGCATGAGTGACTGTCGCATGGTGAGGACAAAACTTCTTTAAAAAAAAACAAAAAAAAAACACCCAAAACACCCCACACCAATATCTCATAGCACAATGTGAACTTAAGTTTCTGAAGGTTGTGAACAGGTGAGCAAAGAAAGGTTACCTCATGTACACAGGCCTACTGTTTCTCCATACATCAACTAGCCCAAGAGAGTAGCAGCTTTCTCCTGTTCCATTGACAGGAGGGAATCACTTCGGTAGATGCAAAACTTCGTTCTCCAAAGGCACGAGTGAGGATTTTTGCTCCCCTCTTTACAGAAGTAGAGCTTGTGGATTCAGTAAAGCATTTTGCTTTTATACCAGAGCCAAAAGCACAAGGGTTAACTGGTACAACTTTCCATAAGTGGCTAACCACCAGGCAAATGACACCTTTAAAATATTTAGTATATGCTTGATATGATTATTAACTTGGCTAGATAAGTTTTTTTTTTTATCCTGGTGAGTACATGTTGGTTTTAACAACCACTTAAAGAGCCAATTTTTTTTTAAAGAATAAACAGAAATTAACTTTTTGCCATTTCATAATCCTAAAAACACTAGAAGGCATCCAAATATGATTGTTAATCTACATACATTAGGTACTCTACAATAAGTAAACCTAATTTTTATTTCTTGCCCCATTGATCTTAATTAAAAACTCCTAAAAATGTTCCTCTTCCATTGTTTTATTTTTTTTTAAAAGCACAAACAAAATTAGTTTTTCAAACATTTTCATTTAATAGGCTCCATGAAGCCAAGGACACAAATAATAGATCCAATGCCAATACAAAGAACAGAGCACATAATCCCCTTAGATTTGGGGTAGTAATAGTAGTAACAGTTCTTAACATTATTTCATCTTCCATAGACTACTATACAGTTAGGAGTGTCGGTCCATCTTTACATCACATGTTTAAAAAAATGCAAAAGTCAAGCAGGGCAGAGATACCTCTGGAAGAGTGAGGGTGAACGTGGCAAACTGCAAGCTGCACTTCAAGAACAGCACCAGTGCTGGCCAGCTCACTCGAGCAGTGTTCACCAGTCTGCAAGGAATTGACTCTGGATACTTGACATGGACAAAGGCTTTCCTACTTTATCAAATTAACACTATTTCAAAGGGAAAGGTCGTTCAAATTTTTAACTTTATTTGTATTACTACAACTTTTAGCCTTGAAAGTTCCACAGCTGCTTTAAAAGGTCCTTTTAAAGAGGTAGTTGTTCACTAAAACATAGGGCAACCAAAAATATAAAATAAGGACCTTCATTAAAATGGAAAATTTGCTAGTGGATAGCAATACTGTGGCAGCCTGTCAGAACAGACCGAGAGGAATAAGATTTTACATGAGGCTCATTCAGAAAAGTATAAAAAAAAGAAAGTTTAATGCAAACAAAACCAAATAACCATTGTGGTAGCAGAGAAACATTTCACAGCCAATATGAAGAACTCCCTGTCCCACATTTCATCTTTTTTTAAACAAAGAAAGCTACTACATGAATGGATAGATCCTTGAGGAGCACGTCTTTAGAATACACAGCCAGTGAAGAGTTGGGTCTTGGGCCTTATTCGTGTGCAGCTGAGGAAGAAGCAGGCACACGTGAGAGGACACTGAAGCATCTGAACACATTTAGTTTGATAAACACCCCTCTTAGAAAGCAATCTGAACAAGACAAGGCAAAGCGCCACAAAACGTGTGGCTACCCAACCAAGAGGCCTCAGGGAAGTCACATGTTTATTGGCTGTGTCCGATTTAGGGATCAAGAGAACACAAATGAGTGAGCACAGAGCCTCGTTTTGAAGCAAGCCCTGCTCCTCCAAGTTGGGGTGTGGACAAGGCAATGCAGGAAAGATACCCACTTGTGCCTAGTAAATTGGGGTCACTGGACCTGTGCAACAGTTACGCCTAGAAATTAGCCAACTAAAAAATTTTAAACATTAATTTAGGGCAACAGGTCTTTCCCACATTTGTAGTGTTTTTAAAAAAAAAAAAAAAAAAAAAAAGTAAAGCTACAGTTCTAAATAAATTAGATGTTGAAAAACAAAACTGTTACTTGACTACACCTCTGATTAGGCAACTGATGCACAACTAATAGGGATCTTACTAGAGCTTAAAAAAAAAATAAATAAATAAAAATAATGCTAATACATACCATATCCATCATAGTTGTCTCTGTAGGAGTTTCCACGGTCTCCATAGCTGGAACTCCTGAAAGAGGAACAGAAAACATGACTTTACAAACAAATCTGACTTCAGATACTAGTTAATACCATATCTTAACGCAAAGTAGGGGGGGAAATGGGACTACATTCTTACCTGTCCCTATTGTATCCACCACCGCCTCCGCCACCACCACCACTTTTGTAACCCCCACCATATCCCCGGTCTCCTCCATAACCACGGTCTCCGCCACCACCATAACCACGATCGCCACCGCCATAGCTACGATCGCCACCGCCATAGCTACGATCGCCACCGCCATAGCTGCCACCACCTAGGGAAGAGGAGGGGAAAAAAAAGAAAATTTAAACATGGGGGAAAAAAACCAAGACACCTCCAATTCTGTTGCTTTTGGGAACAAATCCATGTTAGAATGTTATAGAATACTACAACCTTTCTTCTGAATCAAAAGGGACCAAGATGACCATTACACCAAGGTTACTCCTTAACCCACCTCTTCCTCTGCCTCCACGGAAGTATCCACCCCCTCTTCCTCCTCCACTTCCACCTCTGTATCCACCACCACCAGAACGACCACTGCCGCCCTTTCCAGCTTCATCCACTCGGATCGCCCTGCCATCCACAGACTATGGGGGGGGGAAAAAAAAATTCAAAAATTTGTATGCAACATCTGGCCACTCAACACAAACCCATGTACATTTGCACCCACAAAAACCATTAATCTGGACACAAGTCTCAATCTGATATACCCATGTACTGAATAGATTATCAAGTAGATTAATTTTATTCTTTGTTTCATACCTTTCCATTCATTCCCTCCATGGCATCTTTTGCATCTTCAGGGTTCTCAAATGTGACAAAGCCAAAGCCTCTCGACCTGTTTGTTTCCCTGTTTCTGGCAACGTGAACTGCAAAGAAAAGCAATAATTACAATAACCTCAAAAAAAGGGCAAAAAAAAACCCCAAAAACGAACTTGCATATTGATTAAGACTCGACACTAACCATTGGTGATGACGCCGTATTTGGAGAAGGCATCCTCCAGGGACTGCTCCGTGGTGTCGAAGCTCAGACCGCCAATAAAAAGCTTTCCTTCGTCAGACATTTTGTAGTTTCTGGGAGGAACAATAAGTAGTTAATTAAAAAGGTATTAAATCAGTAATTAAAGCCCATTGTTATTTTTAAAGATTAACACAAAAATAGGCCATGGAAGCTAAAAGCAGGTCAAACAATAGGCCTGCATCAAGCCCACATTTTTTTACCACCACCCCTTTTCCGGCAAAAACGCGCCAGATACGTTTATGCAAATAAGGCAAAGACCGCGTATTCATGTCAGTATAGCGGTGGAAACAAAAAACCCATCCCCCCTCAGAGAAAAAAAAACGTTCGATAGCTTGTTTAACAACGATTTACTTTATCAGAAATGAGCTCAAAGTATTTTTTTCTACTAAAATAGCAATTACATTGAAGTTAGACAGTTAAATAACGACGGCGCTAATGAACGCAATACCTTCATAGCTAAGCTAACTAGCGCCATTTTGTCCCACGTGAAGCAGAAAGCAGAAAACAAAAAAACTACAAATTAGCCATCTATTATCTAAATATTGAACGTTATAGTTAAAAACAAGACATGATCGTGCTAAAAATTCATCCTTTACGCTACATATATTTTAAAGAAACAAAAAAGAAGAAGCATGCACTGCTGTAACTTACATTTCACTCAACCTCCTCTGGTGCTCTGGGCTCAATATGGCGCTGAGGAGAGGCCGGGTTTCTTTTATACGTCGAGAGGCGGAGCGACATCACAAACTTTGAATATTAACTACCCGTATAAACACGACAATATGAGAGATAAGAAAACACGTTATTTTTCATGTTTATTCAAATTCTTTCGTGAATTAAAAAAAAATCAAACCGTTCGAAACAATTCATTTTTGAATCGCTGTATGTTTTCAATATAACGGAATATTTTGGGTAGATATATTTACTATTATGATACAAACACTTGGGATTTGTGTGACGCTTATTAGGATTTGACATTTATTATTATTATTTTTTTAAATTTACCACCTAACAGATTGAGGTAACACACTACAGAGAAAATTAGTATGACATTCGGAACTATCTACTGTGTGTCGACTCTGAGTCGGCTCTTTTAGGTGAATCTGGGAGTCGGCTTAAATATATGAGCTGTTTTTGTTCTCTTTATTGTTTTTATTGTTAAATGCTATTATGGAAACCTCTTAAAAGCTTTTGGAATCTTCCTGGAAACCCCTTGAATGCTTTTACTCCCGGCGGTGTGTATGAGCCAGTGTATAATGGGAGACCATGAAGACAGGGACGGCCTGTGACCACAGATGGGGCCACTGGTGGGGCAGGACATCAAATAATGATGCATAGCTTCAAACAAAATGAAGTCAAGAGGCCATCATATTTGACTACTGGCTACTATATAGTGAATTGTTAGTGTGAACTAACTAACTAGAAAATATAAAGATGCAGTCTTGTAAAAAGCGCTATACAAATAAAATGGAATTGAATTGATCTAAAAGCCAGTGCAACAGTCAAGGTAAGTCAAATAATGCATTTACAAGTTAAAAGTACCGCGTTCCGATCGGCAAGTGAACTACATAGGGAGCAGGAAGCACACTTTAAAGTGCACCGCGACACGGACCATTGCTCTTCCTCAAATATCCCGGATGTAAAAAACCTGATTTTTTTTTTCTACCTGAATTTGTCGACCTGTATCGAAGCCCCGCATTTTGTCAACCTGAATTTTAATGCCTGAATTATTTCAACCTGAATTTTAATACCTGAATTTTTCAACCTGAATTTGTGAGATATATAAAAATAATGAAGATTGTATTTTTAGCAATCGAATATATTTTCTATCAGCAATTTAAGGTGAATATTTTTGCATTGAATTTTAAATGATTGAATTATATTTTCATTTGAAATATACAACCACAATAAATTGCAGTGTCGAAAATTCCAAGCATTGTAAATGCTGTAAGGATTTTTTTCAGTTCATGTGATTCAATATGCTATTTTGCTATGAGGAATTTTGGCACTATTATACTTCCATACTAAACATACAGCAGATTTAATTTCTAAAAATAAATATAAAAGAAATTCAGCTGTGCTCAATAGTCAGTGTTCGAGATAAACACAAATGAAAACATGATTAACTGTTGATTCTGTTGTTCGTTCCCTATATATATATATGTATATAGATACACACACATAAAGTGGGCATGGAGCAGCATGATGGGCTGCTGACAGTGCTTAATTAAGTTCCCATTATATGCCACTAGGTACACCCATGCTTTTTAAAACTTATTTAACAATTTGAATAAAGTTTTTAAGTTATTTAACAAATTTAATTAAGATTAACTTACACATATAACCAAATGATATACAGCCTTACAAATGCTGGATAGCCTCTAGCAGGCCATGGTAGGACATTAAGGACAATAACCACACATAATGCAGCATGTTCATGTTCAATCATCAGACAGACTCTACAGAAATGCAGAAGAAAAACATAGCTGAAAAAAGTTTTTATACCCAGGCCATCAGACTTGTGTTACACACTATCTTTCTCCCAACCACTACAGCCACATTTTGACCGCTGACATTGAGTGGTGACTTTACCCGTCTCTGACTACAAACACATCGACAAAATCGTCATGGTCAACTACTAACCCTAACAAATAACCTTACACATGCAAGTCTTCCATGTTTACATTGTACACATACACTTTATCTTTTACGATTATATATAGTCTCTCTCTTCTTTAAATACCTGTCTAAACTATGTCAGAGTACCTGTACATTATCAATAATCTCTTCACTTATTAATCTATTAAAAAAACTGAGACAAAAGAAAGTGTGAAAAGACAATACAAGACAAATACACAAAATAGCGCTGGCCAGTGTGAACACTGCATATTATAAAGTACCTTATGCAAAAATGTAAAAGGGGGGGTTCAAGTAAACATACAGAATACATAATTATGTAATAGCAGCAGTTTGATTGAAATGTGGTGTGCAAAAGAGCAATGTGATGCATGTACCTCTAGATGGAGTAAAAAAGCTTAATGTTTTTAGTTAAGCACTGGGAGCTGGGAGCTCATGTGCTGCTATGCTACAGATCTGCTATGAATTCTGGATAGTGTGTAGTGTTGAGCAGTTGTATACTATGGTTGTACTGTATGTGTGTGTGTGTGTGTGAATGTGTATGTGTGTGATAATATTTGTGCATAGAATTCCATAATTTTGATTTATATAGTAATTTACTACTCAAAGTAATCATATTGTATTGCAATTTTACAATCTATCCACTAGAGGTCAGTTTTCTTTTATAAATGATACGGCTGGCTTTTTAAATTAATTTCATCACCACTATTCTTCTTCTTCTTCTTCTTCTTCTTCTTCTTCTTATTATTATTATTATTATTATTATTATTATTATTATTATTTATTAATTTATTTATTTATTTTTGCATGTTAATATTGGTTCCATGATTTTGTATCTGAGATCATGTTTCTCAGACAATATTAGACGTATGATTTGGGATCAATTTCAGCATATGGAACTGATATATATTAAATAGCCTATAATTTGCCTTAGATATTCTTTACAACATTTGAAGTTGTCAGATCATGACCGAAAGGTTTAGTGTTGCTGATTTTCAGACAAAAATCAATCAGTGCTTTTGGATCAGTGGACTCAGCTATGTGTATCAGTAGATAGCACTAAGCCTTGGGACAGTTTGGAAACTATTAATATTTCACACTCACCTAGTTCAAGGTACATACAGTATTTGCTACAATTTACATGCATACATAGCGAATGTTAGACAAAATGACCTGCCATACTATTGTGTATAAGTGTATAGAGCATGTGTGTATCACGTCTCTCTTCTGTGAGTGCCCTCTCCTCACTCTGTATCAGTAAAGGAACATCTTTCCTCCCTCTCTCTCATCCCAAATAGCTTATAGTCACAATCCAGACACACAGGCACAAAAGAGAGGTAGAGAGACAGAGAAAAGCGAGGGAGACAGATACGGAGAGGACTTGTGCGGTGAGTGCAGAAGACATTTTGTTCCAGACAAAGCGAGTGGGTTCAGATCCACCCCCGCCTGTCCACCTCGGCCCACCAGCCTGTCTCCGAGTCTAATAACACCGACAGCGCCCACTCCTGTACCATCGCCGGGCAAAAAATAACCCTGCTGTAACCATGGCAACACGCTCACAACACCAGAGCAGGCGCAGAGTGAGAGATAAGAGGAGATGATACAGGAAGAAGGGCGATGGAGGATGAGATAAGTTAAAGAGGCTAAAAAACGGAAAGATTGGAGTCTAAATGTCTGATAAAATGGTCTGCACACTAAAGCAACAGAACCAGTTATTTACTTATAGGGATGAGGGACATGTAATAATAGAGGTGGTAAGGGGGATGCTGTGGGTAATATAAAAGTTTATTTATTTATTTATTTTACTGTAGTTTGTAGCTAACTATTACATACTGCTCAAACAGAAATTGAACGGTGAACGGTAACTTCTAGTAATTTAACAGAAAATGTGAGTCATTAATACAGATTGGGAAGTGAAATATTTTTAAATATAAAATATATGAATGGTATTTTTTTCAGTTCATTCAATGTTGTTGTTTTTTTGCAGATTAGAAATGATTCACCTTATTTACAGATCTCTGCATATCTCTTAAAATTTTAAAAGTGACATCAACTCTAACATGTCTCTAGTGATTCTCTCACTTGTTTCAGTTTGTCCACTGCAACGCTCAAAAGCTATCAACAAATTTTTGAAAGCTTTTAAATGGATTAAACTTACCACTTTTTTTTTCTCAAAGTGTCAAGCGGAAAGTGCACTTTGGAAAATCAGACTTTGCACAATTTGTCTTTAATCTGAGAAGAACAAATGAATCAAGCGAATGAAAAAGAGGAAAAAGGATGGAGTCATAAGTGGACAAATGCACACATGCAGGGGTGAGTAAAGAGCTGACTAAATCACCATTTCTGTACTCTTTTGTACTCTTTTTTCCCTTGCCATGTGAGGAACACTTCCCTCTTCAGTCTCGTGTGTTCCCCTTACACAGCATTTTGTTCATGCAGAACGTTTTCTACACCGCAGATGTCCTGGTGCACGACTCTCAAAGGCTGCATTCTGATCTAGCACAAAAACACACACACAAACACACTCCCTCAAGTGTGCGTGTGTGTGTGTTTGTGTGTCTCTCACACTCACCCACCCAATGACACTATTTTTATATCTCTGCCAACTCAATGCCCATTTTAGAGCTGCCTTTTGTCAGGATATGAAAGGAGTGAGTGTTTTCGAGCAGAAATCGCTGCATCTACACAACATACTGAAGTGTTTGAAGAGATTACTGATCAAGGTTCTGGTCAGACAACAGAGAAAAATATGTAGAGGGTTTCCTATTAATGACAAGCTGTGGGTTTAGTTATTAAATTTAGGAGAGTCTGGTGAGTGAATGGCTGTTTATAGCTGCTA
>JAOTRN010000022.1:2886905-2899908 GCA_028566695.1 Bagroides melapterus | reverse complement strand
AACTTTTGCACTCAAATGCATATGCGTATATAACATGCTGTTAGTCATGTGCTGGTCATGAAGCATATTTCTAACCCGTAAAATTGCTTAGGGCCAGCGATGACTTGGAGAAAACCAACACTACATATGTGGAAGAGATTCAACCTACTCAAGGTAAATAAACAATGAAAATATTTTAATTATTTTTGATGCTTTCATTTCATTTCATTTCGTATGAGCTCCAGCAGTGGTCCAGCTTCTGTATTTAATTTCCTAATAAATATAATTGTCTAGGAAAGTGATAGTTGATTCTAGAGTAGCGTTCTTAATTTAGTACAGATGATACATAATAAGAAATAAATGCATTCACTTCAGTGGTTTCATGTTTCTTCGACAGACATCACCATCAGGATGGAAAGCACGGACACGCTGTCCACCTCCAGCTGTCACGGCGATGAGAACACGGAACGCTTCCAGTCCTGCGTGTACACGGGCCGGCGGGTCTCCTTCAACGAGACGGCTATTTACGAGCAGAGCAAGAAGAACCAGGAGAAAGGCCGAAGGTCAGGGAATATAATAGGTGGGGTTGATTGGTGTGGGTTGATTTCTGTCACAAACTGAGGTCAAAGTCGAAATAAAAACGATGTTTGGTCTATTTCCGCAAACCTGGTCTAGTAGAGCACAGGTGCCGATATTTTTAACAGGCAGAGATATGAGACAGAATCACAAAATCCTTAGTGTACATCAGAGGTTCAGACGGCCAATTCTTTCAGAAATAAAACAGTATGGCAAAAATCTGGGTGACCACTAAGTCATTTTTTTTTTTACAGACCAAAAATCCCACAGTCCTACTAACTTTGTTTCTTCTGTCTCACAAAGCAGAGGCTCATGAATATCACCCAGTGTAATCAGCACAAAGGGAAAGTAATCACTACCAGAAGAAAAATGGGATCTTTCACTTCTTGCATTGTTTCCCGTTCAATGAACTGTATTTGGCCTGACTTGCTGTAGCTGAGAAAAAAAACAAAAACATTTTTCAGTTTGATCCCACCGATCAATGTTGCAAGGGGTCAAAAAAAAATCATAAAAGCTATAGTTCAAGCTGAGATGTTAGCACCTTTAAGAAAGCCATGTTTTCTTCCCAGTAGGACGGCTCGCACTAACAAGTAGAGCTTCTTTTAAGGTCTACGTACAACAAGCTGGGCTGATGATAGTAAAGTATAAATAGAAACTCCTCTTGTTGGTTGGTATGAAGTTTCTTATGTCATATGTGCTTACTGTATGACTCAACAGACTTGGCATATTTACTTCTTGTTTATTATCATGCTCAAAGTGCCTCTAGAGTTTTTCTTTAGAATCGGTTTGAGATCTTGTGACATTTTGATGGTTTTGAATCATCACTTTAAACAAAGAACTTGAACTTCAGGTGATCTCTGTGTGAACTAAGTAGTACATTAAAAAAAATAAAAAATCCTAAGCGGTCAGCAGCATGTGTTGGACACTCGTTCTCTTTCTCTCTGTCAGGTACACTCTTACAGAGGGTGATTTCCACCACTTGAAGAAGGCTCGTTTGACCCATTTGCACATTGCGCCTCCAGCACTGAACATCCTGACCATCATGGAGTGCGATTCCCCTGAGAACAGCATCAGCCTGCGAGATCAGCTGCAGCACAAACCGTCTCTATCTATTTTTCAGGTAAACAAATACAGTCTTGCTCTTAAGTCATGCCCGTAGTACACTGTGTGGTCATTCATTTTACATATGATAAACCATGAAATACTCAATTAGATGTGGATCTGTGTGTCTGTAGCTTGGTGAGGGCACACTGCCTGAAACTCAAGTGCCCTGGAATAGCCAGAGTCCAAGCTGTGCACTGCCTGGAGATACACTAAACTCTGTTCTGGACACTAGCTTTATTTCCAGCACAAGTGAAGGAAGCTTCGAACCACCTCGATCAAGGACAGTGAGTATCTCATACACTCTCACCCAGTTCTGAGAAAGAGGTATAAAGTGGCACTTAATATGACCACTAATAAAAATCAGGAGCCTTTTTAGACCATACCACTTGACACCAGAGACACTTTGCATTACTCATAAGACATCACTATCTCAGGACTCACGTCATCACACCCTGTCATTCTGTCAAACATAAAACCTCAGCATAGCTGTACTGTGGTGGCTGACCTGCCGTATGAATCATTGTTTACAAAGAAGTAGAGGAACTATTTAAAATTTACAAATCCGTATATAAAAATTGATTTTAATGTACTGTCTGAGCTCCTGCTTGTTTGTCTCACTCTTTAGCAGTCCCACTCTTTGTCTCAGATTGAAGCAATGGGAAGTGCTGGTTTAAAGATGGAGGGCGAGCCAGGATCCTCCCAAATGGCAGGAGCATGTGGAGCATCTGGAGGAGGAGGAGGAGGAGGCAGCTCATCTTCAGGGCAAGGCACCATGCTTCACTTCCTGTCCCGACTCAGGCGACATGCAAGTCTGGAGGGAGCCAGTCCCTATTTCACCATCAAAAAGTGGAAGTTAGACAGCAGTAACAGAGCAGCCAGCTTGGACATGAGAGGTGAGCTGGAGGCAGAGCATGATCCCCATTTCACTAAATCAGTAGCATTTTCAGATGGAAATCAAATCCAAATTTTCCAAAGAGCTCATGATGCTCTGCTTCCTGTCTTAATTTCACATGTATGTACCTTGAGTACCATTATAGTGCACAGTTAATTATTTTAATGTCAGTAAATAAACCAAACATAAAGGGAAATTACTAGACCACACAAAACATGGTATTCCAGGATAAGAGCTATTTTGAGATCATGTTTCACTTGGGCAGAACATGACAACTACAGGAAAGGCATGTTTAAGCACCATGTAGGGCTTAATGAACAGGCCATTGGAGACCAATCAATCGTGGATCAATAAGTGTGTTGTTAGAGTAGTTGAGTGAAGGCTGACTGAGTTTAAAAGTGGCTTCAGACAGATCATGGGAAGATGAAGAGATTCTGCCTGTGAAATTAACGATGTAATAATTTTGTTATCCTTCACCTGATGTGAAAGGTCAGCAAGTGTGGCATGTTCATTTCCTCTTAATGAGGCCTAGATCCAATTACATACTGTTATTACTGATGAACAGGAGCGTAGCTTGACCACAAAAAGCCTGGACTTAGTGACCTCTGTCTTTTGATGCATTGTGTAGATACTTTCTTTTTATTGAGACAAAATATTATATGGCTGAGAACACCCATGTGGGAAAATGCCATCTGTTAGAGCGCTAATCTTGAATAAAATAAACTAATCTTATCTAAAGTTTTCCCTTGCTCCTTTCCATTCTTTTGTTCCCTACCCCTCTTTAAGGTTCTCCACGGAGACGAGCATTTCAAAGGCAGAGAGCAGCGAGTGAGACTCTGGAACAGGGGGAGGCGGACACCCAGCAGCCAGGAGCAGGTGGAGGAAGTGATTTTTTGTTGCACGTCAAACCCTCTCAGCCACAAGGTGACCCCCCACGACGACTCTCTGCTGGCTCTTTGGAGTCATCAACTACAGGCTGTTCACCCCCACCGGCCCCACTCAAGAGGTACAGACCTTTCATCTACTGGCTTACTTCAGGGTGTATCTGCATATTTTACCTTTTGCTTTTTTTCTTTAAATCCCATAAGGACAGAAATATTTTTTTCTGTTATTTCACTATATTCTCATATGTTGAAGACAGAAATACAAGATTTGGAAATGAAAACTTTTGTTGGTCCTTGTGTGAGCTCACCGATCAATTTTTCCCTCTACATGTGCTTTTGGATACAATTCCAATCGAATGAAAGGTTACACTTAATGATAATGGCCCAATGGACTGCTGGAGCTTAAATTTTCACTGACTAAAGACTGTTATGACTCGGATCTTATTTGCTTTCACTTTGGTCCCCTGTAGGTTAGAGATGAAGGCTGTGTTGGAAGTAAGTCCGAGGACTGAAGAGAGCAGGACTCAAACAGAATGTAAGATACCAGAATCTCTCTGCCCTCAAGGACAGGAAGAAGTAGAAGAGTATGGAGATAATGGGGAGATTATACTAGGAGCAACAGGAGGAGAAGGGACTAGAACAGGAGGTACCTCTGGATCTGGGTTGGTGAACAGACAGGAAAGCCTGGAGCAGCCCAACATGTACCAGGACATCTGGAGCCTACGAGCATCACTGGAGCAGTATGCATCCTCTGACCTGAGCAGCAATGACAGAGACTCCACACGCAGTGATGCCGATAGTGTCTGTTCACTAGGGGGCATTGGTGCCTCCAGAACAGGCATGCTTATTTACCAATCGCAAGACATAGATGACGAGATTGATGGGGACAGTGAGCTTCCATATGATGATGTGGTCAGAGAGGTGAGCAGCAGAAGGAATGGCAGGGACAGTGTGGAGTCTGAGAGAGGCAGTGACAGTGAGGCTGGAAGCAGGAAGCTTCTGCAAATGGACAGCGGCTATGCTTCCATTGAAGCCCCGTGCAAAGCACCAGAGGACCTACGGCTGTTTGGAAGCACTTCAGGCAAGACAGCATCTGAACGGCGTCGGTTCTTTACAAACGCTGGCCGCAAGGGGACAGTGTGTGAAAGTTTCGAGACTCGACTGTTCAAGGAGGAGCTTGAAGATGAAGCTTCAGAAAACAACAATACCATAGAATTAGAGGGTCCTCATACCACACCACAGGGGGAACCAAGTGTCTCACTTAGAGACACTCCAGAAATGGTGTCAGAATCCAAACCTAGGGCACGCTTTCATCGCAGAGACTACAGCATTGATGAGAAGACAGAGGCCCTATTTAATGAATTCCTACGCCATGATCCACAGTTTGACCAACAGGGTTCACCTTCTCTACGGCACAGACATCGCTCTCGGATCCACCTGCGCAAGCAGTGGCAACGCACCAAGCAGTATAGTGACCCTGGAGCTGCTCGATACTCACCATCCCTGGAGAGACAGCGCAGTTATGCACTGCGGCGAGGAGACAGTGCCAACTATCCACTGGATACGCGGTACCACAGCACCCTACCACGTATTGCTAGTGCTGCAGATGAGGAAGCCAGTGAGGGAGCAGCCAGTGAAGGCATGGAATCATCTAAAGCACAGGGCACAGGTACAGCTCATGAGGACAACTCCAACTGCAGTAACAACAGCAGTCCTGTGGTAAAGTTACAAGATGATCATCCCACCCTGCTGTTTCCTACAGACACACATAGATGGTTAGTCACAGACCCCAGTGATATAAAGACAGGAGACAGCCCATGGAACACAGGAATTCACATTCCAGAGAACAGGCATCACCATAAGGACCCTATGGACAAAGGTTACATGCACAGTGTAGTGGAACCCAGTCCATCCGATAAACTGGTGAGCAGTCTAGATGAACGACTATACACCAGTCTGAGAAGGACTCAAGGCAGCCAGGAATGCATGGTGACTATGACCCACACCTCCCCGGACCTGAGCCAGGACTGAGAGTACAGAAGAGACAAATAATTTGAATTTGTGATCTTGAGGTGTTAAGGCCAACCCAATTACAAACTACCACAACCTCAACCTCTTTCAGATAAATAATGCATGTCTGTTCCTTAATAATGCAGGGATATGTGGGTATGGTGCAATCTCAAAGTAGGAAAATCTGAAAACGTCTGAAAATGTAGTAAAATCCATATGCAGACAATTATGATTAAAAAAAAAAGGCAATTTTTTCCCCCCCTGAACAGGTCAACGTTAACACCACCTGCAACCTGCACTGTGAAACTAGGTAAGATAGGGTGCTTTTTGAAACCTACAATTACAGGGCAATTCAGAGTAATAATCCCAAGTATCGACTGCACTTTCGTTAATTATAAATTATGATAAAACGTTCAGCGGTTTCCTCGCAAAGAAAAACATTAGACAGGATTACTTCTTCAAAAAGAAGTCAGCAGTTCTTCATAATTTAATTACGCTCATGTTACTCCCAAATATGGGTTTCTAAATCCTATGCTATTCTGTAATTGCAACTCTATTCCAATCCTAGCACACCGTCCTTTTCAATCACGGCTTTCACATAATGATTCATAATCCTCTTTCCTCATCCATGTCTGAGATTAAAGCATTTCATCCACAAACTATTTCCCCGTTTGAGGACGAGTTCCAAATCACCAACGCCTGCTTTTGCCATGTTGATGATAGGCGCCATATTACACAGTATAATGTTTCATGATCTTGTGGTTGCAGACAAAAATCACTTAATTATGAAAGAATTCATTGGCTGAGAGTTAAATATTGGTAGTCGCAGATCACTAATATGATGTACTTACCAGCCAGCTTGCAACCAAAGACAGCTGATTAACAAGTTATAGTACTTGCTGTTCAGATCATGTACAAAGTCGCTTATAATAATTTTCACAAATTGTTGGACTATTATGAGAGAATTATATAAAATATTGCAGAACATGTGAACAGAACCAAGAGAATTTGACTAAGATTTAATTAGCATCAGCTCATATACAGTGTGAGACAACACTACCGTCATCAGGCAGGGTAAAGCAGCCTTAACACAGCATGTCGCACTGGTGAAGGACAGCCTCATAAATAAAATCAATACTACATCGAAAATAAGGAGCAAGAATTAAAACGGAACTTTTGGGAAGCGGAAACTGCGAATTGTTTCCTAACATTAATTCTGTTCATGTCATTTTATTCAAGTGTCCTTGATGGTATGATCGTGGCATTAATCTTAGGAGGTGGGCCTGTGGAGTCAGACATCCTTCATAGTTCTGGCTAAGTTGTCAAATAGTCACTTTCCATTTTATACCTTAATGTTATTTATTACTAATTATAATATTTATTAATATCATATGTTCTATTAAGAAACCTAATAGAGCTAAGCAGATGTTAATCAGGATTAAGGGGACGGGTAAATGACCCAGAGCTTGGAGCGTGTGTGATATTGATTGTCCATATCAAAAAATTTTATTTTTTAGAAAAACTTACACAAAAAATGAGCTAGAAATATGAGCTACAGAGAACTAAATTACAGAATTATGTTCACTGATGACTTAATTTATAGAAGCAACTTTAATAAACATTAAATTACTTCACAGAGGTTTATATGTTGGAAATCTAGGCTGTTTAACAGATTCTCCACAGGACGTGGAGTGTTCATTGCACGCTGGTCCTTGTGGACATAAAACTGTCAGAGATCCATGATAACCCCCATCTCTCATTTTCTTCCTCTCAGAACTCTTTGTTCTCATATTACATATTGATTAGCAGCAAAGAAAAGACAGCCCTTAAACAGTGTTAGAGTTACTCTGACAGAGTATGTGTTTGCTGCCTGGGGTTAGATGATGTAGTGATAGGAACATTACAAACTTAAATGAAGCAGACTTGAAGCAGTCACGTCATAGTTTATAAAGGGATGTATAAAAAAAATTGATTCCATTCACATTCCACATAGCACATTATCAAAAATTTATAAATTTTTTTTCCCAAAGCTGTACCCTAGTTCTTCCCTTAAAAAAAATCTTTACACAAGTAAAAAATAATTTGGGATAAAGCATTCAAATTGATAGTCAAGATCCAGCCACAATAAATATAAATATATATATGAATGAATAGCATCCATGCTAACGGCTATTTGGGGACCATCAACTGTCCGAAATAATTTTTTTTTTTTTGACCCCATCATGTTAATTTCAAAATATAAATATAAAAAATAGCAAACGTACTTTTACATGATCATCAGGAAATTTGCATGATGCAGCTTCCTTTTCCTCCTTTTGAATTTTTCCACAGGGGTGAATATTGTGGGAACTAAAATATACAAATTTTTCAATACCTATATGGATGACTCGCAAGAAAGTGATTTTCCTAATACTTATCGATGTCACCTGTAAATGTAATACGAGTGATAGACAAACGGCACCTTAATCATGGAATCATCCCACCAAAAGGATAAATGACAAGATCATTGCTATGGTAAAGGCAGTAAGCTAAGAGGTCACAGCACCATCTCTGGCCCTCCATCTGTTTAGGGAACAATAGTCCCTTCCACCCCCCCCAAAAATAATGCTTAATCCAAAGTTAATACAAAAGAATACTTCCTGATGTAACCTGCCACCTCCAGTTGTGTCGAATCGTACTCGGACCTCATTTTTTAAGATCTGAAGCATTTTCTGTTCATCTCATTGTAGACTAAATCTCTTCTAACAAAATCCCAGGTAGACATCTGAAGCAATACTCCATTTATCTGTCACATCACACGTTTCTCTCTCTCTCTCTCTCTCCACTCTTTCAAACGGAACAAATATCACGTGTACGTACAAATTCTGACCTGAACCCCATGCAGGTGCTGAAGAACATGTTAAGAACATCAGCTGGTCTTCATGAACATGGATGAACGAAAGCACCGAGGCACTCGTGTGCAGTTCTGCATGTGAGAAGAAAAGAAATCATGACATTGGTGTTCTGTGTAGTTTCAAATCTGTTGAAACTCTCCCTCTCTTATTTTCACCAGAATAAATGGTCATGCTTTGATCCTTTATTTGTTCTGAGGGTTTTCTTTAAGACTGTCCTGGTGTTGGTGGTTGATGTAGGGTTTTACTGTCCACAAAATACAATGGATTAGTGTTATGTAAGCAATACTTACCAGTTCAGTCTATTCTCAGTATTTTCCAGGCAGGATTTATTCGTCACGTGTACACAAGGACAGAATTCTATAAACGTCTAAGAGACTGAACACAGCATTATTGTCTAAACTAAAATTCCCCAAACTCTGAACAGATGAGACCCCGGTTTTAAACCTGAAGCAGGGAATACATTTTTACGTCTCTGACCAACGATTTAAATATTCTACTTTCATTGTAAACTATTTTTAAACATTTCTCTTCACTAATCAGACCAGACTGGGTACATTTCTAAAATTCTGTAAAAAGGTTTCATTTTCTTTCCGAGGTTCTTTCAGGTAAATAATCTACGTATGGCAACATGAGGATCCGCTCCAGAAGCCAGGATGGTTCTAGTGGAACTATGACCACTTCGTTCCACACACGGATAGACTTAGCTACAGTATTTTTGTTGCTCGGCTCACTTTTAACTATTTTCCTCGCTTTCCAGCCAGAATGGATCCATCTGGTAACAGCCCTACTCTAACATCACTCTGTTTTGTGTGCTGGTTTGAGTGAGTTCAATACTTGCAAGTTAAGTGCTTAGTGTTTAGGGGATAGAGGAGCAAATCTATTGATTGATATTGATGCACTTTACATGTACAGCTGTCAAGGTATTGTGAGAAAATGGCAGTTCTGTGTGTTGGATACAATGAAAATTGAGGGAGAATACACTAGAGGGTTGTGCTCTTATTCTGCAAAAACATTAGGAAGTTCCTCACACCCGCAATATTCGCTCCGAGTGCGAGTGGATCAGAATGGAAGTGAGTCACCGTGGCCTATAGGCACTAACAGGGGGGTTTTATATAACGCTCAGAACAGCAAAAACGTCAGCTCCTAGCAGCGTCAGCCTCTACAAAACAGGCTATAAAAATGGAGAGCTGCAAAAAATAAATAGGTTGTCAGAGCCACCACGGGGGGAAAAAAAAGAAAAGAAGGGGGGGAAAAAAAAAAAAAAAAAAAAAACATTTCCCCAAATCTGAATTGACTCTGAGCTTGTAAAAATGGCATGCTAATTAGCCTTTGCTATGTTTATTTCATAACCCACTTGAATCCTCCTCCTTCTTGTTCAATTTTCTGTGAAGCAAATAAAAAAATAATAATAATAAAAAAAAAAATGCACACGACCAGCAGGTTTGGTTTGGTTGGGAGGTGTTTTATATAAATAATAATTAAAAAATATTTATTGGAAAAAACAAAACAAAAACAACAAAAGCGTAATGTAAAACAAAAAACGGAACCAAACCAGCCTGCACTGAGCAGGTGTCGATACATTTGCCTGTACAGATCAGACCCCCTTTTTTCTCGCCGAAGCTCTTCACAGCATGCAGTTTTTTTTATTATCGGTATAATTATCCTTAGAATTGGTAAGAATTCTTACCAGTGCTTCTATATAATAACAAAAACTGATATCTTTTGTCTTTTATGCCATTCTTTAACACAAACCTCATGTGCACTTTAAACTGCACTTAACTCTAAAATAATAAAAAAAAAAAAAAAAAAACCACCTAAAGAACTAAACATTGAGGTCAGATTTGATGGGCAACAAAAGCCCGGCACGAAGGAAAAGAGTGTGGGTGAGGTTCTGGGGGAGACAAAACCGGTTACACGCTTTTGACGGGTGATCTGTGGCAAGGGTTGGGGAGAGAGGGAGGGAGGGGAAAAGAGAGAGAGAGAGAGTGCAAGTGAGAGAGAGAGCACGAGAGAGCGCAAGAGATCGAGACCGAGAGAAAGACAGAGAGAGAGCGAGAGAGAGAGAGAGAGAGAGAGAGAGCGCAAGAGATCGAGACCGAGAGAAAGACAGAGAGAGAGAGAGAGAGAGAGAGAGAGAGAAAACGTGGAAAGTGATGTAAGAGTTTAACAGAATGAATCTGAGAAAGCCTCATAGAGAGACAGCACAAGTAAGATAAACAGAATTATTCTAAGAAAGAAAGAGAGAAAATATGTAACAAGGGGAAAGGGAAAAAGGAAAAAAAAACAAAACAAAAAACAGGAGTTTCCTCCCTCATACAGCGTCCCCAAATCAGTCAGTCCTTTCCAGGGAGCTCAAAGAGCTCAAAAAGTGTCATATATCCACACTTCCTGCCATCGTTTCCTTTAGGGTTCATAGTCCATGGTGAAGTGTGTCAGCAACTGTGGCATGTTTTCATGGCTGGAAATCCAAAATAGAGGATGGGAACTATAACAAACCTGTACAACAGAGAGAACTGATTAATGACAACATTCTGAGTCCTAATGTACAGCAAACACGTTCTGTGATTAACTCTGCAAACACACAAAAATAAAAAATATTTCAATGTTACAAAAGAATTCTTTGAGCATGACGACGTCTATGAAATAAATCTACGGACTACGTGGTGGAAGATATCCGAACACGGTCTAACTGCTGCTCTGAATATAAAGACTGTCCTGAGCACATCCCAGGACTCTTAGTGACATACTCACACTAAACCTCCTCTCCACAGACTTTATTGTATACACTGTATACACAAATTAAACACAGACATGAGCTCCGACATGGTGCAGCACTTTTCATTGACGAAAAACAAACTGGCTAATAACAAGGCATCTATTCAAGCAGTGGATCTTGGACGGATTTCCATAAGCGTGAGAAGACCGTGAATAACAGAACCTTAATAGACAGCGTGCAATGAAATCATACCTTCGGCATGTGAGTAACTGTTCAAATATACTGCAGTCTTCAGTTCATGAATGATGAATTAATAGCAAAATATCATTCACTTGTTTACAAAAAAGTCTCTTTGTATGCTTCTTGGAAAACGGCTCCTGACAGGCCAACTCGTGCCGTGCATCAAAAAAATAACATTTTTAAAACATTATATTTAGCCTTCTATTTTGTGCTGCAGGAATCGGAGTGATAAATCCCTGCTTTTGTCCTCTTTCTGTCTTTCTCTCACTCCCACTCCCAGCACTGTTTATCGGCAAGTGAAGGGTCTGAGTCATCATCAGCAACCACGTAAAGCGCTAATATTCTGCCTCTCTGCAGTGTGTGTGTGTGTGTGTGTGTGTGTGTGTGTGTGATCAGAACATTGTCGTCAACCCCCCATCCCCCTGCTCGAGGGAGAAACCCCGGGGAAAGACAGGAGGGGTGAGGCCGAATTGACAGATGTGAGAGATATGACACAATACAAAAGACGGGTATAAGAAGGAGGGAGGGAGAAAAAAAAAATAAAATAAGGAGGGTGGAGTATGAAGAGAGGGAGTGAGTCATCACGACGCACTGCTGTAGCTTGTCAATGTGAGAGTGAGGCTGTCGGCATGACACACTCTGATTCTCAATTAGGCTTGAGTGACACACAGACACACTCACTCGCTCTCTCTCTCTCTCGCACTCCTCTCGTCGTTTAATGAGTCTCTAACACTCCACTTGCTTATCAGTAAACACAAGCACACATGCAGATGCATTTATGTTAGTATCCAGACAGCAATAGGCGAGCTGTATGAGGAAACACATGCAGCATGAACGGGAGAGTGTTACTGCAGGACGTTCGGTAAGATGATGAGCTCAGTCACCAAAATAAAATCAAACAGCCTTCTTAAAAATAAATACAAGTTTAAAAGGGGAACAAAGTTGTGCTAACAAAGTGCTGGCTCATGTTACAGATGTACAGAAATGATTTTCTTCTTTTAATCTGATGTTAACTTCAGTGAATCTCAAGTGAACTTGGTCAGATAAATTGTGCAATCCAGTGAGCTAATGGCTGCAGGGAAGATTGGCTAGCTAACTTACCTAATGATCCTTTAAGGAATTTTTACAATAAAAGCACAACCTAATTTCAGATACTCTTGCAACTTTTTAAATTAAAAGAAACTTTTAAACGGATGCACAGACATGAATGACTTTGTGCCCGTCTTGTAAATTGGGTTTTGCTGGAAGGAACAAAAACACCACACTTTGGCAATTTTATTATATAAACGCAGAGAAAAGGGTTGATGAGAGCGAACTCCTCGCTCTGTGCTCACCTGTACAGAGAAAGAGAGGCAGGTGGGTGGGGCAGGAGAAGGGGGCGTGGTCATTGCTGTTTGCAGGTGGAGAGTTTGCGGATCTTGCTGGCTGTGAACACGCCCTTACGTGAGGGGTTGGACGAGGAGCTGGAGCGCCGATCTGATTTGGGCTTCAGTGCTGCCGGTTCTGTCCCGTTCAAACAAACCGGCTTCACTGTGGCACGGCTCCGCACTGCACCGCACTCCTCCTGATCCTCCTCCTCTTCTTCATCTTCCTCCTCTTCCACCTGACCTGTAAAGTAACATGCAGACAGAGAAAATTTCTTGTCTACTGAACACAGAGCTATTTTTTAACCAATCACGTTTGATCATCCGTGTGCGTGTGTGTGTGT